>OX101742.1:6948043-7548043 GCA_944452665.1 Stenoptilia bipunctidactyla
ATATTGGTAACTAAACCCACATTTTGTCTCAATTTCTCCAGATGGTAAGGGTGAAGATCAGACGTGCTGAGGAAGGACCTGGCACTTCATAAAATATTGCCGGAACACATCACTGCAGGTTTCGTGATTTTGTCAGCAGATTTTATTTGAAGGATGGTTGCTAACTTTGCGGACACTGAAGGTATCCCACCATCAAGCTAGGTGCATTGAAATTAGTCGCCTTTTACGACACGCTTATACAGGGTCCGCATATAATAGTCAATAATATTTTAATAGCAGATTAAGACTGATGAGAGGGTCATAATTACGAGAAATATAATATTTTTTAAATATTTTTCATAAATTACATACATAACTTCACGCCTGTATCTCTAATGGGGTAGGCAGAACATCAGAGGCTATAAAAAACCATCTGATGTCACGTTTGACAAATTTGGAGGTATTATTATGATGGAGAGAGACTATAGCAGTGACAGGGGGTCAGCCTGTCGCCCGCAAAATCGCCAATAAATCCTCCGTCCCTCAACTGACTTTTACAGTTTGCCCAGGAAGAGAAGCAGCTGGCACATTCTATGTTTTTCTTTCACTCCCAGTCCAGCTTGGACTGGGAGTGAAAGCAGCTTGGAATTTTGAAACTTCATAAATTAAAGTTTCAAAATTCTTCTAAGTGATCAAAATTTAAGTTCATCTGTGGTTTATGACTACACAACAAGTAAAAAAACGTGTCCATCTAATTGTGTATAGTCATAAAATCTACTCACAGAGAAAAATTTCGATATTTTAATTTATGAAAAATATTGAAAAAAAAATTTTTTTTTTCTAAGGTCAGACCCACTCATCATACCTACTCTGCTATTAAATTTATAATTGACTATTATATGGCGACCCTATATATAGGGTTGGCAGGGCTATTCTGAGCTGACCTTACTCGGGCAAATACTAAATTGGATCGGCTATGATCTTGGATAAAAGACAAGTGTTTTTATGAATTTTAGTGTATGTTTTATGATATGAGTTTATCTATCTATCGAAATGAAGTACCGCAGAAGATTTACAAAATTAAATTATTATAATATCCGCTGTCTGGTTGAGTAAAACTATGCTAAAATTGTTTTTCGTTTTAATGACACATTACGTGTAGTTATACAGGGTGACTGGTGACAAATTTTAGATACTGAAGGAGAGCACTCTGTGTTCGATTCTGATCATAATTATGTAATAAAAGTAGGTCCTTAATTTTTCACTAGAATTCTCCATAAATGAATACTATGTTACTATTTACTTTACATACAACTGAGTCAATCGCGGCACGTGACCTGGCACGCGGATCGCTGTCAACGCTAACGTAACCATGCGATGCGTAATCCATTCTTTAACTTTCGGTTATGTTTACTCAGTAAATAATTAATACATACATACATAACTTCACGCCTGTATCCCTTACGGGGTAGGCAGAACACCAGAGGCTAAGAAACCATCCGAGGTTTTGTTTGACAAATTTAGAGGTATTATAATGATGGAGAGAGAGTATTGCAGTGACAGGGGGTCAGCCTATCGCCCGCAAAACTATCAATAAAACCTCTGTCCCTTAACTGACTTTTACGGTATGCCCGGGAAGTGAAGCAGCTGGCACATTCTATATTTTTCTTTCACTCCCAGTCCAGCATGAAAGAAAACACTTAATATTTATTTTTAATTATATTTTTTCTCTTCCTGTGTGATCTCAAACTATCAGGTCCTTGAATTTCAAAAGTAACCGACCAGTCACCCTGTGTAAATAAGCTGAAAAGATTGGTTAAACTCACGCGTATTTGAAAATATCGGTGATATAGGTATGAAAAAATTATTCTTTTTTGATAATTCATCCCTTGATGCAAGCTTTATTTCATCAAAATTTTTCTACGGCGTCATAAGTTACGCGAGGCGTTAAATCGAATTAAAAACTTTTTGATCGGAATTCATCAAGTTTAATTAAATTTTACTTCGATCATTCCATCAATAAAAATTCAAAGTATGAAAATCTAACTTATATTTGAGATAGATTTTCTTCGTAATTTTTCTTCTTTAAACATAAAAACTCTACGAAAATATTAAGGTAGGCACGACATTTAAATGCGTGTTGTTATCAGTAAGTAAGATCACGTGATCACTTTAAGATTGCGAGGCGCACATTACGCTTTGACGTGGTTTGGTTCTATGCGTTTCAGTCACTGGTAATTCAGTTAAAGTTAGGAAAGGCAGCAAATCAGGCGTTACAAAACTGTCAAATTTCCTTAATAAATTTTCAACCATCATTTTCAATCCATCGTGTAAAGATCAGATTAAATTTCAATTTTTTGAAATGTTTGGAACCCTTGATCTGCCTTCTGTACCTACGCGCAGACTATGTCGGGTCTCATCGCAGCGCAAAAATCCGCTTCTGCCATTTGTATACATTTTATATAGATGCGCACTGTGCTAGGACGGAGCGGACCGCATTAAAACACAGTTTTATAGTGATTTTCTATATTGAAAATAGTAAGTTGGTTTTCATGGCAACGCTCATGCGTAATACCGTTTTAAATTTAAGTAAAAAAAGTACTGTAAGTATTAGGATTGCCATTGATTCGAGAAGAATACATACATAAGTTCACGCCGGTATTGGGGTAGGCAGAACACGAGAGTGTATAAAACCATCTGATGTCACGTTTCACAAAGGTAAGTGCTCAAAAAAAACCCAGCTCCGGGAAAATGAGATGTATCTCAAAAAATCAATAATAATAAGTAATAAAATAATAATCGGTTATGATCGTGATCCTTACTTGCAAACATGTAAAAACTGCCAGTTTCTTTCTTCAGGCGTCAACTAAAAAAATAATATTTGAATTAACTATTGGTGCAAAAACATAAGTGTTTTAAGTTTAACGTGTCACACGGTGTGTCTCTGTCTGTGGTTTCATAGCTCCCAAACGGGTGAACCGATTTGGATAATTTTTGTTTGAAAGGTGACTTAATCGGGAGTGTTCTTAGCTATGTTTAATTGATGGACACATCTCTTTTCCCCCGGAGCTGGGTTTTTTTATATGGCCCTTGAGCATTCTCCTTTGGAGGCATTATAATGATGGAGAATGACTATTGCAGGGAGAGGGGGTCAGCCTATCGCCCACAAAAAAACCTCCCATAACAACTCTGTCCCTTAACTGACTTTTACAGTATGTACCATTAGACGTATCCTTTTTGTCGTTTATATCTAATTGTGCAAACGTGTATTAGGGAACATATGTGTTATCAAACTATGTGATTGCGTGCACGTAAAAGGAATGCATTGCACGCAACGGACGCAATGTATGAATGCGGTATTTTGAGTTGAGACGGGAACGTGTATGTGTAATTCTAGTTATTAGCCATATCAGATAGGAAGGAAAACGGTTAAGACTGAAAAGAAAAAAAAGTGACAGGAGCTGTCATGAATTAAAGGAGTAAGAACGCACTCTGACATAACCGAAGCCTCCAAACTCCAAATCACGAAAACAAGCAGGCGATACGTTTCGAGGAAATTACTGTACAAGTCAGCGTTACAAACTTGTCAAATTTCCCCAACGAAGTTTTAACTTAATGTCGAGGCCATAGAGCTCAGATTCAATTGCAATTTTTTGACAGGTTTTGAACGCTTGATTTGCTGCTTTCTGTACAAAAGCGATAGGCTCAAAGAAAACTCGTTTAACTAGATTTATAGTGTATAACAACATTTTACATTAGTCTCGAATCTCGATTGACTACGGATATAATTGAATATTCGAAAGGCAAATTAGAATAACAAAACTTACATACATACATAACTTCACGCCAGTATCCCGTATGGGGTAGGCAGAACACCAGAGGTTATAAAACCATCTGATGTCACGTTTGAAAAATTTGGAGGCATTATAATAGCGGAGAGAGACTATTGCAGTGACAAGGGGACAGCCTATCGCCCACAAAAAAGGCTCCTATAACACCTCGGTCCCTTAACTGGCTTTTACAGTATGCCCGGGAAGAGTAGCAGCTGGCACATTCTATGTTTTTCTTTCGCTCCCAGTCCAGCATAGAAACGATCCTTTATACAGCCAACTGTTTTATCTACTTTTTTGAGAAGTACAGTTTCATAAGTCTTATATTCTAGCATTAAATGTAATATTCGGATTTGCTTTTACAGTAAGTATAGTTACACATTTTACATCAATTTTTAATATTGACCAGTTAATACCAAGTTTACCAACATAACAAAACAACAAGTATGATATTGTACTTCCCCTTACAGCATATCGCACAACGTACAGACAGCGATACGATCTATATAGGGTGGTATCTTCGCCGTTCAACGCAATTTGAAATGCAGATATGAAGTGTGTTTACTCGCCAGGGGGCGCCACTTATTATAAATGGTATCTGTAAATCGATGTAGTCACGGTCGCTAACAACTTAAAACATAATTTGTTACACTGTTTTAACATGCTGTATAATTGCGTCACATGAAAAAAAATGCTTTTTTATGTAGGGTGTCTGTCATTTTTTTAAGAAGAGTGTTCTAATCACTATAAATACTAAATGTATATTATTTTTTATTTCAATGACCTAAATTTAGCAAGTAAAACAAATGCGTGATTATAATTTAACATACATACATAACGTCACGCCTGGTAGGCAGAACACCAGAGTTTACAAGACCATCTGATGTCACGTTTGATAAATTTGGAGGTATTATAAAGATGGAGAGAGACTATTGTAGTGACAGGGGGTCAGCCTATCGCCCACAAAAACGCCTTTAAAACCTCTTATAATTAAAATGTTGAAATTATCCGCTTTGCAAATTATGGGCGACTGTACAACCAACTGAAATATAAACATAAATTGAATATTGAAACGTACGAATTATTTATTATTAACTAAGCACAAATACATTAAATTCGAGATTTATAACTCTGTAACTGCTTTTTGGCATTAGCTGGTTCCGATTTCAGTATATTTCGGTTTGATTTATTTCATCTGCCTACACAGTTTCCTGCTGGTACAAGTAGTTTCACGTGGTTTTGCTTATGTAGATCTTATGTTACTTTTGGTTAATATAACTTCCTTATAGTTAAAAATCTTATGAAATCGGTCGAGTAGTGGTCGAGTTTATTCGTTACAACGAGACAAACATGAAGTTAAACCTTTTCACTATATTATACATTATTTTAATTATAAGTATGGAGTGGCGCCATAGTTACTCGTCGTGGCGCCATAGTTACTCGTCGTGGCGCCATAGTGACTCGTAGTGGCGCCATAGTTACTGTGTGTATCATACGATATCACAAGTTAAGCAACGTTCGCCGCGGTCGGTACTTGGATGGGTGACCGCCGACCATTCATTTCTCACGGCGACTTCCGTGCTTCGGAGGGCACGTTAAGCAGTCGGTCCCGGATGCTGTATACTTGTATACCAGTAGTCGTTAGGGTTTGTCAGAAGCCGTATCGGCACCCTGAAAATTCTGACATCCACCACCCAGCACTGGGCCAGCTTGGTGGATTATGGCCTAAACCTCCTCATCACCCAGGGGAGAGACTCATACCCTATAGTGGGCTTATTACAAAGAGTTGTGATGATGATGAAGTATGGAGTATAGGTGGCCTATATTCTATGGTACAGAAGGCAGCAGATCAAGAGTTACATTATGATTTAATGTATTTACGGGATTCTTACCACGATTTTCAATTTTATTTTCGCACGTCCGATATTTCGATGCTGTTACAAGCACCATGATCGCGGACTGGCAGATGTAGGTAGGTGGCGATGACAGTTAGAGGCAGATATATCGATCTACCCCCTTTCTTATTCGTTTTGATCTGCTACTACTGGAACTCACATGAATGTCACTTTTGCAAAACACGCTCACAGTATCACTGGGTTTTTGACCGGACACACCACTTTCGCTGTTTTTTGGTTTAGTAAATCCCGTAAATACATTAAATCATAGTGAAAATAACCGCGATAGTTTAAAACAAGAGTTACATTACCTGTCAAATTTCCCCAACCAATATCAACTTAATGTCGAGGGCTTAGACTTTAGATTCAACAAAACCTTTGCAAAATATTTATTGATATAAACTTATTTTAAACACTAAATTAAAATAATTGAATTGTAAAAGTATACAGGGTGACTGGTGGGTCACTTTTGAAATTCGAGGACGTGATAGATTGAGATCATACGTGAAAAGAACAAATATGATAAAAAATAAATAATTGATAACGCAACGCATGGTTACACTAGCACTAGCAGCGACCCGCGTGCCACGTCACGTGCCGCGATTGACTTTAGCGTAAGTAAAATAAATAGTAACAAAAAGTTTTTTATTTATAGAGAATTCTGATGAAAAATTAAGTACCTACTTTTATTGCATAATTATGATCAGAATCGAGTACAGAGTGATCTCCTTCAGTATCTAAAATTTTTCACCAGTCACCCTGTATTTAAATATGATTAGCGAGTACAATAAAACTTTCGGCTATTTTATAACTAAATATTATCTATTAAAGCTGAAGAGTTTGATTATTTGTTTGTTTGAATGTGCAAATCTCAGAAACTACAAGTGGGATTTGAAAAATTATTTTTGCATTTGATAGCCCAACTCTTGAGGAAGGTTATAGGCTATATTTATCCCGAAATTCCCACGGGATCAAAAGTTACGCGGGTAAAACCGCGCGCGGTAGCTAGTATATAAAGAATCATTAAGTACAGCTCTCTTGCAATGGGCATCTAGTTTCTTAACAAAATCTTTTTACGTCGAGCAAGACGAGAAACCTTGAATAGATCCTGGAACTTTTGCCCTCTAATTACTTAATGCAAGTAACTTTATTTAATTTAGTATAGTGTACTCCAGTCTAGGTCTTCCCTCGTTTTATTTAATCAAATTACAGCATTTGTTTTTTTACTTTTGTTTTCTCTGCTCGACCTAATTAGAATTGTCGTTTGACTTTGTATATTTCGCTCTACGAATATATATTTCAAAATTGTTGCAGAAAAGATTTGGTTTAGGTACTCCGGAGGTATGTGGACCGTATTTATTAAAATCCTTATCCTATCCCCGACTAACTGTTTATTTGCGATAAATTCAAAATCTACTAAACTTTTTTTCTTTTTAGCTAAAAAATCCGATAATTTTCTTTGAGTAAATTAATTTTTTAAGAATATACGAGTGTATGGGTATGAAATTTTGTACTCACATTTATAAGAATTATTTCATTCAAATTATGTAATTCAATTGATACATAGATATACAGGGTTATTTTTTTAAATATAAAAACATTTTAAGAGAAGGTTAAGAATAATATGTGGTTTCAATTTATGACAAAAAATATATAAATATTTTTTTTATTCAAATTTTACAATTATTTTAGGTGACTAATTTTTTCTGACTATTGAAAAATCGGGGCTTAACATATTTCTTAATAGAAATAGTTGGAAAAAACGCTTTTATTTCTTGCTGCTTAGTCGTAAATAACAAATTAAACTAAAATTTTGTTAACTTATGAGAATTATAAAATATCGAATTACCTAACAAAAAAATTTTTTTTTTTCGTACTTTGAATCCACACATTTTTCTTAACCTTCTTCTTAAATGTTTTGATCTTCATAAATAAGATCCTATATAAGGTTTAAAATACCCAATTGCTTAATTTATCATACCCGAGTAATTACAGTCAGGTATAACAAGATTTCTCAATCTTTTGTTGCACTTGTGTATAAATAAAACTCGGGCGTAAGTCATCAATATATAAATAGGACTACATGAGCTATTGACGTTTCCCCATAACACGGACGCATGCCAAGATGGCCGAGATATTGTAAATAAATGGGAAAATGGTACGTTGCGTAGTTACATCAATATTGAAACGATTTATTCCACGTTCGTCCCATAGTTTTGAGCCTGTCATAACTCGGAAAAATGTCGTTATTCTTGCTTCTTTTTTGCTTTAATAATGGATGTCGTTTGTCTTTTGACTTTATTTATGGTTAGTGAAGATTGTTTTTTTAATACTCGTACTTTATATAGCATTGAAACACGGCGACAAATAAAATAATATTTCGTAAATGACGATACCGACGAAAAAATTATCTGCAAGGACTACGTAGTGTAACGAAATTTAATGCTCTGAAATCGCGTTAAAAAATTTCGTACTTTAATATAACGATTGGTTATATTAAAACCGTAAAGTAGAATTATTATCACTTCACAGCTTAATAATTAAGAGACGGGCAGGGATTATATTGAAATTTGGCACGGTGTATCTGCGAACGTAAATATGTCACTATAATACTAAAGTTATATGTAAGGTTTAAATTATCTAATATATAAAATTCTCGTGTCACAGTTTTCGTTGCCATACTCCTCCGAAACGGCTTGACCGATTTTGATGAAATTTTTTGTGCATATCCGGTTCTATGAGAAGCGGCCAACATCTATTTTTTTTTTATTTATATGGCAAAACAACGTTTGCCGGGTCAGCTAGTAATTTATAAATTTAGTGTTGTGTTTTGTGCTATTTATAATATGATTTAGGATTTTGACTTATGATTTTATTTGTGAGAAAGTGCTTACTTTAATACTTTAGCAGTACTGAGATTTGTAAAAGTTGACAAATAAAACATATTCTCACAGCATGAAATATTATATTAGTATCAAAATGATTATATTATCTTTTGAAACGTAAGGATGAAAAGGAATCATTTTTGACATACTAGACATTCTTATTTCGATATGCATGGCATAAGTTGGAGGCAAAACTGGCATAAATCAGAATTGGATCAGACGTTTATCATCTATGACAGGGACAAACAAACACACAGCGTTTTGTTATTCGGAGCTGCGGCTGGAGTTGAACTAAGATTTTTTGAGTTCAAGTACAGTTCAACAGATGTTTCCAAGCTCTGAAAGTTTAAATAAACAGTAGAAAAAGCTTTGCTAATTCCTTTTTAAATGATATAAATTCTCTGCTCAGACTACCTCACTTACAACAATTCAGCTCCAAATTAAGCATATTAGTCTTATATGTTCTCTTAGAAAAGCTTGGTTATACTGCAAGTCCAATTATGAAATTTAAGCCTGTTGCATTTCATATACCTTCAATGACTTGAGATCAATAAACTAATTGTCGGATCCAGATCCGATCAATCAACGTAATTGATACATACAAGGTAGATTGACTTGTTAGGTACATTTTGTATATGTCTGTGGGTATATCCGTATAATATAAATATGTGGGTGAATTGTGGACGACCTAAAACTCATATTGTTAAAGCTTAATTTGATAGGAACTGTAATTAAGGTAGTCGCCCAATAGCCGCGCAGCGCCGCCGAAAAAGCCAGTGACAATTTGCGATTTTCTCGCTCAAGAAACGTACCAACACTCTCGTGAAAACAAAACGCTGATTCTTAAATAAATGAAAAATGTGATAAATAAAAATTGATAAAGAGCACTCGTCCGGCAAACGAGAGGTCCCAGGTTCGAATCCTGGTCGGGTAATTTTTATTTATCACATTTTTCATTTATTTAAAAATAATTGAGCATTTTAAATGCAAAAAACTTAAAAACATTATTAAAACATTGCAATGCTTCACTTTAACTGGGATTCACAATTTCTGTAAAGAAATTGATCTCGGGTGGTCTTAGCTGCAAAGCTTATACCATAAGATGGAGCTACGTTAGCAATATAACGTAAAAACAAAAATATGGTAAGTAATTTCGAGGCGTAGCGCCAGGCCCTGGTAGCTCAGTTGGAAGAGCACTCGTCCGGCAAACGAGAGGTCCCAGGTTCGAATCCTAGTCGGGTAATTTTTATTTATCACATTTTTCATTTATTTAAAAAATAATTGAGCATTTTAAATGCAAAAAACTTAAAAACATTATTAAAACGCTGATTGTTCACACCGCCCGCGAGCACTCGCTTTGCTAGTTTGTAACTGAGCTATAAGAGTTATTAAGACGTTAGTACTCGCTATGCATTCGTCGTTTCCGATCGGACGAATGCCTTAGCTTTATTTATTCTTTATTGTACACCAAAAAAAAAAAAAATATAAAGTATAAAAAAGCACAAACATGGTACAAAAGGTGGTCTTATCACTATTAAGCAATTTCTTCCAGACAACCTTTGGGTGAGAATTGGAGACTAATTTATAGGGTGCCTAGACGTACATATACTTAAATTTAAATAATATACAAATACTATAGTTATAATATAGTTATTTCATAAACTTACATACGAATAATACATAAATAAAAAATATATACATATAGCCACTAACTATAATCTATACTAATATTATAAAGAGGAAACCTTTGTATTTTTGTATGTTTGTATTGAATAGGCTCAAAAACTACTGGACCGATTTCAAAATTTCTTTTACAATTACTTATAGGGATTCTTCCGAATCCGTATAGGCCACTTTTTATTCCGAAAATCCCGCGGGAATCGAAATTAAATACCTTGTACTATAATGTCGTGTCTTTAGAAAGGAAGTACTGCTTGACCAGTCTTTTAAATGTGTCAATTGATTTGGCAGACTTAATCTCCAGTGGCAAATTGTTCCACAGTGACACAGCATGGACTGTGAAAGCTTTATTTACAAATCTCCATGAAGGTTGAGTCTTGACTCTTGATCAACTTACTATCTGTTTCGCGGGGTTCTATCCGCGCAATTTCGAATCCCGCGGGAAGATCGGGATAACAAGAAGCTTATGTGCTATTGCAGACTGTACACTACCACTATGCCATATATCCGTTAAGGCATTCTGCCGTGATTGAGGAACAAACAAACATTCAAAAAAGACGTGTGGCAATCGGAGACTGCCGCGGTAAAGCTATTGCATAGCATTTTTTATCAACTTATGCAATTATTATAATCTGTGCCGGTCGGAGTTAGGTTTTTTTCGTTACGGAATGTCTGGATTCGGTCCCCACGCTCAAGGCCCGCGATAGAAGCTATGCAATAGCTTAAAAATCCATCCTAACTTTCACATTTATAAATATTAGTAAGAAGTAACATAAGCAAATTGCACAAGCAATTTCTCCTAATCCTAATGGAGTAACAGTAAATTTTAGGAATTATATCCAAACCTATCGGTAAATGTGACCACTAACAAACCATTTAGGTTAGGTCTTTGTCAAGTAATGGATGTCTTTGAGTCGATATGTGAATATTGAAGTAAGTCAACCATTGGACGTCCGGCTCACATCATCACTGTTCACGTGATCGGTCACGTCATTGGCCAAGATTAATTGTAGTTTCTAGTCCCGCCTATTTGATTGGTTGAAACGAACTTGCTCCGTTTTTTGTTACTTTTGCTATTTACTAAAAGTCTTTTTTTGAAATAGGTCTGTTGAAAATAATCTAGAAGTTTCGGTGTACTTACAGATCCCCTGGTAATTTGTGTTTATACGCGATAAAAGCCGTTTAAAGGTCACGTTATTATTATTTTTATAAAATTTTCTGTACCTTTATGTAACTTAAAAGACGTTTTCGATTTTAATATATTGTTAACTATACTACTGACTATGCAAAAAAAATGTATATCTTAATTTTTATACTATTACTGAACCTATTTGTTTTAATTTGTATGATTCAATACAGTAAAATGCTCAAAATTAATATATTTTAAACCATCTTCCTATCCGTATAACATTTCACGTTTCACCACGTAGCAATTATTGGTTTTCGCCACTTAATTGATACGTTGTTTTAAATCAACTTGTTGGTTTTCCTTACATTTCCTGGCATTAATTGATTACTAGGAACTATAGTTTAAGAAAACATTTAATCGTTTTGATTTCAACAAATAATTTATCTTTTATATTATAAATACTAGTTGTAGTTGCTTTGCTCGGGCGCAGTTTGTTAGTGTTGTCAAATTTAAATTCTCAACGACTCGGTGACAAAAACCTATATATATCGGCTCCTAGTTCATCTATCGTAATAGTTAAAAGTATTTAAATTAACTTTAGAAACGGGATATTTACCATGTTTTTATGAATGATATTTACCAGTACCGTCGTGATCATGGCGCTTGTAACAGTGCCGAAATATCGAAAACTCAAAATAAATGAAAAACATGGTAAATATCCCGTTTCTAAAGTTAATTTAAATGTTAATGACCATGCCAGTTTAAAAACTTATATACGAGGGTCATTTGAAAAGTTCCTAGCCTAACGTACTTAATGAAACCACATGATTTTGATTATATTTTTATTTTTCAACATACTCTCCCCCGAGCTCAATACACTTTTTCCATCGACCCGGTAAGGCTTCGATACCCATTTTAAAAAAATCTTCGTCTAACTCCTCAAAATAAGCGTCTACGGCGGCTATGACCTCTTCATTTGTAAAAAAATGTTTACCACCTAAAAATTTTTTCAGCTTTGGGAACAGGTAGAAGTCTGACGGTGCTAAATCCGGTGAATATGGGGGATGAGGTAACAATTCAAAGCCACACCGATGGATTTCTGCCATGGATTGCACAGAAGTGTGAACGCGTGCATTGTCCTGATGAAACAAGACCTTCTTCCTCAATAAACCTGGACGTTTTTCTTTGATTTTTTCTCTCAAAAGCCGCAGCAGGTTGCAGTAGTAATCAGAATTTATTGTTTCACCCTTTTTTAAATAATCCACCAGAATTATACCCTTTGCATCCCAAAAAACTGATGCCATGACTTTGCCAGCCGATAAAACCACTTTTGCCTTCTTTGGGGTGGGTGATCCTGCCCTTTTCCATTGTTTCGACTGTTCTTTTGTCTCAGGTGTATTGTGGTGAACCCAGGTTTCATCCATGGTTATAAATCTTTCAATAAATTCCTGTGGATCAGCTTCATATAACTCTAAACAGTCGCGGGAAGTTGTGAGTCGGTTGCGTTTTTGTTCCACTGAAAGCAGCCGCGGTACCCACCGCGCAGACACCTTAGAGAATCCAAGTTCAGAAGTAATTATATGATGTGTTCGCTCAGAAGAGATGCCTACAGTCTTAGCTATTTCCTCGACTGTCAATCTTCGGTCAGATAAAATTAAATCACAGATTTTTTCTTTGTTTTCATCAGTGGAAGCCGTCGAGGGCCGGCCACTACGGGGCTCATCTTGAATGGACTCACGACCACGTTTAAACTCTGCCACCCAATTTTTAACAGTCGCATACGAAGGAGCGGACTCACCTAAAGTGGCAGACATGTCTTCATGTATAGCTTTTGGAGTTAAACCTTTCAAATACAAGTATTTTATCACTGCACGATGTTCAATTTTATCCATTTTCAAAAATTGCTCTGACTTGACTTACGGTATCACGTGTAAACGAACAATTAATTATTGCAAATAAACTAAACTGTGCATACTTGTTGCTAAATAATGTAGCTATAAAATGAGGGTAGTTATAAAATATACCGACGAGTCTAACAATGTTAGGCTAAGAACTTTTCAAATGACCCTCGTAGTTAAAAGTATGTAGTGAACCCCAAAAACTACTCTAAAACTGGTGCAAACTAGTTCAAAATCTGTTCAGTAGTTCCGAAGATAACCCCGATCCATGAATACCATGAATAGATGCAGATTGACAGACGAAGAAGTCGTCGTGGCGCCGTGGTTACTGTGTATATCATATGATATCGCAGGTTAAGCGCGCTCGGCGCGGTCCTTTAAAGAATGGGTGACTGCTGATCATTTATTTCTCATGACGACTTCCGTGCTTCGGAGGGCACGTTTAACAGTCGGTCCCGGGTGCTGTATACTTGTAAACAGTGGTCGTAAGAGTTTTGTCAGAAGTCATTTTGGCACCCTGAAAATTCTGACATCCAACAGCACTGGGCCAGCTTGGAGGATTACGGCCTCCACCTCTTCGTCACTCAGTGGGCTATATTCTATATTTTAATTTTCTTGCAAAAATCGTTTCTTCTAAATGATACTTTTTATAAAAAATTTGGCCGCTGACTAAAAAAATATACCATGATATAAAAATTCTTTCTTACAGTAGAATCCTTCGATTTCGCCAGCGGGTTTGATATAACCAACGTTGTACTGCGAAATATGAAGAGTAATTTTATACGTAGCTTCCCACTACCACCAGAGGGCGCGTTTTAAATCATTTTTATGACTTTTCTCCGACATATTACTTGGAAAGTGAGCCTTTACTGTATTAGTAGATAGTATGTTTAAGTGTTGCAGCAATAGGCAGATAAGACGACAGTTTGAATGAATTTAGAGAATAAATAAAAACGTACAAAAAATATATTAAATCCTCTGAATTAATTTATCCTAACCTAGTAACTTTAACTTTACGTTACCATTAGTAAAAGCAAGTTTTGTTACCAATTTCACGATTCTAAAAATACAACTGATATATGAGTTTCGTACATTTATAGTAGTACATTTATAATATTTAAAATCATTACATAAGGTCATGATAAATCTTTAAGAAACCGTGGCCAGTGGCCACAAATAAGTCAAAACTCTGACTACAAAATAATATAATCGCAACCAAAATGTACATACATACCTACATACATAACCTCACGCCTGTATCCCTTATGGGATAGGCAGAACACCAGAAGCTATAAACCATCTGATGTCACATTTGACAGATTTGGAGGTATTATAATGATGGAGAGAGACTTGCAGTGATAGAGGTCAGCCTATCGCCCACAAAAATGTCAATAAAACCTCCGTCCCTTAACTAACTTTTACAGTATGCCCGGAAAAAGAAGCAGCGTGCAAATTCTATGTTTTTCCTTTGCTCCCAGTCCAGCATGGAAGACTTTGGTCTTTGCTTTGATACTTGCATCTTAGAACAGATTACTTTTCTTCCTTTAAATTTCTAGAAAAAGAACCTTCTTCAAGTTTAAGACTATCCAATATAGTAATAGAAAAATAAAAAAAATATACCTTTATCAAATAATGAAATTTGAATAGAGAATTTAGAGTAAAACCGTCATCTTATGTAAGATTTTGACAGGCTCTAAATGAAATGTGGGCTAAGCAAGCCCTTTGGGGAATCCCTTATTAAACGAGGGTTATTTGGATAGTTTATCAAGCAAAATGATGACAAAATTACTAGAATAATAAGAAATACTCTCTCTCTTGGATTACCTTAGAAAATAACTGTAAACATTTTTACCCGAAACAATATGGAAATAATAATTATTTTACTATGAAAATTGTATTGGGCCGTCGACATGTCAAATTTAGAGACGTCAAAATCAGTTTTTGTTAGCAACTGTTGAGCTTGCACTTGAGGCGATGGGGTAAACCTGTCTGCCTCAGACGCCAGTGGTTGCGGGTTAGATTCCCGCACGGAACAAGAAAAAAAAAATGATCCGTGTCTGGGTTTTTCTCTATTTATATTCTACGTTCCCCCCTAGTTCGCTACATGGTAGCCCATTATACAAGCTATGCTTACTTTGGGGCCATGTAGTTGGTGTGATTGTCTAGGGATTTTAATTCTTATTTATTATATTTATTTAATTGTAAAAAACATATTAAATATATATAAATAAATAACTAATAATTTTTCTGATACTCACACAACATTATCTAGCCCAAATTAAGTTTCATAAAGAACTTGTGTTATGGATACTAGATAACTGATATACTTAAGAAATATATAAACATACATATTGAATAAATACATATTTTTATTAGAATTAACTTAAATAAACATATAAACATCCATGACTTGACGACTAATATCTGTGTTTATCACACAAATATCCGAGCCGCCGGGATTCGAACCCAGGACCTCTGGCATAGAAGGCAATGTATGTTACCGCTACACCAGCCGGTCGTCAATCAATATTGGGCCGTATTTATCATTATAATCTCTTATTTTAAGTACCTATCACCAATGTCCAACTTAAAGACGTTACAGTCAGTTTTTGTTTGCAGCTGTTGAGCTTGAAGCCTAGTAATTTATCTTTTGAGAGACCTAAATTAAGATACTGTTAAGTTTTATTAAGCTCATTGTATGAGTTAAATCTTCACCAAAATAAATAACTCTTATTCCCGCAGCATAAAACATGAGACAGCACTTTATATTTTATATATAACAAAACCTAAAGCAATTAAGGCGCATAATGACTTGCTAGAGAAACACAATACTTTATATTACATTGGATATAACGCTTTTGTGCTTGATGTTATTATTCCGTAGCGTGTTTGTAAATTTTTTTGTGGCTTCCAAACTTCCAATTGTATGAACTGATGGATTTGAGTGCGGTTTCTTTACGTAAATATCTTCCTTTAGATTATCAATTTCAATTTTAGTTGTAAGCACCATTCCTAGAAAGAATTTATCTTTACCTTTAGTCTTTTAAAAGTAAAATAGATATTTTTTTTCAAATTCAGTTAAGAGACGTTTTAAAACAAACATACAAACAAACTCTTCTACTTTTATTATAGTAGTATATGTGTATTGTATGATAAATTTAGTCGCAGCTGCTTTTCATCATAAACCGGACGTTAACATGAAGTTTATTGCATTTTTTGTTTTATTGTGACGGATTTAGATTCAGTTTACTATGAAACTATGATTTGATCGTTTTGGAGATTAAAAAACATAAGTTCAAAAATTAAAACCCAACCACTAAAAACACGCTCTAAAAAGTAGGAAACAAGTAATAGTCTCCGCTGAAATATTTATGTATTTACGTCATATTGATAGAGATATGTTGAAAGGGTAGCCGTGATCGTATGCCATTTTATTATTAAAATGAATCTGCTTTGCTATAAAAGGTCATACAGCGCCCTCTAGGCAATTAACGTATTTTTATGTAGCCTATAACCAGCGGACAGTGAAGAGGCTTCCAACGACACGTCATTTGTCCAATTATGATAACTAGTTTAGAATTTCTGAAGGAACAGATGAACATCCATACCCACGTACATAAAAACATACATACACTCATAATCATAACCCTCCTTTTTGCTTCGTATTCGGGTAAAAATAGGTGCCTTTAGACATATCTGTTTAGGTTGCTTTTATTGATATAAATTATTAAAGTTTTTATCATTAACGTTTTGAGTTACGCTCGGTTTTAACCGTCTAACCTTTTTGATGGGGTGGGAATTCCTTAATAAAATTAAGCCTACAAACATCCCCAAAAGCTGAGCTATCAAATTTAAACTACAGTTTTAAATTGGACTAGTAGATACCTAGATTTGTGCGATCAAACAAACTAACTGTTCACCTTTATTCTATACGTAGTATTTAGGCTTTTCGATTACAGTACTCGTATTAAAGGACCAATATCTTAACAAGATTGGTTGACAAAAAAATGATTCTTCGTATGAAAGCTAAATTCTTCAGGAAGGTAAATCTATACAGGGTGAGTGGTGGGTCACTCTTGAAATTCAAGGACGTGATAGTTTGAGATCATACATGAAGAGATATATATTTTTTTAATTACTCACTGAGTAAACTTAACCGAAAGTTAAAGAATTGATTACGCAACGCATGGTTACACTGGCGTTGGCAGCGATCCGCGTGAAAGGTCACGTGACGCAATTGACTAAGGCTTAAGTAAAGTGAATAGTAACATAGTAGTATTTATTTATAGGGAATTCTAGTGAAAAATCAAGTAACTACTCTTAATACATAATTATTGTGATCAGAATCGAGTACAGAGTGCTCTTCTTTAGTATCTAAAATTTGTCACCAGTCACCCTGTACATTATAAAAATACTCTGTTACCCAACTAAAAGCGAAGTGTCTAATGTTAAAGTAAAGACTCGGAAAATGTCAGTCTTTCTTTTCAAAACTTCCAATAATCAACGAATGCAGAGCATTGAAAAAAACCGACTTCTTAATGCAAGTTTGAGACTTATATGGTAGACTAAATTGAAAAGGGAAGCGACAGCTTTCTAACAAAAAAAGAATCATCAAAATCGGTTCAACGAGTCAAACATAAAAAAACATACCATACGAATTGAGAACCCCCTCCTTTTTTTGAAGACGATTAAAAAAAGATCCATGATAATTGACAGTATTAAAAACCCATTTAATTTAGTCTCGTTTTACACTTAAACGAGAGCGAAAGAGCTGTTGAAAGTCAACTCTAATTGGCCAAAATATGGCTTTAGCCGTATTTTATTGTAAGAGCTTCTTGAAACCAGGACATAACGTCCGCTTAAAATATATACGGAAATAGTATACGGAAGTATTAGGACTCCGTAGTCTTTTACGAGATTTCTCTATTCAAAAATATACGGAAAATTCTGGACAGATTTTCTTCAAATTTATCGGTAGAAAATAAACATGGGGATGGAAAGCCAACCGTCATTTATATGTATTTGGTCTCGCATTACAAATATGGTTTTTAGACAGGGTGACTGGTGACACATTTTAGATATTAAAGGAGAGCACTCTGTACTTGATTCTAATAATTATTATGTTATAAAAGTAGGTACTTAATTTTTCACCAGAATTTCCAATAAATAAATAAAGAGACATTACTAGAATGTTCCCGACGCGCCGCCTCAGTCAACACGCACACAGTGGTATTCTCGCCACACGCACACCACCACCCGCTAAGTATCTATTGTATTACGCTTATGTAATAAATTCTTTAACTTTCGATTAAGTTTTCTCAGTAAATAATGAAAATTATTTTTTTATTTCTTTTATTCTCATCATATACGATCTCAAACTATCACTTCCTTGAATTTCGAAAGTGACCCACCAGTCATCCTGTAGAAGTACCACTTGTAGCTTCAAGTACCTTATATTTTATTTGAAAAACATAATATGACACGAACCTACTACAGTTTCTAAGATTTTCACGACTCTTTACACCTATTCAATTATTCTATAATGAGTACAATTGTTGTAGAAGGGATATGGGTCTTCATAGAATAATGTCGGTTCTTTGTTAATTAACTTATGGTTGAACTATTATAATCGCTAGTGAGTTGATGTACATTTATTGACTTATTTATTAACTACTTTATTTCGCCCTGAAAAGTGTCTGAAAGATGTCGTATGTCAGAAGATCTCTGGGCCTAAAGAACACCAGCATGGCATTCTGACGCCATATGATGATTACGCCGTCGTCGGTTGAAGGATGATGGACGCATTTTGCCTACATTGGCCCGTGGAAACAGTAGATCGAATGAAATAGGAAGAATGAATGGAGAAATTCTGGGACACCTAGGGCTAGTAATAATTAAATTTATTACTTATTCAAAAAGCTGAAAGGTTTCCTTGCTTATGACTTTGTTTAAAAGCGGACCTCATTCTTAACTCTATGCCAAGAATACTTGAATTCTGTTTTTGCGTTATTAAATATAAAAAGACCCAGTTATCTGGAACACTGAACACAGATATTTCGTACTCTAGTTGAATGGAGCTTTTATTTATTTTGAAGATAAAAGATATGTTTTCGAACCATTGTCACCGGGATGTTTTTAAGCTGTTTGGTTTTCTTTGATAGATGATATAGCTCCCCTTCTTTTTATTCTTGTTTATTTGTGACTTGGAGTTTTTCAAAAGTATTCCTGTAAGTTTTCTCTTCAAGATGTAAAAAGGAACGTTTATCTGTTTGTATTTTTGGGTAATTTTTTGAATTACATCTGAAATGCACCAGTCTAAAAGTAGTTCTGCTAAAATGCCCTTTTCATTATTTAGCTTATGGAGATTGTGTTGTACTTAAATGTAATTATAATGCTTAAGAAGTAGTCACGTAAATTGTACTATCAATTACCTTACGTCGGCCTCAAACTTAAGTATAATCCATATACAAATAGTATCGCTGATACAAATGGATAATTTAAAAGCTGCTTTCTATTCATTCGTGATAAATCTCACTCTCTACTCATCCTCCCACTAAAACACTTTCTTCGACGCAGTTATGGTCGATTTATTAATATCGTTTTTATAATAAAAAACTGAATCTATAACGACAACGATGGAATGGTTTAATAGATAATTTACACTATTTATTTTAAAGATTTTTTGTATGCACGGAGTTACGGAATTACGGTTTCTGACTTAACTTCGAAATAATTAATGGATTTTGTTTGTGAATTTGAATTAAATATATTTGTACTATTCTTGCAAATACGTATTTCATCTCGAATTTCTTGCGCTTCATTATATTAGTGTCCTAAGAGACACCTTAAGTACGAAATATTAAATTAATTATACGCGGGAACAAGAAAATATTCTTTGTTTTGATGAACCTTGAAATTATAAACAAATATAAGTCTATGTTACAAACTTTAATAAAGTATTTATTTATAAGAAAACGCTACATTACAAGTTCGATGGTTATTATTACCAGCCAAATCACAATTCGGCTGTTTGCGTTCAGACTGACGCTAGAATTAAATACATAATCCGCCTTAATCCATAAACTGCAAATTTATGAGTATTGACCAAACACATCCGGATCACTACTATTTACATCAAAATTTAATATAAATTTAGATGACATAGTTAATTTATTTTCATGCTAACAAAAATATGATAGTTATTAATTTATCCGGTTTGAAATTGTATGTCGCTATTAATATTTTTTTTTATTTGCAGGTAAGATCAGTTTTAGATGGAAGTGGGCATGAATTTAAGTAGTAAGTATAAAATATAAAATAGCGGTATTCGTAAGTGGTTTGTTTAGTGTTTTACACTGTATTTATTTAATAGCCTTTTCAACAATGTAGTTTTTAATACCTCAAAAAGGAACTTTTCAAATTCTGCCTATGTTTTTTTTTCATTGAACGTTTGTTACGCGATTTATTTTTCAACTAGCCACCGGGCGCGGTTTTACCCGCGTAACTTTTGATCCCATGGGAATTTCGGGATAAAATATAGCCTATAACCTTCCTCAAGAGTTGGGCTATCAAATGCAAAAAGAATTTTTCAAATCCCACTCGTAGTTTCTGAGATTAGCGCGTTCAAACAAACAAACAAAAAAACTAACTCTTCAGCTTTATATGTTAGTACAGATAGTAAATTTAAGTAGAGTTTGATGAATCTTATTTTGTTTGGTAGACCATATTTCAAAGGCGGTCCCAGGTGAGTTTCATCAAAATCGATGTAACATTTTGCGAAAGCTGTAACGTTATCTTTTGGCGGAAAAAGTTTTGGACTTGGAAGCGTCGTTAGAGTCGATTTCTGATGCAATGCATTCATAGAATACATTTTGTGTGCGTGTTCTTCTTCAATAACTAAAACTTTAATTAGTTACTATGCATATTTTTTCATTGGACCTTATGACGCAAGGAACTTCACTGCCTATCGGTTGACGTCTACACGTATTTAAAAGTCGGAGTTTAAAAAATTTTAAGATTTGAGAATGAATTGATTGAGTGATGATTGAAATAAAACTTCCTGCCAAAAAGTTTGAAGTTAAATAATTGTTCCGGAGTGTTCCACATTTTTACTAAATCATTATAGTGATAATCAGTTAAAATCAAAATAAAAGTGCTACAAAGATTCTTTGATATTTCTAAAATTGTCTTTTAAAGTTCGTACTATGATTGATAATATAAAAATACTTTTTTTTTACTATTTCTCGAATTCAAATACCGAAATCAACCAAGCGATGATTTATAATATGACTAACAGGTTTGCGCAGTTTTACTCACGTATTTTTTGATCCCGATTCTGGATAAAATATATCTTCCTTGAGCTATCGAATGCAAGATTATTATAAAGATAAAAAAATATAATATAAATACCTACACAATCAAAGTAAGCAAAGCTTGTGTGGAACCTAGAATATAAAATACATACCTATATGTATAGATAAACGCCCAGACCCAGAAAATTTTTTGCGAACCCGCTACCACTGTCGGCTGAGGCAGATAAGTTTATCCCATGGCCTAAGCTTTATTATTAACTAGCCACCGCGCGCGGTTTTACCCGCGTAACTTTTGATCCCGTGGGAATTTTGGGATAAAATATAGCCTATAACCTTCCTCAAGAGTTGGGCTATCAAATGCAAAAAGATTTTTTCAAATCCCACTTGTAGTTTCTGAGATTAGCGCGTTCAAACAAACAAACTCTTCAGCTTTATATATTAGTATAGACATTTATATTCAACTCATTTAAATCCATTTACGACGTCCTTTATTTTTCAAGCTAAAATCTAAACTTACTTACGTACTAACAAAGCTACCCAAATTCTAAAATTCATCTCAAACTATTCAGTTCGCGTGCAAACACGAATTCAGAACTTAGTATTAGTACTGTCGCGAGTAGATAGAAGCCGATGGTATTTACTAAGCCACAAACAGCTTTGACTGGCAGTAAGCTTGTGTAAACTAGGCATTATATAGCCTTGTCACGTAGTAAACCGAGCTTTTGTATCTTGTCTTATCAGCTCTATTCAGCGATTAAATTTTTTCCTGTGTATAAATCTCTGACCTCTATTTCTTTTGATGTTAGGTGATGATGTTGTTGAAGATGATAGCTTCTGAGTTTAGATAAGGGAGTTAATTTTTTGAGCTGTTATTTAAATATTCCAGATGTTGTATGATCAGTTGAACTACGTATTGAGCTGTTATTTAATATAATGGCGGTTGATTAACTAATGCATATGCATAGGTATGTGTGGAATAGTGTGTATTCCAATGTCGTTGGTTATTAATACATATTTTGCTATTTGAAAGATTATGCTACCAGCAGGGCTAGCATGCAACCATCGATGAACAGTCGAATCGACAAGATAAATATTATTTTGTTATTTTGTCCTATTATGTAAGCTTGTATGCGCACCATAATAGATAGAATTACTTGATTTGATTCGATGATTAAGACCACAGAACCAAGTATGTCATAATCTTAATACATTACATGCACTAAATACCATATTCTAAGAAAATATCGATAAAAGGCCCGATTTATCGTTGTCGACGGTAGCATGCTAGCCCCGCAGAACACCTGTATTTATTTTTACCCAAAATAAATAAACACCTCATTATAGATACAAACTTTGATACAGTCTTAAAAACTATTGGAACTGGACTGGGAGCAAAAGAAAAACATAGAACAACTCCTCTTCCTGGGAAAACGGGTTTTGCGGGCGATAGCCTGACCCCCTGTCACTGCAATAGTCTCTCTCCATCATAATAATACCTCCAAATTTGTCAAACGTGACATCAGATGGTTTTATAGCCTCTGTTGTTCTGCCTACCACATTAGGGATACAGGCGTGAAGTTATGTATGTATGTATTTTATTTACTTATGATCTTGGCATTTAAAAGATGGCGAAACGTAAAAAAAATATTATATGTCGTGAATAATTGAGGCAATATAATTGAATTTTACTATTAATTTGACACAAAAATTATTCCATTCAAATATAAATTATGAGACCGTGATATCGAAATCACAAACTTTTAAAATACTCACATGTTAAAATTATATCTACACGAACATCTATAACTTCGTAGTAAACTGATATGTCTATCATACTAACTTCCGCCTGTACTCCGAATCTAACTCGCGATCTCTGGTATCGAATAAAAACCTTATATAACCTACAGAAAGCCCACTATGTTAGATAAGGGCTTCTTTTAAATGAATGGGTGGGGCCCTAATCTCTACGCTTATAGAGTAGATTGCTGATCGAAGAATCATCATCTGGGGTACCTACTGTTTGTCTTAAAGTTAATAATCCTTGAGTCAACTGGGATGGGGTGGTGTTTTGTAAGAGCAAAAAAGGATAAGAATGTATCTATGATAAACAAAATCTCTTAAAGCGACCGATATGAGAAATAGTGTTGAAAATTACGTTCTAAGTCTGTTTGACGTTTGCATCCTCATTTCTGTTATCTTTTAAACAATGCTAGTGAAAGATATGAAGTTTGTTATAAGTAACTGTGAAATTCAATCGCTTTAAAATTATTAATGTGTTTCGTGAGAGTCAAAGGAACATTTCTATTTTCAGTGATCAATGTACGAGAAATTTCTAAAATGTTAACCTAAAAGCTCGCGATAGATGAGCCATTTCCATTGGTCGGCCCGGACAGGATTCCCCGTTGTGGTGTTTTGACCAATGACAATCCTCTAACAATAAATCATTGTCAAAGCACACTAGCGCCATCTTCATTTAGTTATAGTACTAAATCGTTACATGATTGAAAATGCTATGTAGAAAAGGCGAGAAACATTCAATAATTTAACATTTTCTGCTAAATCATCAAAAGCCTTATTGCTTATTCATTCAGATTGTTTTTTAACAATTCAAAAGAAAAATAATCCAAGAAGATTCCAGTAGGGAAGTTTTCTAATATTATTACTGGTAGTCTTTGTGAAACTCCTGTCTGGTGAAGTTTCTGTTAGTCTTGCTAATACAATTCGAAAGCTGGTTGTAGGAGTGTGCAAACAAATGTTTGTTACGAAGAAATTTGAAGAGTTTTCTGAGCAAATTTTGAATGTTATTATGACTTTAGGGTTCTTTAGAAAGTATATTCAAGTTTCAATCAAAAATTAGTTTATATCTTATGGTTTTACTATTTTATTTAACCATCTTGCAACGGCATTCACTACTTGATCTTTTAATCACTGTTTTTTTGATACGACTTATAAATTCACTACTTTATCTGTTGATCATTTTAATTTCTTTCGTTTGTTTAGTCATTATAACTTGAAATTGCAGGATACAGGATAAAATAAGATGCCAGTTCTGTAAGTAAATTCAATAAAACGTACTTCATGCTCTCGGTCTAAACGCTTTTGATAATTAAAATTTAAGTTATATTATTATGATGCACCATTAAAGTAAACAGCGAAAAAAAGATTTTTAATACAGTCAAAGTTATTCGCACAACTAAAATTACGAAGTTTTACAATTCAAATGTAGAAGAGCTCTTAAATATTTAAAAGACAACATTAAATGAACCAGTTGAAGCAAATCACCGTTTTGTACATAACGCCATCTGTTGGCAGTTGCTATGATTTCTCTTGCGTAGTGATTGATGATTTGAATACCCCTTGCTGCTAGTGTCTTTTCTATTGAACCTTATTCTGTAAGCAATAAGAGATAAGTTTCTTGGATTCTGAGAGTGACTAATATTGGATGTTTAGTGGCTTATGTGACATCGTGGAGTAATGGAATGGGTTGTTTGTCATTTTTGGCCAGATATGATACTATAGGGTGTCTGACTGTTGGAGTTGGAGTAATATATGATATGAAAATAACATTTAGACGTCCACGTGAATAATAAAAGTGAATGTGCTAAGATTTTTTTTTTGCGTAAAAAGAAACAGTTTTATTTTATATTGAATATTTTATTGCTTTACACTGTTATTTTAAGATTTATCTCATTTGTTTAAATTGCTTTCTTTAATTTATTTCCTTTTGATGTATTTACCTAATTTAATTTTCATGAATATTTTCTGGTGGCAAGTAATTGAAAGATCTATCAACTTTGATGAATGAAGATTTAGCGTCTCCGGAGTTTAATTCAAAGCTGTAGGTATGACTTCAAAAGTCATCATTCATAATTATCGACACCTCATCAATCTGTGCCCTACCTATTTTGCAAAAATCAATATTAAAACTGACGCCATTATGTTAATACCTGTGACCGAAAGGCAATTGAAAATAAACGGCCACGCCTTGGGGTATTTCAGAGGGACCTTAAAGAACATTAATTTATCATTCTTGCCGACTTTGTTTTTTGGCGTTTAGTGATTCAGAATATTGTTGAAATAACAAAATTGTTAGTACGATTTTAAAAGCTGAATTAAGGAATACAGATTTATTCAGAGTTGGGAGTTATGAGTTCGCTTCGCTGAAATTTGATATCTCCATCGTTTATTTATATCCTAGGACATTCAATAACAAGTCTCAATGCCAGTCAATCTTTCTAAATATCAAAGCTATTTTATAGTAGAAACTAGCTGACCGGGCAAACGTTGTTTTGCCATATAAATAAAAAAATAAAATAGATGTTGGCCGATTCTCATAGATACCGGATAAGCACAAAAAGTTTCATCAAAATCGGTCAAGCCGTTTCGGAGGAGTATGGCAACGAAAACTGTGACACGAGAATTTTATATATTTACAAATCTTTGATACTTACTCAACCGGGCTTGTATTACAAAACATGCAAACCCTACCTTCACATCGGTAAGTTCGATAAGTAATTACTTTAATATACCAAGTAATTAGTATTCAACCGGTTCAGTAAAATTACCGGAAATTAATTACTTCAGGCAAGATATTATATCGGCTACATCTCTTTTGATTCAAAAGTTTTATCTCATTAACGATTTTCTCAATTTTCTCAACATCTTTACCCCTCGCTGCTTTTATTTTTCATCCTTGTCTATTGTAATATTTGCATTATAAGAATACAGTCGTTTCTTGTGTATGTTAGTTCTAGAAAATCCAATAAGGTGGCAGAAGTATGGAAAATAGAATAGGAAATGTGGCGCTAAGTTAATATGGAAGTAAACGATTCTTTATTGACTCGATATAGTTTTTTTTGTTATGACTCATACATATTCTATGTATTCACTTAAAATATAATTGATACTTATTGAATATAGATATCCTTTCGGCTGCTGAGAATGAAAATATATCTTGATTTGTACGTTCACTATCAAGTTTTCGACCACTCCTAAAACGTTTTCTCAAGAAAACCACACATTAAGAAAACTTTTCTTACATATCACCTCATCCACTACCTTAGACCAAGGGTTGAATGTTAAATACGCTGCAGACCGTGTAATACGGGGGAAGGTTCTATTCGGTCGTGATTTATGGACTTCGAGAAAATCGTTTAATGTAAAGTATACGCAGAAGTTGTGCCGAGTTTAGGGGCTAACTTTGATAATATTAGAGAGGGAAGGAAGATTCGCGATGTTATGATGAGATGTTCGAAATTTTAGGCAATGGTATGATTACGTGATTTATTCGCATCTCAAACGAATACGAAACGAAAGGTTTTCTGTAAACAATAAGACGTTTATTATAATTTTGACCTGAAAAGTTTTTTAACATACTACCAGTTATTATTTTAGTAATTTGAATAATTGGTGCTCAGAACTTTACTAAGTTACCTATTGTATTGTTTTTAAAGATTTCGTCGCTTAAATTCAATATGTACCTACTAAGTCTAAACTTTTACTGTTCTCTCTGTTACTTTCTTAAGTCATGATCTACGCTCAATAAAAGCGTATAATACGAATATTCTCGTAACTCTATTATAAATTTAATTTATATTATACAAATTTCTTATAACAGAGGGCTCTTTTATCAGCCTTATGCATAAATTTTCCACATTTTCGAGCAACGTCGTCGTTTTCTGGGTAATGAATAATTAGTCCATTACCTGCATAATAGATGGCGCTTGTGAGTTATGTTTTTAAATTCTATTAAGTAGGGTTAAAATTTACGCTGTGAATTCGTTCGGTGTTTATAGTCAATGTATACATAATAAGTTATTGCAATTGTTTTATCTTTATCACTGTCTTCATCCGTGTTATGCCTGAAATATTAGATAAGTTGAATCTACAGGGTGTCCCTCCAATGAAAGAAAATGACGAAATTTATTGCTTTCATACAAAAATTTAAAAATAAATTTCCAATTTTCCTTTTTTATATTTTTTCTGTAATCCTTATGGGTACTAGAATACATCCGTGAAGGTATTATGTAGGGTAGGCGGTTGTAAAAGGTATTTAAAATCAATTTAAATTATAATATAAGCTAAGTATTATTAACTTGTTATAGTTGTTTGTAAGATATGGCCAAGTGCTGTAAAGATGTGAAAAATGAACAAAGCTTTAACTTTACTTTTATTTTGTTACTTTTATTATAGAGTCGCGAGTTATAAATTAAATAAATAAATAAAATCCCAAGACAATCACACCAACTACATGGCCCCAAACTAAGCAGAGCTTGTGATATGGGATACCATGTAGCGAACTTGGGGGAACCTAGTATATAATAATCAACGAATGCTGAGCATTAAAAAAACCGACTTCACGTCAAAACTTTGGCTAAGTTATAATGTCATCAACGTAAACATTCTCCGAAATCATTGTATTTGCACTGTACAAGTTAAACGTTTCACTAAACATACAAAATCAACCCTAGTCTACCAACCCGGAAACCTTTATCACCCTTTAAAACGTTTGAAAAGTTATTATCATCATTTCAAATTATCTAAATCGATAACACACAGCCCCCTTACGGCTCCATTAGTAAAGAGCTTGCGTGACCGAAACTATGAGTCTTAGATTACCGCAACGCTATAGGAAATATAAAAGCGTTTGTTACGGGGACGCGGGAGGTAAAAGAAACAAAAAATTAAATTGAAAATTCGATAAATTTGGATATTAATAATTCATATAATGCAATCGGTAGGATAAAATATAACGAACGAAAAAAACTTACTACAACTAAGTTGTTTTGCTAATTTGGCAGAATTTTCGTGCATCTGTGCACCGCCCTCCCTCCCATGAAGAGGAAATTAATATTTCAAGTGACAAAAAAAAAAGTAACTTTTACCAAGTTACTTGCTAACTCCGCGAATACAAAAAACTAGTGATGCAGGATCGTTGGTGCACCGCCCTCCCTCCCTTAAAATGCAAGGAGTGCAACCAAAACAACAAACATACACTTGGAACACTACACTACAACCCGCATCACCCTTTAGGTAACATAGTTATAGTACTTAGTTATGGTGGATTTCTGAAAGAGATGTACAGAGCCCTAGGTGAACGTATGTCGATCAAATTGGCGACATTATTAAAAAGTTTCTGGTGAAAAGTGCCCGTAACCGGCGATCATGTATGAAGAAATTAATGATGGTGGAGGAAGCGAAAGAGGTATGTCTGGATTGTAGCAATTGGTGTTCCCTTGTCTCTGCCTATCCCAAAGCGAGACAGGCATGAGGTTATGTATGATGTATTTTGGCAAAGTAACGCCTGATTCTATCAAAAAAAACTTTGCGACTTATGATGCAATAATGTACTGGAGCGGTACGAGTATAATTAATTAAGTGACTAAATAGCTTAACTGTTGAAGAAAATGTATCAATTATAAACTTGTAATAGAAATTTCTGTATTATATTCTATGTTATATTTTATACAGAAAGAAGTACCTATAAAGTATAACCTTCCCCAAGTAATAATAATAATAATAAGGAGGCCACTAAACAAAGAGTAGGCGTGCTAATGTCAATAATAAACTGCTTGCCACAATGAACACATGCCGACTTGTCCGGAAATTTTTGTCACTTTGATAGTTCATAACTTTATCTGCACTACTGTTTGGCTACAAGCTCGCAGTAGTGCAAAACCCACCCTGTAAAAAGGAGATTCTTTAGAAGAATATGATGATAATAATAATAAAAACTCTTTATTGCACAGCTATAAATATACAATGTATTTAAAGAAACAAATCTTTAAGTACAAATCGGTGGCCTTATGGCTAAAAAGCGATCTCTTCCAGACAACCTTAGGGCAGAGGGTTTTATATGCGTATATAAGGTACTTGGGGAAGGTTATAGGTTATAACGTTAATACGGATTGAAATATATTAATGTACATTAATATATTTTAATGGTTTGTCAAACACTTAATTGTTCTTATAGATTTAACCTAACTTTTGGTATTCCGACACTACGTCTTACCTAAAAACTCTCCAAAACCTCTCGAAAAAGACCAATTTAATTTCAAACTCCATAAAATCGGACAAAGCGTCCTTTATTTCACCGAAATGGTAACAAATAGATTGCTTCCTATAACTATCGTCGATTCATTCCATTATTCTCGTAATCTGAAATCTTTTCTGCACTTCTACGTTGAACTGTCTTAGTGAAATGGCGCTTAAGTGCCCTACAGGAGATACTTAACGTGCACTGCTAAATGTCCTGACGATAATTTTAGTCTGGATTGAAATAGAATTTTCTAGAATACTGTCAGATGCTGAGGTTCTAAACTGTAGAAAGTATGAAGGTTTTAAAATGTATATGTAATGACTTATGCAATAAATCGGAATCGCTTTTTTTTAATACATCTCTAAAATCTTCAAGTCTTATGTAATAAATATTTTTGCACTTTTCTTTTTCCTCTCCAAGTTCCTATCTGTCTTTAATTATATAAATTAAAATAAAAAATCTTCTTATTTGTGAAACTGTTAATCACAAATAAACCTGTCTATTACACAACAAAGGCACTTTCGTTTTTTAACAAATCGCTAGAGCCTTGAAGTATTCTTTAAGTCAAAGAATATCTTCATAAATTACACCCTAAAGCTAAAAGTTTCATAAAATTTAAATCAATAGTCTTTGCATGAAAGACTAACAAAAAAAACAAATTTTCGCGTTTATAATATTAGTAACATAAAATCTAATATATAAAATTCTCGTGTCACAGTTTTCGTTGCCATACTCCTCCGAAACGGCTTGACCGATTTTGATGAAATTTTTTGTGCTTATCCGGTATCTATGAGAATCGGCCAACATCTATTTTTTTTTTATTTATATGGCAAAACAACGTTTGCCGGGTCAGCTAGTTCGATTATAAACCTCTTTTACTTAACCTCCGTAACATGTTCATTCATTACTCGACGATACTCGTAGGCGCCACCGTTACGCTAGGTTTAAACATTAACTTATCTGAAATAAGGAAACTACCCGTTTTAACCTCCCTGCAGTAGGTAATTAATGAAATGTCGCTTATCAAGTGTGCACCGGCTACATCCTGTGAAGCCGGGTTAACAGGCTGTAGCTGACATATCCTGATGTTAATAAACCGATACTTACATGATTTCACGGAAATTTTCTATCGATGGTTAAGACAGGATTTTTTAAAATATTTTTGAAGTGATTTTACTAAGCTGCTTTTTGTGCTACTTACAATGAATTACATTTCATTGAATGCAAATATAGGAAAATCAAGCTGTGACTTGAAGTTTTTCAATGAAGTTATAAAAATGTAGGTATCATTTGTCAGATATCCGTTCTCTCGTGTACTAAAAACCAGCTTAGTCTTTCATTTACTCACATGGCGCTCACATATGAAGGTATACACATAAGCATATATCCGAATAGAAAAGAAAATTTACTCCTTTTACTTATCTGAGTAAACACTTAAACAAGAGTAACTTAAACTGGCTAGACTGGAAATCGAACCCAAAACGCAAATGAACACAAAATCATTTCCCCAGCCTATCGTTGCTCACTTCAGGTTATTAAGCCTCTCCCAAATTATTGACATCCATTTTGAAACTATACCATACGTATGAACCTATAGTGTTGCTAGTTCAAACCCTAAATTGCACAGACACGCTCTCGTATTGGGTAGTATCGACTCTTTTGTCGATAGTTTTTGTTCTTGTAATTTTATATTGTTTTAAATTTCACACTACTTTTTACGTATTTTATATTTTAACTCGACGTTTCGATATCTTCACAGACTGCGTGATCCTTTAATACAAAAGTATTTTATTTGATTTTGCTAATTGCTTTGCCCTTTTTCATACGAATGTCGTGATATACATGCATGCAATTTTACTGAAATGTACAAAAAATATGCATTTAAACGATCAAAAAGTAATTTTTTCTCAAACTAAAATGAGTGAAACAAAGATTTTTCTATTTCATTCTATTTCTCAGTCGACAAGCGTATATTGACTAGGTCTTGCAATTTGTTGGATATTTTAACGGGTTATAGGTTTCACGCATCTACTCTGTTGTTTTTAATTGTTTTAGTTATGAAGTAATTTCAAACAAACCCAAAAAAATCAGACATGTCTATGGAATGCTAATCGATATGCTAAAATATATCACATACGTACAAGAACCCAAACTTTCATTCTCATAAAAACCCTCATAAGCTTTTAACCGAATATAATAATCCTCAAACGACCATTACACCGTCCCGATCGCTACTTAAATATACTATTATTACGTATACCCTACCATGTAACGCTATTAACAATTTATCGACAGGTATCATCATCGACAATCGATAATTCAATCGCACATTCCTGGTTGGACCGGGGTATCATAAGAGCTTGTTTGTGATGCTCACTTCACTTTGAATTTTGCCAGATTTTAGGCATTTTGCATTGATAGCGGGTTTTTTCGTCTGCGTTGTGTACGGTTGTTTGGCGTAGTTTTACAGAAATTGCCGGAGTTTTTTGGGCTTGTTTTGGGAATACTGATCAATAACAAAAGAACGCTTAGAAATGAAATAATAGATGACCGTAATGATTTGACATTGATAATCCTTTACTTGACTTTTCAAATCAGATCCAACTGTCAGAAATTCCGATAATCCCCAAAGCGAGTTTCCTTTTTAAAGATGTAAAGTAAGCGAAGTTTTAAAAAATTAAGACAATGCATGGCTTGATAATACCATGTAACCAAGATCATCATACATAATCAAATAAAGTATCATAATATAATATTATTTATGTTTGTTATATTTAGTGTACATACTGAAATTGTATTTTTTTATCAAATTCTCCATTCTTCAGGTCTGCTGGAAGATATTTCTATAGAAATAAGCTGTACCTTTGTACAAATATTTTTTGCTAAGTTTGTTTAATGTATTTTTTTTATAAGTGTGTACATAAATTGTGAAATAAATAAATAAATAAATAATCATTTCCAGTCACATCAAAAGTTACATAATTTTAACTTTATACTTTAAATTGATCCCTACGATTCATAAAGTTAATTAATTGAATGACATTTCAAATGTCATTATTACAATTAACATCCAATCTTATGTAATAATGATCATATCTTAATCTGAACTTGCTGGTAATAGTGCCAAGAAATTCTAAAATGCTGACAAACTATAAACCGCTACGCCATCTATCTAAAAGAAAGCAAACTTACTACAATGTATTTGAAACCCAATTAATTTATAATTAAGTTTCAACAAAATCAATTTTCTAGACTGTTAGTTGTTTAATTTATTATAGTTTACTCTGTTAATCTGGATCAGAGGTCAGTGATCATGGGTTCAATGTTTGTTAGAATTATAGGGTTGAAAGTATGATGCTATGTGTATGTAAATAAAAAATTGTATACGTTGAACAAAGAAACTATTAATTCTTTGTCTCGACCGAAATCGTGGGCCCGTAAATTCGTACCAAGGTAAGATTAGATTTGTTTTCCCAGCAATATTTTATGAAGAGCCAGTTCTTTTTGAACCCGTGCACTGTCTTCTTCAACTGCATCTTCACCTACCATCGGGTGAGATTGACGTGAAACACGGCATTAGTCACCTAAAAAACTTTATTTTATTTTATTTACACTTTATTCCCAATATAAAATACAAGAGTTACAAAAAAAAAACACAAATTTTGGACAGCGTGCGCCTTATCGCTTCAAACGATTTCTACCAAGCAACTTTGTGTTTAATAAACCACTAGATTATAGCTTAAACTTCCTCGTCACCCAGGGCCAGACTCATCATAGCCCTGCAGTGGGCTCATTAAAACAGGGTTGGGATTTATGAACTTTCAGAAAGCTCTAATATACAGAGTACCTAAACAGAGCCTATATTTAATCTAGAAATTTCCAAGTTACAAGAAAATATGCACGAGAAAACACATAAAACCGCTAGCAACAGAGAGAAATAAAGATGATTTATTTTAGTGGCTCCTTTCGTAAAAAGTAGTTTAGGCGTAAATGCTGAATAATTCAACGACTTTCTTAGTCTTCCCGTAATGTATTTAACACGCAAATTGTAAGCCTTAAACTTTGTTACCCGGCCTTAACTAGATCCTGACAGATTGCTAAGCCAATAACAACTTTATCGGAACGAGACAAGTTGTAAATTGATTTTGTAACGTCAAAGTTTGTTTTTGAGAGGTTTGATATTATTGTCCTAAGTTGCCAGGTTTGTTGGTTAGTGGCAGTTTCTGGACAAGTTGTTTGCTTTTACGACCTTCCTAGCTTCCTACGACCGGCTGGTGTAGCGGTAACATAGTTTGCCTTCTATGCCAGAGGTCCTGGGTTCGAATCCCGGCGGCGCGGCGGATATTTGTGTGATAACACAGATATTAGTCGTCAAGTCTTGGATGTTTATATGTTTAAGTTTATTCTAATAAAAAAATATATGTATTTATTTAATATGTATGTTTATATATTTCTTAAGTATAGCAGTTATCTAGTATCCATAACACAAGTTCTTTAAGAAACTTAATTTGGGCTAGATAATGTTGTGTAAGTGTCAGATATTTATTTTAATCAAGAATAGGAGGTTATCTTAATACTATTATAAAACGTAAAGGATCATAATAGCGAAAAACCTGGTAATACGCCCCACTATTGATCTTTAAAAAAATATATGAAAAACGTTTATGTAATTGTTTTCATTAATATTTTATAGAATCTTATATATGTATATATATTATGGCAATTGATAAAATGGCTAGCATAATTATAAAATGTAGTAATTCACATTATTTTAAGGAATGTGAAGGGGCGTTTTGTCAACCAACCTGAGGTAATATGCTTACAAAATGCCCCATTCTTTTTAAAACGCCCCACTCTGGGTTGCCGCCAGTTTTTTTCAAATGCATAATAAAACGTATCTTAATTTATATATCCCCTAGATGGGGTGGAGGGCTAGCACGTTGCTCCGCCATCCCACTCGGTCTTGAACTTCGCGTTTTAGTTCGTCCCAAATTTTCCCTATATTTTTTGTCTTTGGTGGTGATTGTTCGACTCCAGTTCTGTTTATTTCTGTCACGTTTACGCTTGTCTTAGGGGTTCTAGTCTAGGGCTTACCTTGGAATATGTTCAGTGTCCTTTCGGAGCGTGTGGCCAGTTGTGGCCACCTGCGGCGTTTTATCTGATAGTCGATCAGAGACAACAACGATCCCAAATGCTATGTTGGAGATTTTTTCGGGCCATTAAACACCCAGAATCCGGCGTTGCTTGCTATGTATCATTTTTTTCATGTTGCCTTCAAGAACTACATTAAATGGCAGATGCAAAAGAAGACGAAGTCGTATACTGGAATGTCTTCCGGAACGCAACCATCGCGTGTCATTTCATAGGCCTGCTTCTGTAGATGTTCTAATTCACGGAACCAGTCTTAGATGCAATTCCACCTCATCGTTTCGAAGGTTTTTTACACACGACGTAAACAAAGATCAAGTACATTTCCCTCTGCCATTCTGATGCCTGCTCGGGGATTATGTGCAAGGTCTCTCTGGTCATTGTCATTTGGTCTATGTATAATCGGATTGAAAACCAGCCTGCTTTTTGCATAGTAGAGCCTTGAAGAACGATAACCTTGCAAAGGGTTTTAGAAGAGATCGACAGCTAAGTAATGTGATAGGAAGTTCTTTACTTCAGTTCATTTTATAAATCGAAAACACTAACTCATTCTTACATATTTAACGATTATTTAAAAAAAATCGAAAAATATATAACATAATTTTCGAAATATACAAAAATGTTTGAAACTCGTCCCAAATTGTCTTTCTAAATATTTCACAGAATTGCGACAGAAACCACGCGTTTTCGACAGCCATATGCGCGGGCGAGTAAGGTCATTGCTTGTCAGTGGTGCTGGTCCCACGGCTTTGCTGGTTTGCGTGTAACAAGTGTGGGGCGTTTGTAAACTGGGGCGTATTACCTACCCGGTTTTACCTTAGTTGATAAATGGATGAATATTTCTGACGATTTCACGGTGAAATGAGTTCACAAATTGAGCTTAAATTTCACAAATTGGTAAATGATTGCTTTTTATAATAAATATGTGTACATGTTGGGTGACGGTTTTATTTCTTCGAAATTGCAATGAACGTAATTGAGGCTGCGAAGACCACTTAGTATATATCATTTTTGAATTTGAATATAAACTAGAATAAAAAATATTATAGAAAAATATTTCGACTTTTTTACTAAGCCATCTTAGGGGCACGTATTAATAAAAAACCTCTGAGTTCCGATAAATGTATTAAATCCACTCCCTTTAGCTTGGTGTAATGGTTAGTAGTAGTTTTTAAAGCGACTTAGATGCAGTAACATTTCTAGTTATACTTCGAGAACTACCATCGATAGTCGCATTTACAAAGTTAGCGTCAAGAAGTTACTTTGACAGCTCCCCCTAGTCGTCAAGTGAACGTCGTACAACCCTAAGTTCCGATAAATGTATGAAATCCACTCTCTTTAGTTCGGTGTAATAGTTGGTAGTGGTTTTTAAATCGGCTTAGATGCAGTAACATTTCTAGTTATACTTCGAGAACTACCATCGATAGTCGCATTTACAAAGTTAGCGTCAAGAAGTTACTTTGACAGCTCCCCCTAGTTGTCAAGTCAACGTCGTACAACCCTAATCCTGACGTAGCGGTGCAATATACGCGGCCGCGCAACCATTAATTAATCCAGACCATTAAGTCATGTTAGCTACTTGACAAGATAAGCTCGTGACGGATATAAATGTCAAATATCAGAAACTGTTTAAAACGTGGCCAAACAAGGTCAAGCAAAATTTCGTTATTGTTGTAAACTAGCAAAGTCACCTCTGTTTTAAGCCTTGTATTAAACGCTGCTACCAACAACGCTGCGGATACGGATCCGGTTGCATACAAAAACGCCACAGACAAGGCACATTTATATGAAACCCCGCCCCTCGTCCATGTAGTGCAGCTGAAGCCTAATCCCATTGGTGGTCATAATTGATGTCTGTTGAGTATGTTACTTGCCATTCTGCTTGGCAACAAAATTGTCGAAGTTTGAGATTTCCTCTACCTGTCCCTTCTGTGACCTTATCTAATCTTTGGGCGATGAATGTTACGTGGATATGTTCTGAAATAAATGTACAACCCTTAGCCCGCCGATAAATATGGAACCGTGTCCAAAACGCAGTAACATCAGAAAATCATGCTTTTGGCATCAAGCACAATATTACTTTTTCTGTAGGTACTCATAAGATTTAGTAGGTAATCAAATTGTTGCTTTATCTCGCTAATAATTACAATTTTAATATGACATGGTTGTTACACGCAAGTTATATTTATTCTTACATGGCCAGTATGTACCAAAAGAGCAATTTTACTTTATCTATTTGATGTGTCTACTAATAAAATGCATATACCGGCTGGTGTAGTGGTAACATACATTGCCTTCTACACCAGAGGTCCTGGGTTCGAATCCCGGCGGCGCGGCGGCGGATATCGGTGTGATGAACACAGATACTAGCCGTCAAGTCATGGATGTTTATATGTTTATTTAAGTTTATTCCAATAAAAAATATGTATTTATTCATATGTCGTATGTTTATATATTTCTTAAGTATATCAATTATCTAGTATCCATAACACAAGTTCTTTAAGAAACTTAATTTGGGCTAGATAATGCTGTGTGAGTGTCAGAATTATTTATTCATTTATATAATTTTTCAGGATTAATAGATGAATATTTTGTATGGAAAAATTGCTCGATGAATACAGCTTTGAATTTCGAACAGAAGAAGCCTGCAATAGGATCCTTGTTAAGCTGATATTCCCACAGGTTCGAAATAACGTCGTAAACTGCCATTTACATACTAAGAATAATTTTTCATGAATCAAAATTATGTTTAATTTTTTTATTAATTCTGCTAGTTTTAGGCCAAATTTAAACTTTAATACCAAAGTGCAGTTACAAAAATACGTCTCAAAGATACCTTACAATCTTCGCCTGCACAATATATCCCTCTTGTGAATCAAAACAAAGATGGCGGCATGAACGCCTAATGAAAACCCACCGCGCGCTGAATCCTTCATATTGTTTGGCCACAGGTTCTTACAAACAATAAACAAACTACGCAGCAATATGAACCGTAACTTCTGAAGAAAAAGATGGGTTTTTGTAACGAAGGAAGATGAGGGATTCTGTGATGAATGTCAGTGAAAAGAGTTTTGAAAGTGCAGTTATTTTTTTAATGCGGTCGCAAATATGAACTGCGTATTAAGTGTAACTGGCTTCATACAATGCGAGTACTAGAAAGATAAACTATTCGCTATAACCTATTATATTTATTTTTCAATTGATGTTTTTTTTTTTTTATATTGTAAGGATAGGACGTTTGTCTTCCATGACACCTGTCATGGTTTAACTCTTGATGAAGTCATATTCATCAGAAATTCTCACAGAATCCGATATTACACCGATAGAACCGTGCGATGCCATCTTAAATAAAAAAAACAGTGATAATCGGAACCTATTATGTGTCTAAAAATCATCTAAATATTGAGAAAACGCTTTAGATTCGGTTAAGCCTTAAGTTTAAAACAAAATCTAGTATTTGGTTTGTGGTAAGGTATTTAAGCCAAAAAGAAAAGGTCATTTTTGATACTACCCCTATTATGTTTTAACCGAAGCAAGTACTTGTCTTGCCACTTCTTCTCAACAGATCGACTTTCCGAAGTGGTGGTAGATTCAGTTCAACTTGTAAATTGTGTGACTTATTTCAAATTTATTTAAATACTTACGAAATAAATATTCTTTTGACTTTTGAGTACTCAAACCGTTGTGCCAATAAGTCTCCCAGAAAAATGGCATTCATTTATTAAAAATGTAATAAACCCAAGATAGTATTTAATGAAGAAACCTGTTCCTTTAACTTCGTGCTCTCACTTTGACCTCAAAGTTAATTAGCGTCAGGTGACAATGAGATTAAACGTGATTTAGTTGCCAAAATCCCTAATCAAGTATCTGGCTTAATTTGTATTCAGAATAGTTCTCAGCATGTATATTGTATTAAAGATTCTATGAAGTGTCGATGTGATTGAAATAGTCTTTAATAAGACGACCACTTTGGCGATGGGGTAAACCTATCTGCCTTAGACGCCAGTGGTTGTGGGTTCGATTCCGCCCGGAACAAGAAAAATAAAGTTCCGGGTCTGGGTTTTTATCTATATAATATGTATTTATAGTCTAGGTTCTAGGTTAGCTACGTTGTATCTCATAACACAAGCTTCGCTTACTTTGAGGCCATGTGGTTGGTGTGATTGTCTGGGGATATCTTTTAAAAAGAAACATCGCATAAAATACAAGCTGTTACTCGCGGTTTCTTCCGCATAAGTGGTAATCCTGATCGAGTATTTAAAAAAGTATCATGCTCGTATTTTCCGTTTATGCAATACCTCTGAACCAAATTGTGGCTGATTTTGCCAAATTAATAGGGTGTGTAGGCTTACATACTTTCATGTTTATATTTGTATAGAGAGAAGGTACGAGTATAACATTTATAATATACTGTTAAAAAAATATATCAAAAAAATATATAATGCATGAAAGCTTTATAGAACGTGATGCGTCAATCAATCATTTTCTGGGCTTTTCGAAAAAAAAGTTACTCGCAAGTTACTACGTGCAGTGGGAGCGATTGTCAGTTTTAATGATTGACGATCAAACTAATTGATCAACGATCAGGATGACATATTATAACATTATTTTGGCGCGAAAAATGTTTGCCTATTTTTTTTTTCAAAGAAACGAAAGTAATTTTTATATATTTTTTCTTGTCAAATAGTATGAAAACGTTTTTTTCCGCCGATATTTGGCTTTTGAAAACCACCATCAGGATTGATCTATATTTTATCAAGGAATTGTAACGGGGACTGGGAGCGTTAGAAAAACACTAAATATGCTAGCAGCTTCTTTACCCGGGCATACTGTAAGTCAGTTAAGGGACAGAGGTTTTATTGTCATTTTTTGTGCAAAAGGCTGACCCCCTGTCACTGCACTAGTCTCTCTCCATCATAAAGAATCCTTTTAACGTGTCAAACGTGACATCAGATGGTTTTACCTCTGGTGTTCTGCCTACCCCATAAGGAATACAGGCGTGAAGTTATGTATGTAAGTAAATTGTTACGGGATTATAAGTTATGAAAGTAAACCCTGCGTGGATATAAAATTAGTAAAACCAAATTTTTAAACCATATTTTCATCATCATCATCATCATCATCATAACTCTTTGTAATGAGCCCACTGCAGGGCATGAGTCTCTCCCCTGGGTGACGAGGAGGTATAGGCCATAATCCACCAAGCTGGCCCAGTGCTGGGTGGTGGATGTCAGAATTTTCAGGGCGCCAAAGTGGCTTCTGACAAACCCTAACGATTACTGTATACAGCACCGGGACCGACTGCTTAACGTGCCCTCCGAAGCACGGAAGTCGCCGTGAGAAATGAATGGTCGGCGGTCACCATCCAAGCACCGACCGCACCAAACGTTGCTTAATCTGTGATATCGTATGATACACACAGTAACGACGGCGCCACGACGACTTCTATTGCTATTGTTTTTTAACCATATTTTAGTATTGTAAGTTTTCTCGATAGTACATGGCTAAAATAAAAAAAATGCAGTGTATTTATTACGTATGATTACAGACTATCTCTCATTACCACGGGTCTGCAAAGACACCAAAACGTCGAGTTAAATTGTAAAATAAATTACACGGGTCAAATCCGGTTAAAAAGTGTTGTATTACAGCCATATTTTACTACTAGGTCAACAGGCAAATACAAAGTCAAAAAAAACCTTTTAAACACCCACAAAATGCATTTTAATAATACATAACCCAACCCTAAAAATATCGCCTAAAGTTACCTTTAGAAGTTACCGTTTTGGGGTTTCCGATTTTTCAGGTCTACGTTCTGTATTTGCGGTTATTTGTGTGTTTCATACGCGACCGTCCTCGTCTGGATTCATGGATACATCCTTCACTGGAAGGGTTTAGGGTCATTCCGATGTTACACAAGATAGTCGACCTAATCAGAAAAATATACTTGTTTTTTCTGTTTTGTAAAGTTCTGGTTAAGCGTCGTTTGAGTAGGTTTCTTCTGTACCAGCTTAATCTAGGTGTCATGGAAAACAAACGTTCCAATCATATTTAATAAAAAAAAAAGAAAACAATGCTCCTAAGAATGTTATTAACACTTAAATTTTATTATGTAACTAATATGTGAAAGCTTTGTTGGGTTAGGATCATTTACTCATAATAATTGTAAAAATTATTTATATATTGATCTCAAGAAAAATCGTGACTCTCTACACTCAAGCCTTTAATTATATGTAGGAAACTCTTTAATTAACCAACATAAAGCTGCAAAAAAATGTTCTGATTTCAGAATTCCAGAGTGTTTTTTCTTATTCGTAATTACATTCTAGGTTATAATTAGTTCGCTACACGGTATCCCAATCAAAATCCATTGTATCTTTTTAGTGTGAAACAGTGACAAACAATTATCGAACTATCCTCACAAACATTCACAATTATAGAATTAACAGGATTGTGGATATTACGGATAAAATTATGAGCCTCTGGGGTGCTCTTAAAAGCAATTAGTGTGTAGTATAATCATAGTTAAGGTACCGTTGTCAAGTATACAAAACGAATATACATATTATGTCGGCGGTGTCTAGCTAGAGCATTATAGTTTGTTTGGAATTACTTCGGATGCCAGCACCTTCTTGGTGCTTGACAGAGTCTACCTCACGAAATTGTCACTTGCGGAGAGAATAATAACAATATAGAAGATAGAAACGAAAATAACAGATCTTTAAGCAATTCTTCAATGGACGATGATCTTCAAAAGAAGTATCAGCTATAAAGTGTCACGCCAGTGAAATCGTAGAAACTGCCATGCACTGAAGATCAATCGGTTCATCACCACAAGCATTATCGACAGTAGAAAAACCGACTCGCCCTAAAGACGCCCACACAAAAGGCTTATTAGAGAATCATGATTATGAAATCCCCAAGAATACCTGATGTTGAATAAAAGAGAGGAATCACCCCGATTCCGACACATACATACTCAAAATAAAATATTAAATAACCTTCAGAGTTTTTCAGGGTTTAAATAACATACGTTTTCACAGGTTTCATCGCGTATATTTTATATTTTTCTTTTTAAAATCGATTTAGAAACAAAGAAGTAACTCGGGAAAGTTATAAAGGACCAAAACTTTGACATTTTTTTTCACTTCAAGTTATTTTACGGCGGGGTAGTCGAGTGCAAGGTCCTATATTTGAGTAAAAGGTGGTTGAATTTGGTAAATTACTTTTCTATGGACCTTTTCTAGCTAGGCTATGCTGTCTCTTTAACACAAGATTATTAAAGCTACAAGTTATCTGTAGCAATTTTAAGTTAATATTGAAAAGCAATAAAATTGTTCGCAGGTATTAATTACAATTTCACTTCAATTGTGTACTAATTTGGTCTAAAGTTTAAACGATGCATAACTTTTAATAAAACACTTTTAACCTGATTTTAGTGAATTACAATATTTTACATTTTAGCTCGACGTTTCGGTTTCTTTACAAATTCCGTGTTCAGTCGCTCATGTCCGTAACATAAGTTAGTTTATTTTTTTTTAATTTTCGTTTATTTACAACTTTGTGCTGTAAAGGAACAACCCCTTACATGCCGAGGCAGATTTATCTCACACATAGCATAACCCATTTCGAGTCGCACCATATTTTATTCAGCCAGGGCTCAGTAATTATTATTACCCAAAATTCCACGTGTATTCCGGCTGTGTTGCCAATTACGGGAACTGTAAATGTTTTATGGCAACTGGCTTGTGAGCGAATGGAAAATTAATGGGAATGGTGTATTTTAGTTTTGTTGAGATTCAAGTTTGGACTTTGTTTAGATTCGGACATAGAAGTGAAGTACCTAATTATTGCACTTACACTTATAAATCATTCAAAAAGGTTACTCTGAGCTACCTAGTGTAATATTCAATACATATTTTTCTTAAATATTTGTTTCGTTGAATTACTTTTTCAGCTTTATAAAATATGTTTATCAATCTAAAGAATGATCTTTTTCTCCCGCGACTTTGAGCGTGCATTAACTAAAAAGTCCCATATTTCCTCAGATCTTTCTTTAATGCACCCCTACACCCCCTAAGGGAAGTAGGTAGGTATGTTCCAAAAATCAACTCTTTGCGCCACGTAGTTATGGCTATACGTTGTCTGTCAGTCACTCAGTTCAGTCACTCAGTTTACTTGGTGGTAGGATCCCTTCTGGGTCCGCCTGGCTAGCGACCACCCTTTATATAAAGTCTGCCGCCAAATGTTACCGCTCCGGCGGTAATGTGTTCCGGCAATGTTGTATAAAGAGCCAGTTCCTTCCTAAACCCGTGTGCTTTCATCTTCGACCTCATCGTCACTTACCATCAGGTGAGATTGAGGTCAAACGCGGGTTTAGTCACTTATAAAAAAAAACCGAACAGTTTTATTCGTAAAAATTCTCTTCAAAGCTATCAATTCATTGATAAAACATTATTTAAGAGAAAAATATTAAATTCAAAACCTTAAAAGCTGTTGTTATCGATTTTAAATATATTTTATGAGAACGTTCCAACTCGATGCGACGAGACGCGAAGTTCCGATGCATTTATGAACACTGGCAACGATTGAATTTAAACTATTTCATTTTGTTTTATGAAATGTGAAAAATGAAAACTTTAAAATTATTGAGAAATCGAATCATAATTTGCGTGCTTCAGTATCAAATATTTTAATTAAAGGTTTCTTTTAATCATAGTACATTTACCTGGATTGTACAAAAGGCAGCACATCAAGAGTTACAAATCTGTCAAAAAGTTTTACTTGTATCTGAACTCTATGCCCTCTACATTAAGTTGAAATTGGCTGGAGAAATTTGACAGGTAACGCTTCATCTGCTGCCTTCTGTTCAAACTATACATCAGTAATTTCATCTACATATTCTACCTAGGTACTTATAAAACATGAAAAAAAAATAGTTCCGGATTAACAGAGGCTCTCATAGTAACTATATGTGGTTTCAGTTGATGACTCGCTTGTATCAAATTTTAAAGTATGTACTGAAGGGTACGCTTGTTTTTTAAAAAAAAAAACTTCACATTGACTACGCAAAAATACTGCATTTATTAGCTCAGTTTTTGAAAAGGAAGCTAATACTTAAGGGACTGCATAACATGCTGGTAACAAGTTGTTCTTCCCGGGCATACTGTAAAATTCAGTTAAAGGACAAAGATTTTATTAGAGGTTTTTCGTGGTCGATAGGCTGACCCCCTGTCACTGCAGTAGTCTCTCTCTACATTATAATGCCTGAAAATTTGTGAAACGTAACATCAGATGGTTGAACGTTATACGTTGAAAGCGCGACTGCTCATAATTGACACTAAATTCAATACAACCTTACCTATCACTTAATATTTTGGTGTAGTGGTAACATATATTGCCTTCTATGCCAGAGGTCCTGGGTTCGAATCCGGACAGCGGCGGATATTTGTGTGATGAACACAGATATTAGTCGTCAAGTCATGGATGTTTATTTATTTATTTATTTTTTCAACAATTAATGTACACACAGTTGAGATACAATTAAGAGACAATGATTAAAAATAAGTACAAAGAAACAGCTTATCTCTTACGAAATTTCTTACAGCAGACCAATTTTTTAAGTTTATGTAAGTTTATTCTAATAAAAAATATATATTTATTCAATGTGTATGTTTGTATATAATATAACATGATTGTATATTTCTAAAGTATACAAACATGTTATATCATCAGTTATCTAGTATCTATAACACAAGTTCTTTAAGAAACTTCATTTGGGCTAGATAATGTTGTGTGCGTGTAAGTTTAAAAAAAAATTAAATTCTAGCATCACCTAAGCAGATTAAGTTTCTAAAGCGTCTAGAATAAATTAAAATTTTACTATCAGGTTGAGTGTATGTTTACATGGTATCAAGTTTAGTTTAGACGTTCTACGTTCAGGTTTTGCAGTCGGAACTTTATCGGCTAAAACTTTATAACTATGGAAGTTTGTCTAGCGCAGTGATTGTTCCGTGATCAAAGACGGCTTGAGTTCCGCCTATATGTAGCTTGAAAATAAAAAGTGATGTTATAAATGTAAAATAAAACTATGTTGTTATTTTTTTTTTTCAAATTTTAATACTTTGCAGTTAATAATTATTAAGCTGTAGGTGACATGCACTTGGTCTCATAGATATACATATATAACTTCACGCCTATATCCCTTATGGGGTAGGCAGAACACCAGAGGTTATAAAACCATTTGATGTCACTATTGACAAATTTGGAGGAATTTTAATGTTGGAGAGAGACTATTGCGGTGACAGGGGGTTAGCTTATCGCTCTAATAAAACCTCTGTCCCTTAACTGACTTTTACAGTATGCCCGAGAAGATAAGCGACTGGCACATTCTATGTTTTTCCTTTGCTCCCAGTCCAGCATGGAAGAATAATTTCCTTCATCGTTAATAATCTCCAATATAATAATAACAATTCTTTATTGTACACCAACAACATTAGCAACATTTTACATCACATTTTAAAACATTTGCACAAAGGTGGCCTTTTTTCTTTTTTATATAAAATATGGATGGGACGTTTGTCTTCCATGACACCTGATGTTAAGTGAACATGAAGACTAAGGTGGTACACGTCCATCCACGAGAAACCTATTCACTCGACGCTTAAAAGTACAAGGACTATACTGGTCAGGGAAAATAGACGCTGGCAGTTCATTCCAAACCTTGGCGACCCGTATCAAAAAGGAACTGTCAAAGCGCTTAGTTCGACTTTTCGGAATATCAACCACATACGGATGGAAGTTCTGTCTGCGTCTAGTAGTCCGATGATGGACGGCCTTATCGCTCAAAGCGATCTCTGCCAGGACATATAGATGGTAGGGTTGATAAATAACGGTTTTATTCCGCGAAGGGTCTGTTGAGATTTGCCCAATCGCTATTGGATAAGCGCATGACCCTCGCTTGTTGGTTGAAGCTAGGCAAGCGATCATTTTTCATAAACAGTTAGCCAAATATCAGCGTTCCAACGTGTAAATGTTTTAAGACCCAGTTTCTTAAAAAAATATCACGTTAATACTTATACTTAGTTCTTAGAAACAAATACGATAAGTTTATTTAAAATAAATATATTTCAATTATCAACTTATTTCTATAGCAATGCTTGTACTTTGCGTGTCCGAACCCCGACCAAGAGTCAAGGTTGGTCGCCGCTAGATTCAGTCCGCGCGTATGTCTGTCTGCTAGAAAATCGATATCACAATATCAATATCGTTTTAATAATCGATTCCAATGGCGGCACCGGTTTCTCTGAATCAGTTTGTATTTCCCAGCAAATAAATATCAGCTGTGACGTCACAGTATGTGTTAAAAAGTCGGCACGCTTGGTTTCAATTCAAATCGTGACACTTGCGTTGTCTATGTAGATGTATGTCTGTGCTTTAAATTTTAATGAATAAAATGTAGTTTTTCGGTATTATTAAACTTTACCTTTTGTTGATAATTTAATGCAAGTCCTTAGTTTTAAGGCTGTACAGTAGTCGACTGCTGAAAAATGAATTTTTACGTATGTAAACCCAATTAAAAGACATACCTATTTCTTTAGAATACCCAAGCATACATTTATTATACAGGTTTTTATCTTTTCTACCCCTCAAGTGACGTCTTACCCAGGGTAAAACTGACAATAGGGTCCGGTAATGACCCGGAAATTCGAAGGGCCAACAATTTCCGTCATTTAAAAAAGAAACAGATATCTTTGTCTATTGTTGTTACATTGACAGCTATGTATTACTAAATTGTACAAATTTATGCAGTTCTTTTTTTTAAATATGGCGTCGTTTAGATTTTTGGTAACTAGCAGTTTAAATCTTACTTATATTATAAATGTATAATGTTTGGATGTATAATGTATAATATTTTGATGTATAGAAGGATGTTCCTCAATCACGGCAGAACGGCTCAACGGATTTGGATGAAATTGGGCATAGTGATAGTGTACAGTCTGAAAAAGCATATAGACTACTTTTCATCCCAATAATCTACCGGTATTCAAAATTGCGTATAACCACGCGAAAAAGGTAGTAGTGTTTCTATATGTTTTCCAAACATACATACACACGCCTGTATCCCTTATGGGGTATGCAGAATACTAGAGATTATAAAATATTTATATTTTCCACTTAAAATTATATCCCTGATATATTGTTATTCATTGTAATTTAAATGATTGATCTTTCAATTTAGGCGCGTATTAATAAAGCGCTCTCAATTCCAAGCGCGATATTAAGTCAGCGAATTACATTCGTATTAGCAGTACCTAAGACCGCTCATGGAATTGGGAGCAATATTAATACAGGCCAAAGACAAAAACTTAAAAAGCATCAAATAGGTATTCAATACTACATACATACATTACTTCACGCCTGTATTCCTAATGGGGTAGGCAGAACATCCGAGGCTATAAAACCATCTGATGTTATGTTTGAAAAATTTGAGGGTGTTATTATAATGGAGAGAGACTTTTACAGTGACAGGTCAGCCTATCGTCCATAAAATCGCCAATAAAACCTCTGTCCCTTAACTGACTTTTACAGTATACCCGGGAAGAGAAGCAGCTGGCGCATTCTATATTTTTCTTTCGCTTCCAGTCCAGCATGGAAGCATTTAACACTCTTTAACCAAAAACTTATATGTAATTCACGAAACCTTTTCTAACAAAAGAAAGGAGCTGTAATAAATTCTTCTTACCTGATACTATAAACTAGGGTCTTTCGAAATGTAGTAGATAAGGTTTTGGAAACACCGCCGCAGACAAAGGATGACCCTAATGAAATATCGAATTGGGGGTCAGAGCTTTTGTAGTACTTTCCGGCTTTTTGCAGTAGTTTTGTGATGTAAGCCGGTACTTATTGGATCATTTTGTAGTTTTGGGTCTTTATGAACTATGAAATATACATAGGATAAGTATAATTTTCATATAAAGTTTTCGCGATTTAAGTTTTCATGGAGAGTCGTTCGTGCGTGACTGCGGGGTTTGCGGGCCTATTACGGTTCTTTCATGACATGACATGATAAACAAGATTTCTATCTTAGAGTAATAATTATACTTTATTCTTTCTCTAAGATTTCTTTGATACAATGATGATATAATGAATAAACGAATACATATACATACATACATTGCAATTCATTGCATGTAAGAGGCATTTCCTTTTGAAATGAGAGTTTCAATAATATCATCTATGACTTACAAACGTCAATTGAATAAAAAACAAAATAAAAATTTTGAAAAACCCACGACGCGACGGTTAAAAAGTAATTGAAAAAGAATAAAATAATTTAAAATCCCCCGACTGAAATGATTTATGTGACGAGAGATAATTAACGTGAAAAGCTTTTTTAAAAGTTCACTTGATCTCACACAGAGTCGGTCATATTATGAACAACATACTATTCGTTTTCATAGCACTTCCCTACGCTTACCTATTCGGTTCTCGAAGATGTAGATGTCGCAATAACATAGGTATTCAACTCCCTATGAACTTTATGAGAAGAGCAACAAAATCCGTCGAGGGCTGCCATCAAAATTTTAAATTTCAATATAAAACTACAAAATCAATTCATTCAATGGCAGCCCCAGACGGATTTTCTTGCTCTTCTTATAAAGTTCATAGGGAGTTGAATACCTATGTTATCGCGACATCTACATCTTCGAGAACCGAATAGGTAAGCGTAGGGAAGTGCTATGAAAACGAATAGTATGTTGTTCATAATATGACCGACTCTGTGTGAGACCAAGTGAACTTTTAAAAAAGCTTTTCACGTTAATTATCTCTCGTCACATAAATCATTTCAGTCGGGGGATTTTAAATTATTTTATTCTTTTTCAATTACGTTTTAACCGTCGCGTCGTGGGTTTTTCAAAATTTTTATTTTGTTTTTTATTTCAAACTTTTTAAAGAGCATAATATAGGTACCATACATTACATTACACAACACCTCGTTCCTCATCAGCCCTCTAATGTCTCCACCACCGCTGGAAAACCCATGTAGTTTATTTAAATACATAGTGAAGTATTATAATAAGTATTTACAACTCAACTTTTCTGGTGGCTCAACTTTGCTGGGGCTTTGTTGTAACGTAACTCGATATCATATAACATTATACCAATCAAATCCAAAGCGATAATTGACCGGCATTCAAATCGTACCAATGGTTTGCAAACAAATATTTACTGCAGCGCCCCCTGGTGGGTTGTTACAGTAACACCTATCTCAGAACATGCGCTAATCAAATCCAAAGCGATCACTGAAAACAGCATTTAAATCGGACCAATGGTTTTGCAGATAAACGGTAACATTGGCATTTACAAACAAATGTTTACTGCAGTGCCCTCTGGTGAGTTGTTACCGCTACACCTATCTAAGAACATGCACCAATCAAATCCAAAGCGATTACTGAAAACCGCATTAAAATCGGACCTGTGGTTCTGGAGATAAATGGTAACATTGGTTTGCACAAACACCCTCTCACCTCAAACGCATATACCGTCTCCGTTCCGTCGTGGGTAAAAAGATGAGATCGCACCCACCTCTGAGTTATGTTTCTTGATTTCATTTGTGTTTTTCCGTTTCGAATGCATAAAAATGCATAAATCAATACTATACTATTATATATTGGGATTATTGTATTCAGTCTAATTGCAAGAGCATAGCTAAGAGATTTCGCCGAGAAGTAATACCGAATAATGGTCGCAGGATATGTTTTACGTCAAAATTATTTGACGATATCATCGCAGGGTTTTGAGATCCATAATAGGCCCTTTGATTTAGTAAATTGTTCCTTTTTAATAACTTCAATAGTGATTAGAACCTCGAAATCTTCCAACCTTAACCTTTGATACGAACATAATCTGAAAATAAAATAATATTAGTATTGAAGTCCAAAATTTGCCAAATTATGTGTGTAAGTTAATATCCCTCTCTGAAACCACAACATTGCCAAGTTTTATCCGTAATTTTGTTTTCAATTTACACATTCGATTCATAATTAATTTAAATTATCTGTTTTACTTTGCTTTATCTGAATGAATTTTGAGTCTGTAAAAATACTAGGATAAAGAATACCCTATGTTTCCTATTTTCGTACATTCTCGAAAACTTAATAGTTTATCTATTTAAAGAATTTTAAGTATACCTAGATATCAAATACTTACTTCTTCTTTTCTACTTTTGAACCTGTAAACATTTCTTAACAAAATACAGCTTTATGCTTATATGCTTAAAGTGATTTCACACGGACTCGTAGTCCACTAAATTAAAACGTTGAAACAAACATACATGGAGACTCTTTTCCTTTACGATATTAGTAGAAATATACCTAAACCTTGATCAATAACATAATATATGAAATACCACACAAGATACACACCTAAGTCTATTATTCATTCGGTGCGAGTGCTGCCATAATAAATAAAATTACTTACAAATAAAGTGAGGGATACTGAATGAACACGTTTTTCTTATCTCTGTATGTCCCAAATATAAATAATATTGTATAAGTTAGTTTTTTGATCTGTGGGTAGATTTGTTAGGATAATAAATTGTATTTGTCTTTGTCTTGAACTTTTGAAATATCAGTCACCCCTTAAATAACACTACATATTTCAATTGTTTTAGCACTTGCAGATTTTTTCTCAACCTATATATCGTAGTTGCTATTTTGTTCTTAATTTTTCACAATTCGTTATCATAATTAAAACGCTTATTTAAACGGTTTTATGGCTTTACAAGTCTTTAATTCGATGTTTTAGAAGAAAGATAGTCAGGAGCGACTAAAGTGTTTGCTCTAGTCATTTTCTTCGTATAACAAAAAGATGACTGTAAAAGTCATACTAAGACGGGCGGGGGTATACTGTAAAAGTCAGTTAAGGGCCAAAGTTTTATTGGCGTGTTTTGTAGGCGATAGACTGACCCCCTATCACTGCAATAATCTCTATCCATCATTATAATACCTCCAAAGTCAAACGTGACATCAGATGGTCTTATAACCTCTAGTGTTCTGCCTACCCCATAAGGGATACAGGCGTGCGTGAAGTAAAGTATGTATGTATGTATGTATGTGTATACAAAAAGACGAATAAACTGTTCTTGTTTCTAAATGATTTACGTTGACTGTACCATTGATAAATCTCTTAAGTTAAAGTTTTGAGATAAAAAATTTCCCATGTTAAACTCCATCTTACTTGACAAAAACTTTACGAAATTTATTTTTTATTTGTACCACAAAAGGTTTTATATGATGTTTATTTCAACACTCGCTGTTTCGCGCGGTTTTACCCGCGTGATTACGAATCCTGTGGGAATATCGGGATAAAAGTAGCTTTTGGGTTATTCCAGACTCTACACTATCACTATGCCAAATCTCATCGAAATCCGTTGAGCCGTTCTGCCGTGATTGAGAAACAAACATCCATACATCTAAACTTTCGCATTTATAATATTAATAAGATATTTAACATTTTCTGCGCTGAAAATGTGACACTTATTCTCATGGATTTATGGTGCATAGTTATATTTTACATTTTAACTTGACGTTTCAGTGTTTTCAATAAAAAAAAGTTATAAGTTCGTAAGTTTTAACGGATGCTGGTGATTTATTCACAATATAAGTATTCATTCATTCAAAACTTCACGCCTGTATTCCTTATGGGGTAGGCAGAACACCAAAGGCTAAAAAACCATCTGATGTCACGTTTGACACGTTTAGAGGAATTATTGTGATGGAGAGAGACCATTGCAGCGACAGGGGTCAGCCGGTCGCCCACAAAAACGTCAATAAAACCTCTGTCCCTTAACTGACTTATACAGTATGCCCGGGAAGAGAAGCAGCTGGTACATTCTATGATTTCCTTTCGCTCCCTGTCCAGCATGAAAATAATTAATCGCCAATATAATTAATGAGTGAAAAAATACGAAAATCATGTATAAATTTAGAAATATTGTTTAAACGTTGGTCATACTCTAGCAATGATTTAGTGCCTCTCTACATAAAGGAACCAAATAATGTTTAGGTACTTAATAATATTTTTTTTTATGTTGTAAAGACTATGGTGTTACACGTCCATCCACGAGAAACCCATTCACTCTACACTTAAAAGTTCCAGGACTGTAGTGGTTAGGAAAAACAGACGCAGGCAGATTGTTCCACACCTTGGCAATCCTTACCAGAAAGGAACTATCGAAGCGTTTTGTTCGACTTCTTGGTAAATCCACTATATAGGGATGGAAGTTCTGTCTGCGTCTGGTAGTCCGGTGGTAAAAAGTAGTGGGTTCAATTTGGTTAAAAAGAGCAGCTCAAGTCTAATGAGAGGTTTTCTGACAGCTCATTAAAAAAACAAAACTGTACAAAATTGGTACAAAAGGCTTCGATAGATGGCGCTTTACAAAAGGCGAAGGCGAAGAATTTATTCCACACTGCGTTTTTAAAAATAAAATAAATTAATTGACGTCTGTATCAAAAATTGAACGTATAAATAACCATAGATGGTAGATACCACTTACCTACATTGTAGTATACAGACTTAACGCCTTCGGCTTTTTAAAAGAGCCATCTATAGAGGTTTTTTGAACTAATTTTTATGAGCTGTCAGAAAACTCCCCATTACGCATCTTGAACGTCACTCAAGCATAGATTCAATATCGTAAAGACATATTCTCCATAGACAACTATTAAAAAGTCTATTCCAAAGACCTTTTAATAATAACGTGGTCTATTCTTAAAAAGAGTTCAACTTTCAAAAAAACATTCGCTAATCTTTCAAAACGAGGTCGTACTACATTGCCCACCTTCAATTTAATTCGAGTGAAATAAAATTCCATCTTTTTCAATAGAAAAGTTTCCGTGATCAATAACAAATTTGCTTCTATGTTTTAAAAAAAAACACTTATATTTCTACTAAAAACTAATTAGTTTCAAGAAATACCTTCAGGATAATTTTGATGAAAGCCCAAAATCTTTGTTTACTAAAAGATGTTCTGTGATGAAGGTACCATTCCCTAATTACATGAAGGGATGGAAGGGACGTAATTGGATATTATCGGGTGAGGATAAAAAAGGGTTAATGTTCTTTTTGCCTTGTTAATTAAATGTCGTGGAAATTGACTAAAAAAATACATTGTTTTGATCTGAGCTACAAACAATACGTATTTTTGTGTTTTTCATGCTTTTTGTATAGAAACAAAGAGCGAAACCGAACAATAGCTGAAATCAAGCATTTATTTTTACGAAAACATCTTAAAGGTCAATTATATAACTTTATTTTAATTGTATAGATCTTGTGGCCTCATTTTCACGTGGGTTGGTTACTTGACGCGAGAGCGCCATAGAAGAAGTGTATTGTATACAATAAAGGTAAATTATTAACCAAGTAACATCATCACGCGGTTTAATTCGCGTGTTTTTTTTCGTAACAGTTTATTGAAATAGCTTATCTCAAGACTTATATAAACTGGAAAAACGTTTTACACTAATTTACACAAACAAACAAAGCTTAAGCAATAATAATACCTATCATTATTAGGTACCTCCTATACATGTACCCTTACCCTGTAGCTTAGTTCGTATAGGAAACTATTGAAAGTTTTCTAGGTTAAGTCGGTTACTTAGTCTGCAGGGCTAGCATTAAACCATCGATAAATAGCCGAATCGACAAAATAAATATTGTTTTGATATTTTATCCTATTATGTAAGCTAATATGCGCACCATAATAGATAAAATTACTCGATTTGATACCATGATTAAGACCACAGAACCAATATGTCATAATGTTAATAAATTACATACACTAAATACCATATTCTAAGAAAATATCGATAAAAGGCCCGATTTATCGTTGTCGACGGTAGCATGCTAGCCCCGCTGGTCGTCGTGGCGCCGTGTTTAAACGATATCGCAGAATAAGCGCGCTCGGTGCGGCCGGTATTAGGATGGGTGACCGCCGACCATTCATTTCTCACGACGACTTCCGTACTCCGGAGGGCACGCTAAGCGGTTGGTCCCGAGTGCTGTATACTTGTATACGGTAGTCGTTAGAGTTTGTCAGAAGCAATTTCGACGCCCTGAAATATCTGACATCCACCAACCAGCACTGGGCCAGCTTGATGGATTACGGCCTAAACCTCCTCGTCACCCAGAGGAGAGACTCATAGTCCTGTAGTGGGCTCATTACACGGAGATGTGATGATGATGATAATGATGTACTTATATGTATGTACGTCTAAATAATGCCGACTTTTTCATTAAGATTTGTCACTTATGACATACTTATCTAGAGGAAGTAGGGCTTATCTTTCGTGGAGGAAAAAAATTACTGACTTTTCCTATAATGTAGAGATGATTTACTTTTAACACCTTTCAATTTATAGTTATAATCAGGCAAATTTATTAACTACATTGATTAATTCACAGTGAAATATTGAACTTCGAATCATCATCATCATCAACTCAGCCCGCGCTAGTCCACTGCTGGACGTAGGCCTCTCCCAACGCGCGCCACTATACTTATATAAAACAACAACACTATACAACTTCGAATATTAACGTGAAAATAGGCTTTGCAACCGAATAGTGAATGATTATATTTGCCTCAAATGACATCCTATTAATGACGATGTGTCAAAATTATTGACTCCAGGGATATTAATTCGGATGCTTTTGTTTGCATCAGGCTTATTGGATTTATGGATTACTCGATTTATTTATAAGGTAATATATGGAACAGTGTTTTGACGATTACTCATAGAACATATGAACATATTCATGGTAAAATTAATGGATGTTTGTTAGCATTCTTGGGGATTCTAGAAGTAGAATGTGATAAAAATATCGAATATCTTTCCCACAGATATGGCATTATACAAGAAACATTGTGAGGATGTTTAAAAAGTGGTTGCCAAAATTATCTCTATATCAATACTTCTTTAAAGTAAAAACTTACTATTATATTTCGTCGCTTCATTCTTCAGATATTATATAACAGGTAGTCCTTTTTAGGTACTAGGTAACTTCGCACAATTTAAAATTATCATAAAAAAAACACTGTGGTGGGGCGCCGCGTGGCATGATCCACCCGGTTCGCGCCAAGCCCTCATTCTTTTTTCGTGCGTGGTAACAAGCATACGTCATTTACTTTAATCATTTACTTAAGTTTTTACAAAATGCCTAAACGTACAGCAGAAGAACAGCTTCAACATTATAATAAAAAGATAAAAAAGTTGAAACAAAAAATAAATAAAAAACGGAAACAGCGAATTATTTCTTCCAAAGAAGAAATCTTCCAAGGTACGACCTACTTATTCAGTTTAAAAATGTTATTTAAAAAATCAGAGCAGAAAATGCGTGTAATCTATAATAGATATATCACGTTAACTGCTCAATATCGTAATGATGTAAACTTTAATAAATTTTATCTGATCTTATCGATCACCTTTTGTTTTCAATACGATTACAGAAAATGCGGGTAATCTCAAAGAGATCTATCTCGTTGTCTGTAATACGTTATGGGCGTTATATTAATATGAATTATATGTTTGTTAAAACATAAACATGTCGCCTCCAAGGTATGAGTTACCGCTACCACTGGATGATGTAAACCTGGATAGCCAGAAGACTGCCGCGTCATTCACTGTGGCCCAAGAGCTATCTGCAGAGACGCTCCCTAATCCGGAGCCGTCAATATCACAAGACGCACCAGGCATATCGGGAGAACCTAATCCCGATCTGGATTCAGAGCTGCTTACTGCACTTGGAGTTGCAAATTCCGATACACCCTAATTTGGCGCTAAAATACACGATGCGCTCTCAAATTTATGGACACCTTTACTAAGAAAAGGACTGTCCAAAGAAGACAAAGATAAATTAACCATAGAAAATACGGTACCCGAAAACTGCAAAAACTTGCAAGCCCCAAAATCAAATGCTGAAATCTCAGCAGCCATAACAGACCTAGCACGAGCACGTGACAAAAAAAAAAAAAAAACCAAAACTTTCAGCAACAGCTGGGGTACGGTATTACCGCCATAAATCGAGGGATGGACGTCCTCCTTGAGAAGGAAGAAAACAAAATGAAGGCCCTGCGTCACGTAAGTGATGGATGCTGCCTATTATCAGACCTCCACTTTATGTTCATCAAAGATAGGGTAAAACTGATTTTACCTAATTTTGATACAAACTTTAAACATGTTATACAAGACTCCGAAAGAGACGAAACTTTATTCGGAAGTTCTTTGCCGGAAAAAATAAAGGCAAGTAAAGCCATTGAAAAGCAGGGAGCCCTAATTAAAAAAGGCCCAGCCAAAACAGTCTCCTCTCAAATATCAACGGTCAACCGGTCGTCTCAGCAGGGAAACTGGACAGGACCTCCTCGTTACCCGTTGTTCAGGGGGGCGCGGGGAGGTCAGAGGAAACCGATAGCAGCTCAAACACAGCGGCGCCCTCAATCGAACTCTGCGTTCAACGCCAAGTTCCAGCCGCAGACTTCGTCCAGGACGCGTGCTCCGACCCAACATTAATCAAGGTACACTCTGCAACAGAATAATGTATACCACCCCAGACGCACGCACACATACAATATGCATTCGCGTTGTATGTGTGCGGAAGACTCAGAATAACGTTGACCACCAGTCGTACGCACACAACTAAAGATCAATTCTAACTAAGCTAACCAACTACATCGTGTCACAACATGAAATAATATAACTACACGGATGTATAGATCTTTAGTTTCAGTACTTCGACGAGCCTATGTCAGCCGTATAATGTGCAGATTATTGTTTTATATTATAGAACTCTAAAAGGTCTGCAATTTTTTTTTTCTCCGTTGCTATATTAATATGTCTTTTTTATTGTTAAATTATTGATTGATTGTTAAATTAATAATGTTTAAAGATATATCTTCAACATCTTTTTTTTGTTCAAATTTAATGAAGAAATATTCATCAATAAACCTTAATATATATTCATTTAAATTAAGAAATATTTTAATAATTTATTATAATTTAAAATGATATACCTAAATATAATTTTTATGTTCTATATTCTAATTATATTTATATTCTAATTAATCAATAAATTAAATATAGTGCAAGTAATCGAAAAATAAGGTGCAGGTAAAAACTACTAATTAAAACAACACAATCTTTTCCAGATAATTATTTATTTTTTGCATTTCACAATATGTTGCGTCTGACTAGGAATTTTTATTTCACAAATTTATTAAACGATTAATTTTAAAAGCAATGATAGTTTAGGTAATAGTTGTTATTTGAAAGATTTGAATGACAGTTCTCACTTTAATTTTTCTGTCACTTGGCGTATGAACTTATTATATAATTGAAGTAATAATTCCATTGTAAATATGAATCAACATGTTATTAGCCAGAAACTATAAATAAGCTAAGCTAAGCTTATTTCTAAGCTAATCAACAATAACATCATTCACTCTGGATTATCTACTTTTTAAAAGACAACTATTACCTCACTATTTTATTAATAGCTAATTTGAGCGCCGTCGGTGTCTATGACCTGCTGCAACCGAGATCTCATACTGTCAACTAAATTCCAGCACAAGGCAGATCCTCTCATCATCTCCCAAGTTGAAATAACCCGCCCTTCTAATTTGGCTCTGGACCTCACTTGTGATGAATCCCAATTTAAAATCATTTGACCCCACAAATTCTCGATGGCGTTTAATGCGGCCGCTTAAACTAACAGGTAGGGTGTTTCGAGCATCATAACGTTGGCATTTTCTCCTCCATAATATTTTACGGCCATCTTTGTCCGACTTGAATGTCGTTCATCCGTAAAAATAACTACATTGCTAGACGAATCAAATTCCAAATATTGCTTTCGTTCATCAATATCTCTTGTGCTAGCCTGTGAACGAATAAATAAACTTAAGTTCCCTTGAAGTTTAAACAAATTATATTGGATGCATAAGAAAGTTAATTAATTTTAAGTTATAATATATTGTATATCTAACGTCGGATTATATACTTCTTTATTTACCTGTAACAATATATGTTGCTTGCTTTCAAATGTCGCCACACAGTTTGCAAACTCACATCATATGTGGTGGCCGTCGAACGAGTGGGTAAAAATGTATATATCCCCCGGTTCCTCTTAACGACGAACAGATAGTTGCACTGTTTTTCTCTGAAAATAAAATGATTAACATAGAAATAACGATCACGTTTAATACAAGGATTAAGTCAGAATAATAATCAACTTAAAACTCACAAATATCATCAATCGACGTGCAATTTCCCTGATGGAAAAGTATTGATTGAATGAAACAATGATTTCAGCTCTCTGCAGCAATGTTAAATGATAATTCATTTTTAATTTCACTTGGTCACAACAATCTGATAGTAGTAACGAGTAACGACGAATGCAAACCATCTAGAAACACGACTACACAATATTAAATAATAGAGGGTAGATTTAACTTTTTTTTTCTAAAGATATGACAAGCTAAAAATAAATCTAGCAACACAATAAAAGATAATCGCTGTCTTCCACTTATTTTGTCTTAAGAAATGAGGCATCGTTGTTATTTCGAATAGTTACGCTAATAATAGCTACCTACTTCAAATTCAAACTTAATAAAAAACATCAAAAAAGTTGTAATATATTTCTTCTTTCAATCTCTAAAAATGAATATGAAATCACAGTTTTTTGTGGGATTCGATACCAGCCCTGTCCAGATCTCATTCCTAGTCACTTAAACCGCTAGGCCATGGACGCTATGACTTGAAGATGTGAAATTAGCATCATATTATCATGTCTGCCTGCTATTCATCCATATAGCTCGTTATGTGAGACTTGAGAGTAGCTAAGAACGAGTTTAACAAATTAATGAATCAGCAGAAGTAAAGTATTTTCACAGTGTGCGTGTGTGCGTAAGCACGTCCACTTATTATGCTTGGATTGGGTGACTTTCGTGGTGTGAGTGAGTATGGATGAACGCGCGTGTGCGTGCGACGTCAGATGGTGGTATACATTATTCTGTTGCAGGCTGTACATGCAGGTCAAATTAATTTATTTTATGATTGTTGGACAAAAGTAACTAAAAACGAAGTCATATTGAAGTGGATAAATTATGGATTTAGAATACCATTTGATACTCAAATTTGTCAGTATTCTATTCCTAAAAATAATTTGTCATCATGTGAAAAAAGAGACATGAAAATAGCTATAAATAAATTATTAGACTTAGGGGCTATAAAACCTTGTTCTCCTTCAAATGATCAATTTATTTCAAATATATTTTTAGCTCCGAAACGTAACGGAGAAAAAAGGTTTATACTAAATTTAAAATCTTTATACAAGTTCGTAACAAAAGTACTTACATTTTAAAATGGAATCTTATAAAACAGCCTCGAAATTAATTCCTCGTAATGGATACTTAGCCAACATAGATATGAAAGAATCATATCTACTTATACCGTTTTTTGTTAGTGACAGAAAGTACCTACGATTCGAATTCCAAGAAAATGATTCGTCTGAGCCGATCACTTACGAGTTCACAGCAATGCCGTATGGATTATCGGTAGCTCCGTGGGTATTTACAAAAATTATGCGTGAAGTAATGAGTCATTTGAGAAAACAAGGTTTTTAAGTCTACTACCTACTTAGGAGATACATATGAAGAATGCATGATTAATGTGAGAGAAACTTTGAAGTTATTACATTGTCTAGGTTTTATTGTAAATTTCGATAAAAGTCACATTGTACCAAAAAAGTAAATCAAATTCTTAGGTTTTATGTTCAACACAGAACATATGTCTATTACGTTACCTGGCGATAAGCGGCATAACATTGCACAGTTAATAAATAGGTACATTAATCTTAAAACTTGTTCATTACGAAATTTCGCTAAACTTATAGGTGTATTGATCGCAGCCTGTCCAGCCACAAAATATAGATTCTTATATACAAAAATATTAGAGAGACAAAAGTTTTTAGCCTTAAATAAGTTCGGAGGAAACTAACTATGAGGCGAAAATGAATCTTAATAAGATATTACTAAAAGATTTATGGTGGTGGAAAAATAATATTAATATTATTTCTTGTCCAATCATTACTCAAAATTATAAGCTAGAAATTTACACCGACGCATCTAGGACAGGCTGGGGAGCAGTATGCAAAAATAATAAATATAGTGGTTCATGGACGAACAGTGAAAAAGAAAATCACATGAACTTTTTAGAATTACTCGCGGTTTTGTTAGGTCTCAAAAGTATAGCTAGTGAAGGAAAAGATTGTGCAATATTATTACATATTGACAGTACTACCGCCATTAGCTACATTAACAGGATGGGAGGTATTCAGTTCCCACATTTGAATATTTTAAGTAGAGAAATTTGGCAATGGTGTGACAACGCAATTTATAGATATTTGCTTCTTATGTTAACACCAAAGAAAATCGAGCAGATTTCGAGTCCAGAAATGGGCCCTCTCGGATAGCGCTTTCCAACTTATTGTAAATAGTTTCGGGCCCATTAAGATCGACTTGTTCTCAAGTCGAGCCAATGCCAAATGTTAATTATTTGTCACCTGGAAGCCTGAACCTGATGAAGTCGCAGTTGATGCATTTACAATAAGCTGGGCTGACTTGGAATTTTATGCATTTCCTCCTTTTTCTCTTGTATTAAAATGTATACGAAAAATCATTGATGATAAAGCCGAAGGGGTACTTGTATTCCCCTTCTGGCCTTCCCAGCAATAGAGTCAGCACCAACTGCACTCCAGCCTTACCCTGGATGCTGCGAGGCTCTCCGGGCGTCGTTCAGCCGGCGCGGCTGCCCACCAGAGGCTCTCACGTTGATGCTCGCCTCGCTCGCAGACACTACTGTTCGCCAGTACAACGTCTCATTGAAGTTATGGTTTCAAGAAGTGTGGTTATGCATTAATAGTTTCGAAAAATCCATTCCATTAGTTCTTTGATTCTTAAACGAGCAATTTAATAAAGGATGTTCTTACGGTTCATTAAATACACATCGATCTGCATTATCTCTTTTATTAGGAGAAGAGATAAGTGATAATAGTTGTGTTAAACGCCTCTTAAAAGGAGCCTATAAAACTAAACCTATTTAGCCTAAATATTCATTTACTTGGGATCCAAATTTAGTACTAAAACAACTGTCTTCTTGGTATCCAAATATAAATTTATCATTAGAAAATATTACAAAAAAAAAAAAAAAAAACTCGTTACATTATTAGCTTTATGTACCGGTCAAAGAGTACAGACATTGTCTTTAATTAAATTAGAAAATATTGTTTTTCAATCTGATAAAGTAAATATTATTATAACAGATATAATCAAGACTTCCGCTCCAAATCGTGAACAGCCCTTATTATCTCTCCCAAACTTTCAAAGCAATATCAACATATGCCCAGTATCAACTTTAAAAGAATATATTTTTATTACAAAAAATATCTGAGGTTCAAACTCCGGGAATCTCTTCGTAACATTCAAAGCTCCCCACAGAACTGCATCAAGTCAGACGCTAAGTCGATGGATTAAGCAAACGCTTGCCACGAGCGGCATTGACATGAGCGTTTTTGATGCGCACAGCACACGACACGCGTCAAACTCAGCCGCGCGCGCGGCCGGTCTCAGTGTCGATGTCATTCGAAAAACGGCCGGGTGGACACAAAACTCACAGGTGTTCGCAAAGTTTTACCATCGGCCTTTAGATGATCAACAAAATAACTTTGCTTTGTCGATACTTAATCGAGACATGAACAATACTTAACCTAATATTAAAAATAGTTATTGAATATTACGTATTTTGATATTAAGTAAATTACTACATTAAAAATTATGTGTCTATAAATAGACTATCACTAAGTTTCATTAATTTAAGCTGATTATAATTTCTAGCAACTCAAATAAAGTAAGATTATTTGAAGCTCATTATGTAATAATACTAATTATTAAGTACTATAATAATAAAATATGTAATAACATATTTATATCATTAAGTACTTATTTTAATTTCAAGTATATACCTAAACAAAACTTTCTATCTCTGAAAATCTACCTGTTATATAATATCTGAAGAATGAAGCGACGAAATATAATAGATGATTAAACGAACTTCTAAGTGAAGTTCTATCGCTATTATATGAGTCGCTTCATTCGAAGATATGACGTACCCACCCACCCCAGAACCCATTTAAAAGTTTCGTTTAGGGTCTCTAAAGAATGAGGGCTTGGCGCGAACCGGGTGGATCATGCCACGCGGCGCCCCACCACAGTGTTTTTTTTATGATAATTTTAAATTGTGCGAAGTTACCTAGTACCTAAAAAGGACTACCTGTTATATAATATCTTCGAATGAAGCGACTCATATAATAGCGATAGAACTTCACTTAGAAGTTCGTTTAATCATCTATCATTTTACATAAGTATTTGATTATATTAACAGCTTAGTTCACAAATACGAATACTACACTACGAATATATTAGGATAATTTAATTGCAATGAATTTTATAGGTTATCCGATAATCCTTTGTTCATTTAGTAATTACTTCATAAATTAACAGATATCCCTCGACGACCCCTTTTAACATTTAGTTTAATTAAACACTAGCCTTTTAAAAAAGGGGCATCTTGTATTAAGTTTTTACTTGACTTTAGTAAAAAGAAAACAGAATAAAAGATCGTTTTGTGACTTAATAAATGTATTTTTATAATTTAATTTAGGTTAAAAGAAATCAAAAAGTTTTATTCATCATAAGGCCATCGAATGGCCACTTAATGACGTCACAACTTTATACTTCGGCTTTAACAAGGTGTTGATAGTTATTGAATAAGATATTAAAATAGACCAAGAGACAAAAAAGCCAGCGTAAAAAATCTCTTGACACACTTTTTCGGTCAGAATTATACGAATTAAATACAAATTGATAAAAACGTAACCAAAAATATATTCTTGTAATCCGTCATCTATACTTATATATAAAGCTGAAGAGTTTGTTTTTTTGTTTGTTTGTTTGAACGCGCTAATTTCAGAAACTACACGTGGGATTTGAAAAATTCTTTTTGCATTTGATAGCCCAACTCTTAAGGAACGTTATAGGCTATATTTTATCCCGAAATTCCCACGGGATCAAAAGTTACGCGGGTAAAACCGGTGGCTAGTTAAGTATACGTGTGAAAATAATTTAGGATACATGACTCTAATGTTCATACAACATTCATCAACATGGGCCGGTAGATGCCAAGTGCTGGACATAGGTCTTTCCCAAGGTTCCCTACGTCACACACCACATAATACAGGGTTTTTTTATTACCTAATTTAAATGCTATTTTCTGTGATACGACATAAACATACCTGCATATTTATTTTATTATCGCTTAGAACATAAAATAAAAATATGGCACTACAAACTTACAAATAGTCGCTGTTGATGAATATGATGATGATGATGTCGTCCCAGAAATATCCGTCGACGGCGACACCCTGTCAGTTGCACGGATTCTGTCTTCGCTCATGTGCTCGAACGTGACTCGCGAAGCCAAATTTGAACATAGCTACTACGACGCGGCATTTCATTGAAAATACTACGACGTAGTACTACAAGATGTTTTGTAGTAGCGCGTAGTCAACTTTATTTTAATGGTATTCATTAATAATTTAAAGTGACCATGCTTAATTTATTAGCAAACATATTAATTTCCTTGTTAAAAAATCATACTTTTCTTTGCAAAAATCGTTTCTCTAAATGATACTTATTACTGTTTACTGTTACTTACTGTATAGCCCTATTGACGAATAAGCTTGGAGTAGAGTTGAAGAAATATTTTTTGTTCGCCAATCTCGAAAACTACGCATCAGATTTAATAGTCTGACTAATGATGGCTTTGCTCATGTGCAAGGAAGAGTAGAATTGGCTTCGAGTAGTTTAATCGCCCTTGGAAAAGCGACGTAAAACAGATGATGTATTTTGGCAATGCTTAATAAAGAGGCAGTTTCTTTCTACACGTAGGCCAGAATCCCATGGGGTTCTGTCTTGGACCTTATCTTCACTTACCATGGAAAGACATAGATGTCAAACACAGGCTTAACTCCGCTCAAAAATCCTACCAATACGACCACAGACATACATATATATAGATAACGCAAATGCATGTACTTCACGTGTCCAAGTATCAAGGTTGGTCGCCGCTAGATTCACAATATCGATATCGTTCTTAATAATCGATTTCATCGGCGGCATCGGTGCCTTTGAATCGGTTTGTATTTCCCATCACTAAATATCAGTCTTGAAGTAGGTGTTAAAAAGGCGACACGCTTGGTTTTAATACAAATTGTGACACATGCGTTATCTATGTAGATGTATGTCTGTGGATGCGACTTTTTAATTACCTATCAAATCACTACATACAGTAAAAAAGCTCTCAACTTAATTTCCTTATTAAATATGCTGAAGCGTTTCTACATCAAGCCTTACTTTAGCAGTATTAAATATTCATGTTATTTTTAGCGTATTGTTTATTTAGGACTTGCCTCTTAAAGAATAACTAATTGTTCTTGGAATTTTCGTGGAGAACAATCAACCTTTTGAGTGTAGGAGTAGGGTTTCTTGTGGAAAACAACATTGAAATGATGACGAATTTTGTTTTTTTTTTTTTGTAAATTTGTACAAATTACAAGCAACACAATAATATTGTGTTTCAGAATCATATTAGCATGTGATTAAGATTTCAGTGTGTTTGCAGCAGGGCTAGCATGCAACCATCGATAAATAGTCGAATCGACAAGATAAATATTATTTTGTTATTTTATCCTATTATGTAAGCTAATATGCGCACCATAATAGATAGAATTACTCGATTTGATACCATGATTAAGACCACAGAACCAAATATGTCATAATCTTAATAAATTACATGCACTAAATATCATATTCTAAGAAAATATCGATAAAAGGCCCGATTTATCGTTCTCGACGGTAGCATGCTAGCCCCACTGAACTCGTAGTCACAAATCACTCATCTTTTGTTTAGTTGCGCAAGTAAATATGGTTTTAATTTTCCGAATATTTAACTAAAATCATAAAGGTGTTTTTTTGGGGCGATTTATGGAATTAAGGATTTTCGGATTGAGTAAAAAAGGTCAACTCTCAATGTACGTACGGATGTTGCCATAAGTTTCTTGAATGTAATTTTTATTCAAAAAAGAAAACCAAATCAAAACATACGGCGTCTAATTGTTTTTAAATGGAAAACCTTATGTTTGTTAGCTATTAAAGTTAAGTTTGATTCATCAAAGTGGAAATGTGCGTAATGGAGCAATAGCGCTACATCTATAAATCATTCCGGGCTAATTGCTACCATTTTATAAAGGTTTCTGAATTGGCAACAATGTTGGTAGTAAAAAGGTTTAGGTATGGAAATTTTTGAATGAGAATAATTTGTATCAGAAATCGCAACATGTACTATCGAACCAACTGAATCATGGCCCATTTTGCTGATAATTCCTTTAAAACTGGCAAACTAGTAAGGTCTATCTCATATAATGCACTTAGGACATTTTAGATACTTCAAGAATTATGTACTCAGTAAATGTCAGTGTCGAATGAAATGATAACAAGTTCGTCACCAAGGAAACCTCTTCAAGCGAATTTCGTCCTACTAGCATTTAGACGGTGGGTCCTTATTCTATTGGTTTGATAGTACCTTATTATGCGTAGGTTGGCCAATGCGAATTAATATAAAGTTAAACCAAGCGAAGACATATAAGCCTTCAGGTTTGCTTTTTATAAAAGTTTCCTGCCAAATCTTATTCCTTCGAGAACGTTTAATTATAGACTATTTTCTTTGTTTTCATCTTTATCTACCATCAAGTGAAATTTAGGTGAAAAACTCGACGCGACGAGTAGAATAAACTTACTTAGAGTTTCACAGTAAAGATTACTACACATTCAAACTAAGTACATGCATAAACAAACATAAAGAAGATCCAAACGTTCTAATTTTAAACCATTCAAAGTTACTACCATATGCAGAAACGAAATCCTTCTCACAAAACTCGTGAAATTAAGTCCTAAATGCCCCTGGGGTGACGTGGAGGAGAGTGGGGCAATAAGAACCCCGGAACAATTAGCACTAATCCCTCACCGGGGACATGTGTAAACCGCTTAGTGAAGGAAAAAACCGTGACGGGCCGCTGATCGATGTGGTGTTGCACTGTTTTAAACGTAAATATGTTGATTAAGTGTAGGAGTAGTTTTTTTCACGCCATTTTATTTTGTGACTTCTTTGGCCTTAACTAAATAGTTTATATTACTTTATTGTCACTGTTGAAGTATCGTGTATCGGTTTCTGACCCTATAGTACCTACGATCTATGGAGGGATGGGCGACCGCGCAACATAAATTTATCGTGATGATTTCTGAGCTTCGACGGGCACGTGGTGGATACTTGTATAGTTTTTAGTGTTTTCTATCAGATATGAGAAAAATTGTTATATTTTTCTTGTTAGTCGTTAGTAAAAAGATACTATGGACCAAAGAGTCATAGAGTTACTGTGAGCTAATTAAAAGAGGGTTGTAATGATGCTGCTTCATTGATACAAGCGAAGCTTGAAGTGAATAGAATATTCACGCATCATATGATATTATGGCCGAGAAATTTTAGGTCAACTGCCTTGACGTTTAATATTTTTTTTGCACTTTGCTTTGTTATTTTACGAATAGATTTTATATGTATAGTTCTAGAGGCGTGACGGTAGAGTATAAGCCTGTTACACGACTGGTTTTAGGTTCGATTTTGAAACTAATCTGCTTAGATTTTAACTTGCTCAAGCGCGGTCAACATTATTTTATTTGATAAACAAAATGAAGAAATTTAAAAATTCTAAACTCAAATACTGTAAAATCAAAATGGGATTACACGTGCTTGGATATTTTGTATTACAAGTCCAAATACAATTACATTTCCGTAGTTTGCAACTCTAAACAGAATAACTATTCGTCAGAGCGGCTTAGCAGTACTTATTCCAATGAAGGGACTAACCCCACAGGCGCCTAATTGGTCACACTTCCCCTACGTTACGGTTAATAGTGTACTTGAACCCTTTGTTCTATTGTGGTGGCTTTTTTATGTTAAAATATTTTATTAAAGCGATGCAGCTAAAAGCTTTTGGTTGTTTAGGTATTATTTTACGCTTTTTAATGTTAAGAATTGAAAATATAGTTTTTCTGTGTGGTTTTACGTAACGTTTGTTTGTGTTTGTTTATATTACTTTTATATCGACTTCAAAATTGAGGAGATACTCAATTTGATTTTATTTTTTTGTATATTCATAAGATTGAAAGACGAATTTAATCATAATCAATTAAGAACATATTCGTGATTCAAAATATGTTCGCATTGAATGAATCAAACATAGAAAAACATATACTCGTAAATAGACGACGTTTTGGTTTGTGGTGCCATTCAGCAAAAGTTTTTTAAAGGACATGCAAATGCGAACGAATACGTGTTTTTGATACCATGCATTCGTTAATTCTCGATCAAGCCTTTGAAACACTCATTAGGCTACGAAGAACATCAAGCATTTTTTTAAATACATTCAATATTAGGATTTTTATATACATACATACATACATAACTTCACGCCTGTATCCCTAATGAGGTAGGCAGAACACCAGAGGCTATCAAACCATCTAATGTCACGTTTGACAAATTTGGAGGAATTATTATGATGAAGAGAGACTATTGCAGTGACAGGGGGTCAGCCTGTCGCCCGCAAAAACGCCAATATCCGTCCCATAACTGGCTTTTACAGTATGCCCGGGAAGAGAAGCAGCTGGCACATTCTATGTTTTTCTTTCGCTTCCAGTCCAGCATGGAAGATTTTTATTTTATGTTTATTATTTGATAAATATGTACGTTTATTTATATTACAGACATAAAAACCGGCTTTCCAGTGTCTCAAACTCAGCCATATTTTTTTAACTTGAGATGTCTTTTGAAAGGTTGGCTAGTATTTTAAGTATGTGTGTATTTTACTTTTATTCTTGTATGTATATTAATTGTTTTGTTTCCTATATTTTTGTACTAATATGGTATTTATTTAATATTGCTTTAGTTTTCTGTTTTGTGTCCATACAAAGCTTAGAAAATTAATAGAAATATAATTTTAACCTTTCTGCGTTTTTGTCCTCACTTTATTACCATTTTGTATACCATACCTTTTAGTATTTAAGACTAAGTTATGACCTTCTTCAGATTGTCCAACCAAGAGTTTAAGATGTTTCGTTATCAGTATTTGCAATCTACAAATTCAAATCATTTATTTGCTGGAATAGGGTACAATACAATAGAGTAATTACAATACATTTCTTCTGGTTACATTTTGCCAGACCTGCAAATATAATCTTTACATTGTGAAACTTCTAGACTATCGTCTTCGTAGTTTTTATTGGCAAAATTGTTTGCGGTTTTAGTAACCTACACATTTAATTTTATTTTATTTAGCTGAATTTCTATTTAATTTAGTTATTGATTAATCTGTATTTTCAATGCATAAGATAGAATAACTTTTACTGGATACTCTAGTAATCAACTTTGTTTGCGGCTCAAAGTAAATAAAAGTTTAACTTAATTAAAATTGGCTACCATTTTGATTTTCCACTGCTGAATAATTTCCGAAGTTTCGTTGAATTTCCAATCTAAATAATAATTTTCAACTTTTAGGTTAGTTTCTATGAAACTGGTTTTCGAAACTAAAGCAATTAATTTCATATTGTTTTCATGATACCATTTAATACTCGAATTATTTATCCCCAATATCCTCTTGAATAAGTTAATAATTTTACGAGTAATGAGGAAAAGATAAACAGTCAAACATACGAATATTATTGTATTGATTATTATTCTAAGAGAAAGATTTGTTTTGAATGAGTACGTAGTAATTTACGCTTATCATCAATTATACATACAATTAAAACCGCTCTCGAAACGAATTAACATTTCATTCTAATTTAAATTTCATTGAATAGTGCTGTTTTGTCGATATCGATAGTGCAGTTTCATTAATTATCGACTTGTATTCTGAATTAACAATAGCTTTTGTGGTTGCTGATTTGAGGTTTAATGCTATTGATTTATTTTGTGAAAGTAATATAGACTACGTACTCACGGTAAAATAAGCATTAAAAGTAACAGGTTTGTTATTTCGTGCTTATTTGTATATTTTTGTGAGTATTCCTAATTGTTGTGCATACGAAACTGTAGGCCAATAAATTAAATCGTTTCAATGCAGTGAAGGACAGGTGCCCTGCAAAGTTTCTGAATATTTCCAACCGTGCGAAATGCAAGAAAAAGACAAAGATACCATAAGTCCACCATTATATGGAATAATAAATGCTGTGGAAAGAGAACTTTAACGTTTTCATCATCATCATCATCATCACAACTCCGTGTAATGAGCCCACTGCAGGGCTATGAGTCTCTCCTCTGGGTGATGAGGAGGTATAGGCCATAATCCACCAAGCTGGCCCAGTGCTGGGTGGTGGATGCCAGAATTTTCAGGGCGCCTCGATGGCTTCTGACAAACCCTAACGACTACTGTATACAGTACCCGGGACCGACTGCTTAATGTGCCCTCCGAAGCACGGAAGTCGTCATGAGATATGAATGTTCGGCGGTCACCCATCCTGTTACCGACCGCGCCGAACGTTGCTTAACCTGTGATATCGTATGATACACACAGTAACCACGGCGCCACGACGACTTCTCGTTTTCATAGTAAAAGATAATTTAAAAGTTAGATATGAAAGCAAAGGTTTTTGGATATCTATTTTTGCGAAAGAAACAGAATATAAATAGCGTTGTATCCAAAAGAATACTTATCGCTTATGCTAGCAGTAGATAGTTATGTTATGATATTTAACAAGAGATTAATATTATTTTAGTTCTCTTGAGTAAGTTGTATTAATTCTATTATTACAGCTTACATTTGTTAGATACTGCTGTAATATATTTTAGTTGTTTAATGTTGGTTCGTAATTCTTGACAACAAAGGCTTTTAGTTTATCAATCAATTTTAGTTATTCAACAAGAGAACAATAATTTATTACTTACAATATTTTTATTTTATAGTTAGTTTAGTTTAACTTCCAAAGACATAGGTTAAAAAAACCTACCTATATAGTTTCTGAATTTTTTTTTGCAAACTACAGATTTAAACGGTAGAGATGAAGTAAGATGACAAATGATTCCCTTGAAGTAAATGTTTGATATGCTTCACATTTTTTTTAAATATATAAAACAGATTTACGCGTTTCTACGAACGAGAAAAAGCGGTATGAGTTTGAACAAAAAACAGAGTTACTCCTATGCTACCAACATAAGAAAAAGAAAACAATATATTCATTCGGGTTATTTCACATTTAAAAACATGCTTTTTTGTATAAATTGAACAAATCTCTCAATACATTGCATAAATAAACATGCGGTGTCTGCTACATCCCCTGAAGGTTTTCAGAAAATATTTGTTCTTTCTTTCATGTTAATTCTACTGGGATTGCTGTCCCGTTCTGCGTGTCTTAGGCAGCTGGCTTATCGAAGATATGCGGATTTTAAAATATGTTATTTAGAATTTAGAATTAATCTATCCTTTTAATAGTGGTTTTGACGCGCTCACAGGTGATTTTATACGATAAGTCCGCTGTTTTTACTTGTCTAACAATATTTGGAGATCTCATTATATTCTATGCAAATTCTCTAAGAATCACGTAAGTATTTCTGTTTACGAGTTATTTACATACAGAAATTAACGTGACCTATTTTGGTATAGATAGACCAAATAAATTAACAATCATAGAAGTATATAAGCTATATAAGCGTTGTCCAATAACACAAGCTATTCTCTTATGGCTCGGCTACACTACCGTGATATGCCAGTAATTATTGCCATAATTTAAACAACACCTAGGTGTAACCACGATTTACGGCCATAATTTTACAATGCCAATCAATATGGCATATGGCGGTAGGCAATAGCTCCGGCGGCGGTCTTTTTTCGCACATCAAAGAAGATTACCGCAGTAATTATAGCGTTTGTGGCCACACTACCGTTTGTCCAGTGTGCAATATGAGCTCACCGGCGACGCACGTATCGACCGACATGGAGTGGTCAAATGAAAAAGCGCTCGAGTTTTTAGAATTATTCCAATCCGAACCGTCTCTTTGGGATACCCTGTTTTGTCTTCTTTTAGCTTTGTTGAAATTTAAAAGATTCATGTAAAAATAATTGGCACTCATAAAACACAATGCCGCTGCAGCTTCGACCTCCATCTTGAAAAAGTCATATTTACCGCCAAATTTAATGCCATAATTATTGCCGGTAGACGGTAAGGTAGTGTGGCCACACCAGTTCATGCAGTAATTTAAACGGTAATTTAATGCCATAATTATGGCGGTAACAGCCCGGTAGACGGTATGGTAGTGTGGCCGTAGTATTACTGTTTATTCGGTTATCAGTAATGACACCAAAAAGTGGAGTAAAACTTAATTTATCATATAAACAAACGAAATAAAATCATCTTCTTTTTAAAACCGGTGTAATTAATTGTAAAAACTAAAGACAACATTATAAATACAAAAACTTATCAAACTTTGAATATATGGAACTTGTAATGGAACTTTTTGAATCTATGGTACTTTTAATCGCACTTCTCTATCCGACAAGAGCCTTACCCAGGAATAACACCCGTAAATGAAACCCATCAGAGGATTTTCTCATTCTATTGTTTTTTAAAGTGTATGATAATTTATTTCGGAGGCTGTTAGATAAATGTTTCAGCTGCTTCGGAAATTTGAATTGTTATTGTTTCTTTTAGGACAGAAATGTTTTTTTGTCCTAAATATTTGAGGTTTGTTTTTTTGGAAAGGTTTTTGGAAATTATACAAAAATATTTAGCTTTAGTAGTCGTAGATGCATGTTTGTGTGTTGGCTAATTTCGATATTACCTATTGTTTGTTCATTATTTTTGAGATCTATGTGTTCTGTTTGTTGACTGCGGCATGTTTCAAAGTTTTCAGAAAATGTAAATGACCTACAATAATGTTTTTGTTAATATTGTTCCAAATAAACCTCGATATAATGTTGTCCTAACTAATGATGTTATTATAGTCTGTAATTGTTCGGACACTGCCACTGAAATTTCAACTACATCATTAAGGACTAATTGGCGGTCTCGTGGTCTGCTACTCACATACAACCGAATGATAACACATAGTAACAATAAAATACACCTGATTGTTCTACGGCATAGCAATGATAAATCATATTTCAATTTAAATCACACAACGGCATAACCTTCATAATTTCCAGAAAAAAAATTACGCGTTTCTTAAAGATCAATAATGCAGTGCCCTCTCGAATTTATTATGAATCCACCTATAATGAAATAAAATTATGATGGCTAGACAGCCGCGTAGGATTAGCTTAAAAAAGTCGTACCACTCTAGCAAAAAGGTGAACAATCCGAGCGATTCCTTCAGGACTTGCTTGACTATTGATCACCCTTCATAGAAAGTGTCCCTGTGTTCAATGTTTTCCGAATAGCCAGTTCCTTTATAAACCCGTGTTTATAAATTTCGACCTAATCGTCACTTATTATAGGGTTAGTTTTAGCTCAAACCTGGGGTTAGTCAATGCTTAAAATAGTCTGGGAAATAAAGTACTTGTCAATTCTAAATGGTCGTACTTTTCATCAACAGTCGTCACAGAGGAAGTCAACACGAATTTGACTCACGTTTTAAAACATTTTTCCTTCAAAGATTTCTAACTTTTTTTCTCATTTTGTCCACAGTAACCGCCCTTCGCGAGCACTGGGATGAGGCGAACGCTCGCGTTCTGCAACGCAAAGCTCAGCTCGACGCGATGCTCGGTGACTCGCAGCGTTACGAGGCAAGGAGACGCGACGCAGACGCCTGGCTCAGCAGGATGGAGGCTCGCCTGGCTTCCATGCGACCACCTGGACACACCGCTGACGTGCTGGATGCTCAGCTGAGAGAGCAAAAGGTGGGTTTATGACAGGAGATGCTTGCAGATGGCTGGCTCATTAGGTTACTGAAAGTAGACAATAAGCAGGATGGAGGATCGCCTTGTTTCCATGCGACCACCTGGACACACCGCTGACGCACTGGATGCTCAGCTCAGAGAGCAAAAGGTGGGTTTATTATAGAAGATGCCAGCAGATGGCTGGCTCACTGGGTTTCTGAAAGGAGACACTAAGAAGGATGGAGCATCGCCTGGCTTCTTTGCGGCCACCTGGACACACGGCGTATGTGCTGGATGCTCAGCTGAGAGAGCAGAAGGTGGGTTTGCTGTTATTAGGCCCCATTTAGGCTTAAGCTTGGAATAGCCTTACCACCCCTGGGTAATCCTGTCGTACAAGGTGATTAATTCGAGTTATCCTCACTTGGTGATATGATTCCGTATGATGTGTCTCAGCAATATTTTATGAAGTGCCAATTTCATTTCGACCTTATCTCTCCTTACCAATTAAGAAAAAAACATTGTCTTTAACTATAAAAAAATAGTAGTTTTACATTATTTAGCACATTTGTATCGGAACAGTAGTTGTGGATGATGACTTTTACTCAGAAACGGCAGCGGCGGGTGAACAAAAATTTGATACAGGGAGCTCAAAATTCAAAACATCAAATATACTTTTGAATCCGATAATTATAAAAATATGGGTTTATATCATGGTGTATCAGTCGTCACTACTACCTGACTATTGCTGGTGAACTTGCTAATTTTACAAGGTGGGTTTAAATTATAACGAATTTTTTTATCCCTCCTCATTTTATAAACATAAATTATGAATATACTTTTGACGACCGCCTGGTGTAGGGGTAACGTAAATTGCCTTTTATGCCAGAGGTCCTGGGTTCGAATCCCGGCGGCGGCGGATATCGGTGTGATGAACACAGATATTGGCCGTCAAGTCATGGATGTTTATATGTTTATTTAAGTTTATTCTAATAAATATGTATTTATTCAATATGTCTGTTTATATATTTCTTAAGTATATCAGTTATCTAGTACCCATAACACAAGTTCTTTAAGAAACTTAATTTGGGCTAGATAATGTTGTGTGAGTGTCAGAAATATTTATTTGTATTATTTATTTTATTATACTAGTAGCTGAAATGGACCTAAAATACAAAAATACTATGTCGGAACAACAAAGTAACTCAAAGTTAAAGTTGCATTATTCAAGTTAAAACCGTGCAACGTAAAGCAGTTATAATAAAACCAACTTTAAGATTTTAAAAACTTTAAAAACAAATGTGCTGCCAGCTAGGGAATCTTCAATAATAAATATTTTTGGCTCAAGAAAACTATCTCATAAAATCACAAGGATATAAAATATTCAATTTTCAAATAAAAGTGCCGAGTCAGGAACTTTTATTGCAAAAGTTTTGCGAAGAGCATTTGAAATTTAGTTAATAGGAATTTTCGAATATATTGCTGCAGCTTTTTAAGTTGCATTTACGTAATTGCAAAATAAACTTCCAATATTTTGCTTTGAAACGAGAAAGTTTGCAAGAGCGTGTGGATGTTTGTTACTTAAAAAACACATAGGACGAGTTTTATCGTTATATTTTCAACCTATTACCAAAAGGAGGTATTCAATTCGTGTGTATGTTTTTCTTTGTGTCTTTTTAACACGATTTTATAGACAGTTATGAATCGATGTTAAATAATATTGTTTCATATAATAGAGGATACTTCAGGGGTTGTCACATATAAATGTCATTGAAATCCATTGAGTACGTACTTCTCGAAAATTTTTAACTTTTTGAAAAGATATGTATGAATTGGGGCAGGTATATTATCTATACTAATATATATAAAGCTGAAGAGTTTGTTTGTTTGTTTGAACGCGCTAATCTCAGAAACTACAAGTGGGATTTGAAAAATTCTTATTGCATTTGATAGCCCAACTCTTGAGGAAGGCTATATTTTATCCCGAAATTCCTATGGGATCAAAAGTTACGCGGGTAAAACCGCGCGCGGTGGCTAGTACATTATACAATGCTGAGCGCAATCTGCCGGAGCTCGCGGGTAATGCCAATGGCGATACCGTGAGCTCCATCTATGGTGGATGAGGTAGGTACACCTTGAGGTTTTTAGTGGGTAGGTCTGGCCTTTTGCCGGATCGTCCCCACATACCCCGTCGCTCCCCCTTGGGCGATCGGGGACGTGATAGCACGTTTTCCTCAAGTAAAAAAAAAGGTATATTATACATTAGCGGCCTTACACTTCAGCTAAAGTATTGACGTGATATCGGTTTTTTTAATACTCTGCATTCGTTGATTATCACAGAAACACTTAGTTCCTACTAATAAATATATTTGAATTAACACTTTTCAGTCCGTCAGTACTGGTTCACATTTATTTTTTCTTACCTACTATTCTATAATACGAAACATAAGACTTTTTGAACCGTATTTTTTGCATATAAATCGTATAATTTTGTTATTCATATTGGTGCTACTAAATAAGTGTTTCATTTAGTTTATAATGACTTCATTAAGGCTTCGGTAAACTTCAACCCTGTTTCAACGCGATAAGTATGGTAATTGAACGCAAAGTTCTTGTTTATATTATAGCTGTTTAGTACTTAACTTTTACGTAACAGAAATAGCGTACCTACCTATACCGTGGCATAGCACAGCCTTTTTGCGTCCTCAACTTAACGAAGTTGTTCTGCTGATCTAGCACTCACATAACTAAAAAACATTTAAGTAATAGTTTATTTATTTACTTAATAATTTATGCACACAATAGTTTGACAATAGAAACAAAAATTCTGTAAATATATGCTTGCCCTAAGTATAAGAAGTTGCTTTAGTGTAATCTATTTGAATTTCTGAATTGTATCTGTTGAGACACGGAAACTTCGAGTTAAAATGTAAAATAGAATTTGATTTAAACAGGCAGTCAAGACAGAAAATATGAATTGCCTGGAAGATCATATTTTGATGACAAGGCCATCATTTGTACTCTGGAATCTGCATCCTTGTTGTATTATACTATTTTCGAATTACGTGCACAATAACGAATAAATAAATAAATTGTAACGTTTCGACTTTCAAACCAAAACTAAAGCACGGTTTTTGCTAAAGAATGCTACGTTTGAACTATGTAAGTAACAACATTACTTAGAACCAACAGCGAGTATGTTGTATCTGCCCCGCCCTGCGATAAATCTAGGGAAAGAAGCACCCTTGGTAACACAAAGTATCCACTTGGCCACGAATCAAAGCTGAAAGGTATTTGGCCAAATTTCGCGTTGAGAAAATGTCTGAGTTTGGTTATTGTAGGTTTTTTTGTACAGGAAAACACTGGCCTGCCCTAGAGTTTTGAAGAGTCATGGCTTTTGGCCAGACATTTCTAAAGAGCTCTTATAACATTTAAAGCCTTTTAGCACATCCTAAGGATGCAAACTGGACGGCAGCCAGGACGAAATCCGCGACCAGGGACCGGAAAACCCCTTTATTTGATTAAGCCTATTGATAGGGTAACCCTATCAAAATCTTACCATATGGAAGTGTAACCCTATTGATATGGTAAGCCTATCGACGTGGTAACACTTTGAATAAAGTTAACTACTTTCGGATGCGCTTACCCTGTGATAGGGTTAGCCTATTTCTATCTCTTTTCCGCGCATGCTGTTGAATTCGGAAGTATAATTCGAAGTGCGAGATTGAATAGATGGTGATATTTTTGATAATTTGATATTCTTAGAGATTAAATTTGCCTGCAGGTTTTAAAACCCTATTGAATCGGTAACCTTCAATAGGGTTTTCGATAGGCTTACTGCTTACATGAAGCTAACTCTATTGATATGGTAAGCCTTAAATTAGGGTAAGTCTTCGATACGGTTACCAAATTGATAGGGTTTTCTAAAACAAGTCTATGAAAAACCCAATCAAAAACCTCTTTAAGGGTAAGCGGTTCCGGTCCCTGTCCGCGACACGATAGAAAGTATTAAGTTTGTATGAAACATCGACAAATCGCTCGAGCGCCCGCTGGCGTCGAGAACGGCCCAGATTCCCCGCGTCGCTGTCCGCGCCCCTTTCGATCTCACTGTCGTTACCGTCCAGTTTGCAGCCTTAAAGTTAGTTGATCCCTCCTTAAAGATATTAAAGATATATAATATTCAAGAAGAAGAGCTTTAAAAGATATGGTTGTACCTATACAATTAATTTTTGAACGAATTAGCTACCAGTCGTCGATACTAAGTGTCTAGCTATTACTACTACCTGGATTCTATGGATGTAAGTGAGCGTTTGAAAGAGAAATTTGGTTAAAAAGAAAATAAATATGTGATTGAAAATTAAATGCATCTATAGCTGAGAGTAATTGTGGATTAACAGATAACTTTTGTCCAGTAACACTTTAATAAGCTAATGTTACTGAAAACTATTAACATTACTCAATTGCATTAGGCTTATTTAACGGTATTTTTCAACCGACTTCCATGAGGTTTTAATTCGTGTTTATGTTTTTTTTTGTCTTTGTTACACGATATTTCGGACAATTATGAATTGATTTTGAAAATTCTTGATTCATATGATAGAAGATACTTCATAGTTGGTGCCATATAAATTTCATCGAAATCGATTGAGTATTTCATGTCAAATTTCATCGATTTTTTATGGTAATGTTGTATAAAAACCTGTTACTTTAAAACCCGTATTCTATCATCTTCAACCTCAATTGCACTTACCATCAGGTGACATTTAGATCAAACACCGGGGTTAGTAGTTATTTGTTACAAAAATTTATATCGTAAAAGGTAGAGCAACCTTTTCACACCCTGCTATATATATCTGAAGATTTATTGATTCACATGTTGACAGCTATGTTCCGATATAATTCATCGTATACATATCGTAATATATCACGGGTAGTTTTTCCTTTTATCGGAACACAACAATGCTTCTACATAGGTTGGTGTTATCGGCGTTACAATTCAATAAATAACGAAGGCGATTGGTTGACAAAAGCTATAATAAGTATGGTTTAAGAGTTGTACGGAGATTTTTGATATATTCCAGCGTAGCGTACTAAGCATACCAGTGAGTTGCAAAAATATGGTTCGAAAGTTATTATGGAATTTTTTTAAATTCAAATGATCTAAACTAAAGCTGACGATTTTGTATCAAAGTACCAGTCGCACTTGTTAAATTGGTATTGAGTTTGATAGTCCAGGTTTTGAGGTCGAGAAATTGCTACTGGCTCAAAGGTTGGTTGGGTAAAATCGAACGTGTCTGTAGACAATACCTATGTTTGCTCAGCGCAATATAGTCCCATTATCCTTTAAAATTATTACGTTTGATACTTAAAGGACACTACTGGATATAAGTATATATTCTATACTAATATATAAAGCTGAAGAGTTTGTTTGTTTGTTTGAACGCTCTAATCTCAGAAACTACAAGTGGGATTTGAAAAATTCTTTTTGCATTTGATATCTCAACTCTTGAGGAAGGTTATAGGCTATATTTTATCCCAAAATGCCCACGGGATCAAAAGTTACGCCGGTAAAACCGCGCGCGGTGTCTAGTAAGATTATAAAGTGCATTTTATTTTCTTTTTCAGTCGTTCCATGCTGAAGTTCACCAGTACAAACACCAAATAGAATTGTTCGGTCAGTTGACACAACGTCTCATAGCTGTATACAGAAACGACGACACTACCAGGATCAAGCGAGCTACAGAAGCTGTGAACCACCGATATAATGAGCTGAATAACAGGTAATCAAATTATCGATCTGTAAACAAAAGGTTAACTCAAAGAAAAGAGGAAAGAACCAATTACATTGCTTCATTTTGAATGGCCTTGTAACGCCATCTATGTCTCAGTGTTGAACTATAAAAGGGGATGGCACGGCATTGAGAAACTTTTAACCAAATACGTTTGTAGCGCCATCTGTTATATAATACTGTAAACATTTTATATTCTTGTAGTTCCATATTCTCAAGTTATCGCTATGTAGCGCGCTTCGTGTCAATTTTGATTCATAAATTATTATTGAATAATAGTGATCAAATCTTCAACAAGTTTCATAATTATGCATGCATATTGAGTTAAATTTTTACCTGTCCATTATCTTAATTTTTATTAAGCTGGTTACTAATATAATAATAATAAATAATAAAATAAAATCGTTTATTTCAATATTACAAAAAAATATTTTTATACATGGGCTAGTGACTCCTTTTAGGCTTGCAAAAGCCTGTGTTTCGAGGCACCGCTCTTCCTTAAGTGGACTTATTTAAATCATGGAATGTGCGTTTTTCTTAATATACTAGGTAGGTACATTATATTTCTGATTTGACATTTCTGTTTTGACCCATTGGCATACAAGATGGGTGAAAATTAAAAAAAAAATAAAAAAAATCCCCAGACAATCACACCCCCCAAAGTAAGCATAGCTTGTGTTATGGGATACCATGTAGCGAGCTAGGGGGGAACCTAGAATATAAATACATAAATAGATAAACACCCAGACACGGAACATTTTTTTTTTCTTGTTCCGTGCGGGAATCGAACCCTCAACCACTGGCGTCTGAGGCAGTTAGGTTTATCCCATCGCCATAGTGGTCGTCAAAATAAAAAATAAAATTTAAGAAGAAGTGTTTAAGATTGCGACTCAAGCCATACGGCAATGAGTCTTTTTATGTCACTAGTCTTTTTCATGCAAATCCGAAGGTTTTTATTAATTAGGTTGTATAAGTGGATTGCACGTCTTTTATATTGCCTCTGTGCAAAGGCGGTGTTGGTTGCTGGTACTTTAGTAACAATTTCCCATCTCCTTCTGAGGCTGACATTTTGATCAGATGGTAGACTTTTATGCTGTTCAAGTACTACATGCACAAGATAGAGTTTTCTCACCGACATCAGTTCCGACAGTTTATACAGAGAATCTGTGGAGAATCTTCTTTTTTTGAAATCGGTTTTTTTTTTTTTATAAGTGACTAAACCCGCGTTTGACTTCAATCTCACCTGATGGTAAGTGACGATGAGGTCGAAGATGAAAGCACACGGGTTTAGGAAGGAACTGGCTCTTTATACAATATTGCCGGAACACATTACCGCCGGAGCGGTAACATTTGGCGGCAGACTTTATATAAAGGGTGGTCGCTAGCCAGACGGACCCAGAAGGGATCCTACCACCAAGCCAAGGTTGGTTGTCTACAACTAAACCTTTCTTAACCTTGGTTGAAAGCATTGGTTTTCAACGTGTTTTCAACAGTCTGGCTGACCCCTTACTTTAAATTGCTCTACTAAATGGCAAAAAGTGCTTGTGGTATTATTGACACACTCGCTTGGCAAATAAACAACTCTTAAGGGCTCTCTCAATTTATAACTGCATACTGAGTAACACGGAGATCACATTTCAAGAGTTTGTTCTGCGGCACTTGTTGAAGTTAGCCATAAACTATCTGTTGCGATTATGTAGACAATATTATGTAATTTAATATTAATCTAAAAAATAAGGACATTTATTGGCCATTTTTTTTACTTTTCACGGAATTAGAAAAAAAAAACTTTATTTATCTGAAAAAAATTGGTTACTTTACTATTTTTAAAATGATCTTTTTGATTTCGGACAAGTTTAATATCTTGTGACGATAGCCATTGATACCACTTACTAAATAAAAAAAACAGAATCAAATTTTTGTTAAAACGTTTGAGTAATTTAAAAAATTCTGAACCAAGTCAAGAAACTCTACAAAAAAAGTTGAAAAAACCGTCAAAAAAAACCAAACTGTTAGGACCTCTAGTTTTATTAGTGTTATTCATTATTTTTACACATATTCATACAACGCCGGGCGGTCACTTCGCACTGGGACACATTGTATATAGAATCACATGAATTCTATCAGAAGACATTTTAAAACAAATATCACTTAACTTCAATCATATTCTCTGTCTATTTAGCATCGTTGCCCGTGGTAAAGCGCTGCACGCAGCGGTGTCATCGCTGCAGAATTTCGACCGTTCGCTGGAGAAGTTTGTAGCTTGGCTGAGTGAAGCGGAATCGTTGCTGGATGCTGCTGAACGCGAACCTCAACTGTTAAAGGTCAGTTTCTTTTATTTTATCTTGGTTATTTCTTTGGGAAAAATATGATATGATAATCATTCTAAGTTTCGATAAAATAGAAGTTCAATATCAGATTTTAGTGAATTCTTCATACGCACCTTTTAAAGAAGAGCCTTTATCACTAGGTAACACGACTCAAAATCAAAATCGAAAAGTTTTTATTTATTCTAGGTAAAAAGGTTTCACTTGGTGAATGTCAAACTCACTCATTAATCACTCACATGACTTTCGACACAAAAAATAGTTTGTTCACTTTGGCTGCAAATAGTTTCAGTAACAAATACTAGGTGGCGTAGCTGTTGGTTTTATTGATTTTAAACAAAAGCAACACTTAAGTGCACTTTGGTTGAACTCTAAATCCATGAACAATATCTGAATTGCTCTTATTATATCTCTATAAAATATGAGCTCAGGGTTTTCAATTCTTGATGTCGATTTCGATACTACCATTAATAAATGTTACTTGGCTATTGCAGCAAAATTGTAACTAGCGCCATCTTTGTTTTTATACCTGTTACTTTAGAAAGCTTACATAGTCAAAGTTGTCTTTTCTACTGAAGGCGGGACGTTTCATAACATCTCGAAAAAGGCATTCTGTATTGATTTCGTCCTGTAGTCTGAACAGAGCCATCTAGATAAATATGGAGCATTAATTCTTAAATCCTATTTTAAAATTATTTTAACTAGATGTCGTGAGGCGCGTTTTTGCAGGTTATATTAACATGCGTTTGTATCATCGTGTTATGTAAAACGTGGAATTGTAAGAAAGACACAAAACATGCACTATGAAAATGATTAATTGGAAGAAGAATCAGTCTTTGTCAACTTTGCATGCAAATTTTGAATATCAACCAGCTATTTTGTAAAAGCACACTCCTTGAGTCGGTACATCAATGTGAGAGAGACATAACATTAACCGCATAATTGTTTCCACTAGATAACCGTGCACACGGAGAAGGAAATATAGAGACATATTTTGTTCCTGTTTTAATATTAAAACAGGTCTGATTCTTACATAAAGTTATGCCAGCAAACTTGATTATTTACACATTAACAATACTATATCAATACAATGTTCGAAGATCTTACTTACTCAATAACTACTCATAGATGTTAATTTTATGTAACTAAATGAATTTTCTCTTTGTTAAAATTCATTCTTACAACAATATCAACAACGCTAACATAGCGGTATAAAAATATCAATAATTTTAAACTTTCAAAAGATCGATCGAGCCTTACGGTAGGTTTCAATATCGTATCTCAATCTAAATTCCATTTTTTTTCATACAAAGACGAATCCGGATTTTGGTTGTCATGGCAACGCCCATACTTTTTAAGTGTTTACATAGAAAGATAAAGAAGTAAAGATACAATATTGCAACCCACCACATTAAATCCGATTCTCAAAACTGATTATAAGAAGCATTGCTGGAGGCTAAAAAACATACAATACATTTAGAATCTTACTCTGGTACTTTATTTCTATTCAATTTGACTTTCCGAAGTTTCTTATTTGAATATCGTCGAGAATTCAATGTGTTGCGAGATTTCCAATCTTGTTGGTCCTTTTATTTGTATTTTGAAAGTAAGTTTAAGCAAGTGTCCTTTTTTAATGCCGTAGGAGTTTTGGGATAAAAAAGCCTTTATTATCCTTTAAAATTTTAACCTGGAGAGGAAACTATTAATTTAGAGCCCTTTAAATCATTTGTGCAATATTTTTTTATATTTTAACTAGACATTTCGGTTTCTGTACAGACACCGTTGTACAGAGTTGCTGGCCACTGAAAAAAAGTATTCTATTCAATAAAAAACTAGTCTTTTCTAAAAACCCGTGTTTCCTTGAGTTCGTGTCCATGACACCAGTTTACTTTATGTTATACCTCATTATCGTGAATATCTTTCCGTTGCCTTCTACAGTATGCTTACCACTACACGAACTTATAAAGTTAATAGTAGATACTTATATAGTCATAATTAACTGTCAAAACTAATTAAAGGTTCTTATTAACACAACACATGTTTACTCGACAACACTGGAGAAACTAACAAGTGATAAGTACGAAATGGACCGGATGTTCCTCGCAATGTGTGGTGTTCCCGACTTGCAAATGCTAGTTCTTGTGCCGTTTAGTTTGTTGCAAGTTTCGGCAACATTAATTATTCGTAATAAAAGTTATCGCTCTTTTTAAGGAGTTTAAAAGTTGGATAGCTTGTAGTTAGAGCTCAAATTGCTATGCAAATTTCCCTTATTTGTGTTTATAAACATTATTTGGTAAATCCTGTTGAAAAGTAGGTACTTGATGATTTAGTTGTAATAAACAACTTTTAGATGTCTCTTTACCATCCTCTTATCATTTGCCTTTACACGTTCGTTGTATGAAAGCACTGTAGGTAAAATAAGCAAGGTCCACCAAATCATATGATGTACCGGGTGGTGTAGAGGTAACATACATTGCCTTGTATGCCAGAGGTCCTGGGTTCGAATCCCGGCGGCGGCGGATATGTGTGTGATGAATACAGATATTAGTCGTCAAGTCATGGATGTTTATATGTTTATTTAAGTTTATTCTTATAAAAAATATGTATTTATTCAATATGTATGTTTATATATTTCTTAAGTATATCAGTTATCTAGTATCCATAACACAAGTTCTTTAAGAAACTTAATTTGGGCTAGATAATGTTGTGTGAGTGTCAGAAATATTTATTTATTTTTTATATGATCCAATTTGTATCACATCGTTACTTCAATATAAGTCCACAACAAAAACTCGAGGCTTTTTTTATTAAAGCCTCAATCTTACATGGACAGCGAAGATGAGGACGAAGATGATAGCACACGGGCCTAGGAAAGAACTGGATCTTCAAAAAAACATGGCCGTCATACATCGAAACACACGTGTGTGAAAGAGAAAGAAGCTGATATGAAAAGTAAAAACAAATCGATTGTTATTTTATTCTTTCCTCTTTCAATAGTAACATAACTGACATACATACATACATAACGTCACGCCTGCATCCCTTATGGGGTAGGCAGAACACCAAAGGTTACAAGACCATCTGATGTTACGTTTGACAAATTTGGAGGTGTTATAAAGATGGAGAGAAACTATTGTAGTGACAGGGGGTCAGCCTATCGCCCACAAAAACGCCCTTTAAAACCTCTGTTCCTTAACTGATTTTTACAGTATGCCCGGGAAGAGAAGCAGCTGGCACATTCTATGTTTTTCTTTCGCTCCCAGTCCAGCATGGAAGCAAACATAACTGAGTAATGTATAATTACACAAAAATTGACCACTAAACATCTACAATGTTAATTTACGAGTTATCATGTTGGTAGCATAAGCACTCGACGGCACATCAGCAACATCCCTGTACATAAAACTTGTAACAGACTATCATAAAACTACAAAGTTATTTGCTCACAATGTTTTACACTATCGTTGCTTAGGTGCCTTGCTCACGGAGCAACTATTGCTGCAACTGGCAACTGATTATTAGCAATGTTTTTTAAAAATAAATAAATACATCCTGGCTGGAAAAAGCGAATCAGTCTCAGACTAGTTTTTTTTATCTAAAAAATGACAACTAGCTGTTTAAATACATATTTCAACAGGACTGCGCCCACATAGCAACTCCAGTTACGGGTTGCGGTTATCGTCAACATTTCCGGTTGCTGGAATCGGTGACTAATTAGTTTCTAGCTGCCACTGTTAGCTGTTCAATATCTAAAGTCTTCAAGGTTGCTGATTGCTACAAATACAACGCATCGAACGATTTCACACCTTCCTCCCTACTCCCTGTGATTGCGACAGTTGCTCACAGATTTCCATAAAATTGCGGCAACCGTAAACGTTGTAGAAACTATTATTACTTGTTTACCGTGGGGCTAGCATACTACCATCGACAACGATAAATCGGGCCTTTTATCGATATCGATAAAATATCGATGTCGATAAAATCGATATTTGACTGAGCAACTAAAGTTGCTCCGTGAGCAACGCGCCTTAGATATAAATTATGTAAAATAAACTTTATTAACCATAAAACAGTCTCATGGAGTAATATCTGAAGTTTCCACGATTCATTATATAGCTTTATATAACGTTATAAAACGTTATATTTATCCTTAAATGCGCTAATGTTTGTAATAACAATACGTGAATAAAATTAAGATGTTTCGGACTTTAAAGGAAAACACCACACCAGAACTATGAAAGATCGCTCTTTAAAATCGTCAAAAACTAATTACCTACTTTTATTACATAATTATGACCAGATTCGAGTACAGAGTGCTCTCCTGCAGTATCGAAAATTTGTCACTTAGCGGTTCGCGAGGTTTCACCTATGTATGTACCTACATAATTCCTTACCGCTTGAGAATTTCGTGATGAATGATGGAGCTTAAATTAATAATATAATTTTGATTAATCTATACTAATATATAAAGCTGAAGAGTTTGTTTTTTTTTGTTTGTTTGTTTGTTTGTTTGAACGCGCTAATCTCAGAAACAACAAGTGGGATTTGAAAAATTCTTTTTGCATTTAATAGCCCAACTCTTGAGGAAGGTTATAGGCTATATTTTATCCCAAAATTCCCACAGGATCAAAAGTTACGCGGGTAAAACCGCGCGCGGTGTCTAGTACGATATAATACGAGAAAACGCTTTGTAGTAAAACGTTTATTTTTTAAAAGAATAAAAATATTATCTTCAGTTTGTTTGCATTGAATTAACGCAAAAATTATAAGACTAATTTCGAAAGTTCTTCTACCAAAAGCTACATTATACAGGAATAATGTAGCTTTATTTTGCAAAATCTTTTTTTTTTATCTTTATTACATTTTGGGGTTTGTTTCAATGTAGACATGCCAACCCTATCGTAACATTACACATTTTTACACTTAATACTAATACAATTTTTAATACTATAAACTAATAATAATACTACTTTCTAATACTATATAAACTACTAATTTATACAACTATAAATATTTTCCTTATGGTGATGACAGACAAATGAAACATATCCTATACAATTCTTCAGCAATTTTTGAGGTTGGGATGCTAAGACATTTTACAACTTCCTCATATTATAGTTAAAAATATATTCTTATCTTCAGCTCGATAATTCCGGCATGTAAAACGATTAAATGTCATATTTTCAAGGCTATATAGTTTAAACATCGTTTATTAAATTCTACAGAAACATTGCGGCCGGCAAGCGGATTGCGAATCTACTGAAATTAAATTTTTGCCCAACAATGCTTGAAGGTATAGTCATCACCACAAGTAGAAATTAAAATGCCTTCACAAAAAACAAAGTCTCACGTCATAAAACAAAACTCAGTTTAGATTTTTATTGTTGACATTAACAACCTTTTTGCTTCCACGGTGAGCTCCATTTACAAATAAAATTCAAAACAATGTGATTTCGTAGATACTTTTAGATATACACTATGCATGAAAATCCAAGAAGAAGAAAAGGAAGAAAATCCAAGAAGAAAATCCGAGAAGAAGTGGCACGAAACTTTCAATATACTGTATAAAAGCATTTTTTACAATAAATCTTAATTATCAGACTATATGCAATCAACTAGGTGGGTAAGTTATATTTAAGTCTTATTTTAGTCGAATCACTGTCTTCCAGGTGACATGGAAGATAATCGTGGCATTGCTCATAATATTATATCATAAAATTAAAAACTAAGAGATACATTCCATTACACCTAAAACGAGACCGTTTTTAATTCTTCAGATTTAATTTATTTGACTTTATAAATCCCTGATAAATATTTAGAAGATTTTTGAATAAAATTGCAACTTTTATTGCTGACTGTACTGTTTCAGCAAGGCTGGGCCTGTTTGTAGGCATTTTTAATAAACAGTTTTTTGTTATTGTTGATTTAGACTTTGTTTTGGGTGCTATTATGATAATGAAATAACTTTAAATTAGTTAGTGTCAGGAATCTCAATATAAACATTTTTTATAATTGCGGAAAATAGATACGCTTGTGTTTTGGAGGCGTTGAATTTGACCAGGTTGAACTGGCCCCAATCGAACACATTCCGTAACTCTCTCAAAACCTGGATTTCATGGGCGCTCGGATTTCGGCATTCGCGCATTGGATATCTCATAACAACAATGCTGTCATCGGCGTATCTAATAATGCCTGGTGTAAGGAGGTCATTATTGTGCAGCAAGAATAAAGTTCGAGAGAGAACAGATCCCTGAGGTACTCCGGCATTATTTGCCATTCGGTCAGAGGAGTAGCCATCTAAGACCCGAATCGGCCGTTCCCTCAGAAAATCGGATATCGAGTCGCAGAGCCGGGTAGGTCTGCCATATGCTGGAAGCTTGCTTAAGAGACCATCATGCCAGACCCAGTCAAAGACCTTGGAAATGTCTAAGGATACAGCTATTGCTTCACTATGACCCTCCAAGGCCTCGCTCCATAAGTGAGTGACATACACGAGAAGATCGCCGGTCGAGCGTCCACTGCGGAAACCATATTGGCTATCGCTTAGGAGCTCGTTGGTCTCGAGGTATGCCAGGAGTCATTTGTTCAATACAAGTTCCATGACTTTGCAAAGTATGGAAGTACGTATTTTGTATCAAGCGAGAATTAAAACCTGAACTCTACTTCCCTGCTACCAATATTGTTCACAACTAAACTACGAATGTAGAAGGAATCTCTACCAAAGTAACTCGAAACAATCCCTTAAGGGCAAAGAGGACTCAAAATAAATAAAAAAATGAAATGCAGCTTCAGAAACAAAACCTTTTTCAAATAATTTCTTTACCCTCTAAGCCGCAACAGATTAATCCCAACTTTTATATAAAGACCTTTGACGTAACCCCAGCGCGAGAACCGTAAAAAGCTAAATGTAGTAAAAACCGAGTAAAATATTCGTACTTGCTACATCTCAAGTTTTGCCACATAACAGGTGCACGTGAGGAGTAAGTTTCAAATTAATTATTTGAATAGCATATTAAATTGTTAATTAATAATTGTAAAATTTATTTGCTGAGTCAAGTTCCGTGATTGTTTAATTAACAAGTTTGTGAGGGCTTTGAGATTTTGTTGTCATACGGGGAGTTGGTAAGTTTTAAAATTCTATGTTAACCCTAATAATGGCCTACTCGTATTGGGCTTTGTAAATTTTATCATACAGGCCTTTAAGATCGTGTAAACTATGCACAGAACCTTCACGAATAATAAAAGAAACAAATGAAATCCAACCAGAACAATATATCTACGTAAATATATACATTTCTATAAGGATAGTCTCAAAAAAACTCAATAAACGATATAACCAGGAGCAAAATAATACGAAAACCGCAGGTGTGAGCAGGATTATTAAATATCGTGGAATCCGGGGATCCCGGTATTTTCTGATACCGGTATGATACCGGTACTGTTGTATGTGCATAATGTATGAGCTATTCGATACACGCGGTGTCGGGCCGTGCTTTATATCGATTTTCATAATGATGGGGATAATATATCCAGAATAGGGGTTTTCAGACGTGTGTTGGCTTCAATTAGCTTTTATATTTGTTATGAATGGTTTTCTATCAATAATAAGAGAGAATAAATTGTCTTAAGTTTTTGTGTTTTATTTTACATAAAGTAAGTTTATATCCGTATTTTTGTATATTCAGTTACTTGTGGTCTGGAGTGTAATTTATGAACGACTAGCTGTTGCGCGCGGTTTTACCCGCGCAATTTTGAATCCCGCCGGAATTTCGCGATAAAAAGTAGCATATGTGCTATTCCAGATTGTATTCCATCACTATGTTAAATTTCATTAAAATTCGTTTAGCCGTTTTGCCGTGATTGAGGAACAAACTTCTACACATCCATACAACCAAACATTCACATTTACGAGTATAATATTAGTAAGATGAAAAAGGCTTTGAAAATGTAGTTTTAGCGGAGTGAAAGTAGATTTATGAAAGAGGTGTACAGACCAAGAATGGATGGTGCTGTCGGAAGGGGCCTTCTAGGCGAGCGTATGCCGATCAAATTAGCGACGTTCTTAAAAATAACCTAGTTAAAAGTACCCGTAACCGGCGGTCATGTATGAAAAGGTGGTGAATGAACTTGGAGGAAGCGAAAGAGGTATGTCTGGATTGAAGCAATTGGTGTTCCCTTGTCTCTGCCTACCCCAAAGGGAGACAGGCGTGAGGTTATGTGTGTTTAAACGGCTAGTTCCCAGTAGTTCAACTGTTTGAACAGTACAACTTTTATGTCCCAGTAGTTCAACTTTGTACAATCCTCCAGAAAGTTGAACTACTGGGACATAAAAGTTGTACTGTTGATATCATTTTTATTTTAGTATGGCAATACTCATACATTAATGTGTTTATAAACAAGGATTTTGGATTGCAATTCGTTATATAAATATACTATAAGTAGGTATTTGATGAACTCTTGAAAAATATGTATTTATTTTCTGTTAAAGACTCAAAAAATTAATATTTTTCTTGTCGAAAATGAACTGACCAGTTGAACTAGTGGGAAACTAGATGCCAGTACAACTTTTATGTCCCAGTAGTTCAACTTTTGAGAGGTTTGTACAAAGTTGAACTACTGGGAGCTACCCGTTTTAGCGTTTAAATTATTGTTTTTAGAAACGTTCTGCAAACTTCGGCTTATTATTTTATATAATCTAGCAGTAGAGCGGTTTTATCCGTGTTTCTTTTAAACCTCTCAAAATTAAATAAATAGCTAAAATACTAGTGTATATGTCGCAGTCATCTGGTTGAATTAGCCGCTCAATTGGACGCCGTAGCCGAATCGTTGATTGAACACGAAAACCGATAGTTGATTGAACACGAAACACTCAACGTTTAACAACTTGGCGTGTTGAAAGTTAGCCCTTTGAAGATGGCTGACCAAAATTCAGCCAAATGATTTAAATTTGGTACAGTTTTGGATAAAGTAATAAAACAAGTAGGTCATGGTAAAATTATCTGTCATGACGGAAAAACCAGTCAACCAAAATTTTTTTTTATTAGATTTTTTTTTATTTATTTCAATTACAAGGAAATAAAATCCATTGTGGCGCATCGCCGGGTGCTGCCGCACCACGCTCGCTTCGCTCGCTCGGCTCGCGCGTAAATATAGATATCATAAATATAATAAAATAAGTTCCGTTTAAATGTTTTACTATTTAAATCAAACATCATAAATTTAACAATATTCAATTTAACTAAATGGCTAAACAACGTTTAGCCAATTGGTTAAACGTTGCGATCAACGACTATAGTCTAAGATCCGGCTGCAGGATTAGTGCGTTCATCTGTTTTTTGCATAAAACCGATTTTTTATGTATTTTTTTAACTAGGAGAATATATATTTATCAGGTTGCCTATCAAAATTTGGCCGCCAGTATTTTTAATTAAATTTTTTTAATTGATTTTTGGGAAAAAATTCCGTTCACTTGTTTTTTAAATAAAATAACGTCTACATCACGGCAATTTATATGAAGATTCAAAAAAATCACGGTTGCCGTTGCGCACTTGGCCGCACCTCTTCGCAGCCATGTGTAAACAGGTATGATTTCGATACATTTATACGTTTATAACGTTTATTCATTAATTATACAGGGTTGATTTGTAGGTACCGGCCAAATGTTTTCTACACAATAAGTATCATTTATAGATACTATTTTTGAAAAAAAAAAGTATTTATTTTTTTACAAAGAAATCAATATGTCCGCTGTCATATTAAGCAAACCATGGTCACTCTAAATTACCTTTAAAATAAAGGCAACTACGTGCTACTACAAAACATCTTGTAGTACTACGTCATAGTATTATCAATGAAATGTCGCTTCGTAGTAGGTATATTCATCAAAAGCGACTGTTTTTTTTAAAGTTTGTGGTTCCATATTTCTACTTTTTTGTACTGAGCGAAGCTAAAATAAATATGCAGGTACCTACGTTTATATCGTATCAAAGAAACTAACATTTAAATTTGGCTGGTGACTACAAATCAACCCTGTATATCAAAGCTATTTTTTTCTACTTATTATAATATATGGTTGCCTAATCAATATTAATTCAAAATTAAATATATTAAATGAATATTATAATTTTTTTGTGATTTTTAAATTTGTTTTTTTGAAAAGGAAGACATATTTTTTGGAGTATTTATTAAGTCGTCTCTATTACTCCTCGGTTGTTTAGAACACTAACATTCGACGCATGTGCAATGGCTTAAAAGCGTCGCACAGCTGGCAATCGCTATCCTCGTCTGACAAATGATGTTACGCGGTAACTCACTTTCACGCTACCTTAAATATTTGTAATTTTTAAAAGCCAGCAACCCTTATTTGCGGGTAGTTTTAATAAAGCAACCATATATTATAATAAATAGACAAAAAATTAGCTTTAATTTGATATATAATTAATTAATAAACGTTATGAACGTATAAATGTATCGAAATCATACCTGTTTACGGTTACGTATCATAATAACTAAAGTTGTATCGACTAATGTTGAAATAACTACGGTTGATTGGCCTAAGTTCATATCGCATATTGGACGACTCGACTACTGTTTAACTCACCTAAATTCGATTAAACTAAAATTAAAAGCACTAATGAACGATTAATCTAACATTTTGTTGAGCTAATGGTTGTTTGAAATATGTTCGTAAGAACTACTAGATAATTCGCCTACAGTTTATGAATAGATACTGCGTTGGTTGTGGTTTTTTGATAAGACGAGGGTAGGGCCTTACAATTGTTTTACAAGGGATCATATTTTGTCTCAGACTCTGTTTTGTGCGATTATAAAAAAATAACCCTCGGAGGTTAATGCAAGGAGCTCCGCTTTGCTTCGCTCCTTGCATTAACCTCCTAACCTAACCGGTCCATGTCGGTTTTCTGAAGGAAAGCTTTAGGTCTAGGGGATAGTAGAATGAATTATAATAGTAAGAATAAATTATTACCTTTGTTGTATTTTTTCTTTCCAAATTTACTTTCATAAATTTGGACCACCTTCCCAGGGCCGCCAATCCGTCCAACTGCCTCTTGTTTTTCCAACTGGTACAGAACTACTGTCTCCCGACAGTCTAATATTGGATATATTGGACCGGACATTCAAAATAGTACCTAGTATAACCCAACGGTTTTCTAAAATTTTTAATAACGAAACAGTGTACATACATAAATCAACAATAAGTGAATCGTACATTACTTCAATCAACCTTAGATAAATCAACTGTAGGTACATCAACTGTAGGTGAATCGTCCATTAGTAATTTTATCCATTAGTTATTATACACTTATGTGAAACGATCTTTAGATATTGTAAACATTATTTATTTCAACCGTAGTTATTTCGACATTAGTCGATACAACTTTAGTTATTATGATACGTAACCCTGTTTACACATGGCTGCGAAGAGGTGCGGCCAAGTGCGCAACGGCAACCGTGATTTTTTTTAATCTTCATATAAATTGCCGTGATGTAGACGTTATTTTATTTAAAAAACAAGTGAACGGAATTTTTTCCCAAAAATCAATTAAAAAAAATTTAATTAAAAATACTGGCGGCCAAATTTTGATAGGCAACCTGATAAATATATATTCTCCTATTTATAAAAATACACAAAAATTCGGTTTTCTGCAAAAAACAGATGAACGCACTAATCCTGCAGCCGGATCTCGTACTATAATTATCCTTAAGCCAGTTGAAACGGCCTAGGCGTCCAATTGAGTGGCTAATTCAACCAGATGACTGCGACATATACATATATTGGAAGTGGAATTTCCATGATATCCGAATTAACACAGTTACAAGTGAAAGTTTTACAAAAGCTAATAACAAATGCAAAAGAAGTGAAAACGATTTATTTATTAAATATTCCTATTAATGAGACCTTTCTTTCTCATTCCTTAATTTTCATCTGTAAAAAATACTTTTATATTCCCTGTCTGAGTGATCCCCAGAAACCTGAATATAATGTCGAAGGTTCCGTTATTTTTGTAAAATCGCAAATTACTGTCTTTTGCCTTAGAGGTCATCAATTTTTACGCCATCCTTTTGTGTCCAATTTTTATATTCTTCCTCGGGTTTTTATTTGGATGAACAAATATGTAAGGTAGTATGTTAAGATTGTAATAAAAGAAGTCTTTGCTAGAATTATTTCATGAAGATTAAGATTTTATGTCATCGTGGCGTATCCTGTGCATGTTATTCAAGGAGTTCAATTCCTGCTATTTAAGGAATAGTTAGTTATTTATTTAGTTAAACTTATAAAATAACAAAAGGAAATAATACATTTAAACAAATGCAGTTTGAAAAGGCACAACAGGCGGCCTTATCACTATAAATCGATTTCTACCAGACAACCATACAATAGTATGCAAACAATGTATGGAGACACCAGCAGGTCAATACAGAACAAATAAATACATATTCTTATAATGATAAATAAATCAATATATATAAAACTGTTCCGTTACTGACTGAGTGACTGAGGTACTGTGGTACTGAGTGACTGAGTGACTGACAGACAACGTACAGCCGTAACTACTGGGAGTAGAGAGCTGAAATTTGGAACATACATTCTTTAGGGGACATAGGGGTGCACTAAGGAAGGAATTCCCGAAATTCCCACGGGAACGGGAAATATAGGACTTTTTAGTTTGTATGAAAAATCTTATTCCTTGAGTTCACCGATGTGAAATTTGGTGTAAAGGTTTTTCAAGGTGTGTCTGGTTGTGTTATAAAAGGAATTCCCGAAATTCCCACGGGAACGGGAAATATATGATGTTTTAGTTTGTATGAAAAAATCCCATCCCTTGAGTGCACGGATGTGATACTTGATATAAAGGTTCCTCAATAAGTGTCTATTTGTATTATGGAAGGAATTCCCGAAATTCCCACGGGAAGGGCTTGGACTTTTTAGTTTGGATGAAAAATCTTATTCCTTGAGTGTACGGATGTGATACTTGGCATGAAGGTTCTTCAAAGAGTGACTGGTTGTGCTACGAAAAAAATTCCCAAAATTCCCACGGGCACGGGAAATATATGATTTTTAGTTTGTATGAAAAAAACTTATTCCTTGAGTGCATGGGTGTGATACTTGGTATAAAGGTTCTTTCAGTGGGTGGCCGGTTGTATACTTTCTGAAATTTCCACGAGAAGGGTAGTTAAGCGCATACGAAGTTGCGGGATAAAGCTAGTATATAAATAAGTATGGATGGATCTACATGATAATTATAAATTAACTTTTAATATAATTCAGTGCCACCTTGCTTATACCTACATATTTCAACCAACAAACCTATGTATATAATAGCATATTAAATGGCTTCCTAGGGAGAGGAAACTAGTGCCCTTATTACAGTTTATTAAACAATCTAGTTAGGACTCTAGTAACGCTTTAAATATCTCGTATTAGCCCTATTGTACGATGTTTAAATTGTAATTATTTTGTACTTAGACTGTAAGATTTACTCTGTACAAAAACAGTCAAGATTGTAGCATGAATAAAGAAATGTTTAGTTGAGTTATTGATAAAATACATATAACAATACTTCATCTAGTATATATTTTAACCTAAGCTCTGAAAATTCTGCCATCTATTAACCAGTACTGGGCAAGCTTGGCGTTTTACGGCCTAAATCACGTCACCCAGGGGAGAGTCAGTTCATTAACAGCGTTGAGATGATGAATGAATATTTCATTCAAATTTTATTTTAACTATTCAGGCTTTATACTTGAATTCAAGTAGAGTTCTAATGAAATTTTTATAATATTGTGTAGTGTACTACAAAACCAAGACACCACAAGAGCCTTGAAACTTGCTGAGTTTTTAAGATAATGTTATATTATTTTTGTTTACCGAACTCTAAACGAACATCAGTGCGAGCACAGAACTTTATCGACTCGTATGTTTACGAATGCTCGTAAAGTACGGAGACGGTTTGTAAGCAATAATTAAAATCTATCCATTGCCGCACGGCCAGCTTAAATAAATGTGTGCCTTGTTAATTTTAAATGTTGTTAAAGATGTTTTACTTTAAAATAACTGTGAAATAAATAATTACCATGTTGAAATCTTGCAACCTGTACTCGCTCCGCATATTTGACCCTTATATTTGACATTTATATTTGTGTTAGGTTCTGTATAGAAAAAAAAATAACGTTATAGATTCTTCACCAAGTTCCCCAGACAAAACGTAGCTCAACCTCGCAATAACAAAGACAAACGGATAATTGAAGTAAAATTAAATGTTTGCTAACTCGCCCCGCACCTGTCGAACGAAACTCCATATCATTAACAGGAGCTTAAACAGTCCCCCATCAAGAGTGTTGAACTTCACTTAGGAGTATTAGGAGTTTTGACTTCACCTACTTAATAAAGGGTTAATTAATATGTAACTAAGTGCCTACCTATGTAATGTGGATGAACTGTTTTGGATTGAGAAGATTTTAAGGTATGACAGAGATTTGTCTACGTTTGTGTATGAATTTCATGAAGTTTTAGATTTATTATTTTCTGGCAGTTTCTAACACTTATTTGACTCTAGATATTTGGTCTCTTAGTCAAGTTATACATTATAGAAGGGATCGCCTTTCTGTCCATATGTTCAGAGTAATCTTTAAATGTCCTTCATAGATTTTCGTCTCGCTCAAAAGACCACGAATCCCGTGTGCTAGCGCCTGGCGGGTGCAAGACGTGCGTTGGTCGGGCGCGTATTGTCGAAACGCACCCAAATTTGTCTATGTTCTGAATAGTTTGCTTAAAAATTCCTGTGGACTCTCTGTAGGCTATTAAATGTTACGAAATATACATTACCTACGAGCCCTTTTAATGACAAAAAATATTATTTTAAAAAAGTTTCCGAGCTTTCTCAATACAATCAGTTGTTTAATCTCTCTATTAATGTTACTATGACATTAATTCTAGTATAATATGCATAATATATATACAATAATATAGCAATTTCGTTCAACATATGTGTACCAAATTTTCATCTCAATCCACCCAGAAATTTCAGTTAAAGAGCTATAAACATTTAAATCTTTCACATTTTATTATATTTGTAGAATAAAACATTCTGTGTAGACGTTTATACGTAATATTACACCCATTATAAAACATATTATCACTCGCTCAACAGTCACTTTAGTTCACATCCTCCAAACACATACGAAAAATTATACCTACAAAAGCATTAAAAAGTCATTTAGCACCCTAACAATCCCAACCCCAAATTTTAAACTTTATTTTTAACACATAGGGTTTAAAGTAGTATGTTTTTAAAGGCATTGTTTTTAGAAAAGTAGTGGTTTTGTTCGCTACGGCGCTGTTCCATTAGGGGTTTGCTTTAGGTTTCGTGAAATCATTTGTTAGGTGTTTACCTGGCTGTGAGAAAAACTAGAAAGGCGCCATGTGTTAGCTCTTAACTAAGTTATGTTTAGAAGAGAATTTAATATGGTTGTAAGGCACGTTTTATATAAGTTTTCATAAAGCGTTGGTCATATCTCAAGCTTAGACTGAAATAAAAGAAAATCAGATTTATCGCGAATAATTAGCGACTGGAATCGATCGTGAACAATAAAATCCCCAGACAATCACACCAAGCACATGGCCCCAAAGTAAGCTGAGCTTGTGTTATGAGATACCATGTAGCGAACAAGGGGGGAACCTAAAATATAAATTCATATATAGATAAACGCCCAGAAACGGAACATTCCTTTTATTTTCTTGTTCCGTGCGGGATTCGAACCTGCAACCACTGGCGTCTGAGGCAGACAGGTTTACCAAAGTGGTCGACAAACTCTGTACAGACGCCGGAATGTCGAGTTGAAATGTGAAATATAATTAGGTATACGTAACGTGACCATATATTTTTTGGGCCAGAGCGGGGGACATCTACAAACTTTTATTTGTGTATTTTCAAGTTTTTATTTGCGAGTATTGAGTAAAACAAAATAATCAAAGCACTTAACACAAAATAGTCACGAAGGCAAGACTTACTAAGACCGAGTAGTGTAGTGATTTCTACATCGTATATATTTTGTTACCTACCCGAACCATTTTTTTTTTTCAAAATATCAGGACTTCCTTCGTATCTTTCTTTATTATTATTAAAATACATTTAAAATTATCGTTTGGTCTGTTTGCAAAAGTCGGCCTTGCAGTACACCGGGACAGACTCCCTTAAATCAGGACTATCCCGCCCAAAGCGAGACTCATTGGTCACGTTGGGTATACGCTATAAATCCGGTATGAAGTCGTCATGGCGGCGTAATGAACCCTGTGTAGCGTGTAGCGTTCCTGCTATATCAATCGATATAGCAGGCTGGTTAAGCAACGTTCGGCGCTCGGTACAAGAATTCATGATCGTTGACCATTCATTTCTCCGACTTCCGTTCTTCAGAGGGGACGTTAAAGGAGTCCTTCATCATGTTGGAGCCATCACCATCAATCATCATCCTTTGTACTGAGTCGATCGTCAAGTCTAAGGCGTCGTCCTAATTGGCAGCGATCGTACGATGGCGCGATGCGTTCTCGTCGTGCGATGAGTTCAAACATACAGATGCTCGCACATGACTTGCGAAGTTCAAATAGGACACTCTGAAGAGATATCTGTATGTTTGAATTCATCGCACGACGAGAACGCATCGCGTCATCGTACGATCGCTGCCAATTAGGACGACGCCTTATAGTTTCAGAGATAACGTTCTCTTCTAACACCAATTATTTGAAAATGCAGTTAAATCACGGAAGTATATCCATGTATTTGCCCTAAAATTCACTTATCATTATGTAAAATTGAGTTCTAATTTGGGTTTCGTTACCGATATAAAAAATTACCTGATTTTACATTACGAGGTAGTGCTTGAGTACCAGATTACGACGAGTGAAATACGATTTATTTTCATCAATCACGTGATCCGCTTCTGATTGGTTCCCTCCAGTTTAAAATAAGAACATGTTCAAAGAAAACATCGCTTTATTGTCACTTACTTTCCAAAATGGCGGTATTTGTCTTGGTCGCCTTGCTGTAATCAATCTTACTAACAACGCCATCTAGGTGACGCTGCTGGAATCAAGTCGTGACTCGTACGTTTTCGCCTTTTACTGGCAGTTTTAAAATGGATTGGAAAATAGTTATTCTTGATAATCTGAAGTTCTTATTACATATTTGCTGCTATAAAATCGGACCTCTTGTATTAATATTTTTTAAGAACAATTAATACTAGGCAGGTACTTAAGTACACAACTTCACGCCTGTTTCCCTTTGGGGTAGGCGAAGACTAGGGAACGAACGCCAATTTCTTTGATCCAGACATACCTCTTTCGCTTCCTCCACGTTCATTAATCTTTTCATGCATGATCGCCGGTTACGTCTACTTTTAACCAAGCCCCTTTTAAGTACCTATCTATGTCGCCAATTACCTTGACACATCTTCTTTCGATGCAAATTGAAATAATATGTACCGAGGTGCTTATTCCATAATTTTATAGGTAGTCAAAATACCATCTTATAACCTTTAAGATCGTATTGTATAAGAATTCAATTCGATCGAATTGTCGTATTTTTAGTCGGCCAAGGGTCGGCTATGAATAGTCATACCATAAGTGTGTCGTATCATCCAGGTCACTCATATTGCTACCTATTTAAGAACTGTTTAGGCCAAGCTAGCGACCAATCTTCATAAAAGAAGTCTGCTGCTTAAATCATGATGTATTCCGGCAATATTTGATGCCAAACCTGTCTTTCTAAAGTCATTTATAGTACGAGATCGACTGCAGGATTAGTGCGTTCATCGGTGCGTTCAGGATTAGTGCAATCACGGTTGCCGTTGCGATTTTGTTGAATCTTCATATAAATTGCTGTGTAGTAGACGTCATTTTATTTAAAAAACAAGTGAACGATATTTTTTCCCAAAAATCAATTGAAAATAATTTAATTAAAAATACTGGAGGCCAAATTTTGATAGGCAACTTGATAAATATATATTCTCCTAATTATAAATATGGAGTGCTTCCATGCTGGAATGGGAGCGAAAGAAAAACAGAATGTGCCAGCTGCTTGTGGCACAGAATGTGTAAAAGTCAGTTAAGGGACAGAGGTTTTAAAGGCGTTTTTGTGGGCGATAGGCTGACCCCCTGTCACTACAATAGTCTCTCTTCATCTTTATAATACCTCCAAATTTGTCAAACGTGACATCAGATGGTCTTGTTACCTCTGGTGTTCTGCCTACCCCATAAGGGATACAGGCGTGACGTTATGTATGTATGTATAAATATACATCAAAATTCGGTTTTCTGCAAAAAACCGATGAATGCACTAATCCTGCAGCCGGATCTTAGACTATTAGCCCAACTTCAATCTCATCTCTGAGAATAACATCAAACGCGTATTTGAAATAAAAATAATAACCTAAAAACATCTCAACATCCACTTATTTCTATTTCATTCGATTAAAAGCACAGCATTTACCCAATAAATTATTGGAGCCTTATTTTTTGGAAAACAAATTAATTCCCTTTTAGGCCCTTCAAGGCAAGATCAACCACGCAGCTAGCCCTTTCATTTGGGAAATTGATTTATTTCGAACTAGTTTCGTATGAAAATAGCCATATTGTTTACTACCCGTCGTTGGATGTGCGTTTCCATTGACCATAAAGTAACGTTTGTTAAAAACATTTGAAGAATTATATTTTGATGTTTTTTAATTCGGTGATAAGGGCTTCATAAATTTATTATTATTTATACCTAAATGTGAGAGCTTGGACGAAAAGATGTATGGATGTTTCACAACGACAGAACGGCTGAAATTTTTATCCCGATTTTACCACGTATGTTACCTTTATGAAAACAAAGACGACCACTTTGGCGATGAGGTAAACCTATCTGCCTCAGATGCCAGTGGTTGCGGGTTCGATTCCCGCCCGGAACAAGAAAAAAAAATGGTCCGGGTCTGGGCGTTTATCTATTTATGTATTTATATTCTAGGTTCCCCCCTAGTTCGCTGCATGGTATCCCTTAACACAAGCTATGCTTACTTTGGGGCCATGTAGTTGGTGTGATTGTCTGGTTATTAAAAAAAAAAGACGCGCCTTCTTTCCATTTAATCTAAATGGTGACCGGAAATATTATGGGCATTTATATTCATCCTTGCACTTTCAGATACATATATGATATTAGAACCTATTTTCATTAAAATAACGAGGTATTTTGCGCGATTTATCCCCGCTATTTTGAATCCCGCGGGAATATCGGGATAAAAAGTTCAGCCGTTCTGTCGTCGCTGAGAAACAAACATCCATACATCTATTCATCCAAACTTTCATATTGTATTATTAGTATATTTAAATATTAAAATATTAGTAAGAAGATTAAAATTATGTAAACGCTATACGTGCTTCGTAACGTTAATCTGTAGGTTTGCGTGTGAACTTACCAAAGAAAGAAAGAAAAATCTTATTCCATAATCACTTTTAAATATGTACCTAAAGGCAATGGAAACACGACATATAGAAACTACTCTCACCCCAGAGCCTTATTTTCCTTCTTGCCTTTGAAAAACCCTTTCTCTAACGCATTGTTTATGTGCGAATCAAAAACATATACTTAACTACTTTCTTTTTTATTTTATATTTCACTAAGATGATTAAAAAAGTTTGATTATCATAGATATACAAACTTTTTACCGATAATTTGTGAGAAAAGGTTTGATTATTTACGAGTTTAAGCAAACAATGATTATTTAGTACACAATCCAACATCCTTTCCTCTCTAACCATCTTAATCAATGTACAATTCGCAGTTCTATTATTTAAAGAGATAGTCATACCTTCAAAAAACCTAAATAGGCAGGTATAACCTCTTCCTGCTGGTTGTAAAATAATGCCAAATTATTTTATTAATATTAATTTGGACCATATAAATACTTTTGTTAATACGAAAGGTTAAGTGAAGATCTTCTCTATCGGTCCGAGGATCACCAGGTAACCATCAATCATTAATTTCTCACGACAACTTCCGTACTTCAGAAGACACGTTAAGAAGACGTACAGAGGACACGCGGGTGCTGTAACTACCTATACAGTTAGGTAATGAAGCAATTTCGGTCTCATAAAAATTCTGACAATCAACCAGCACTGGGCGAGCTTGGTGCTTTATTATCATCTATAGGAGATACTCATAAGCAATAAAAACACAATAAAAATAAAGTTTTGCTTTGACGATAGGCACCTTTATATCTCTAGCTAGTTTGTATTTCATTTTCGAGAATTTTAAACTTGTTAAAGATTCGTCTAAAGTCGACCCACGTCTCTTGCAAGCTCCTAGGCGTTCCAAGTGTCGAAATGACCTCAAAAAACAGTGAAATTTGAGCAGCCTGATTATTTATTGTATTTTTCATCAAACTCTCGTATCATCAGGTCAGGGAGAAAAAAGCTTTAGGTTCTTTTGTTGCCTCTTATCTTTTGATGTGAATAAATAAAAATTTCATCTTATCCAAAAGATCGCATTTAAAGGTTGAATTAAGCACACACAGAATCAGATTCAAAAATCGGTTTGACTCAAGTGCTCACTCGAGATTGATCTTATCGACATTGAGTTGAACTTAAATATAAATTTTATTACTCAGCATTATTTATTTACTCTTAAAGTTATTGTTGATTAACGACTTCTGTTTTTCTGTTACACATTGCTGCGACTTTAAAATTTATACGTATAGAAAGATTAACTCTTGTATTCATTTCATAGAGTTGGAAAGATACGTGAAGTTTTTATTAAAAGAGGAGACAAACTGTATTATTTTGATAATACATACATACATACATAACTTCACGCCTGTATCCCTAATACTGTAGGCAGAACACCAGAGGCTATAAAGTCATCTGATGTCACGTTTGACAAATTTGGAGGTATTATTATGATGGATTGAGACTATTGCGGTGACAGGGGGTCAGCCTATCGCCCGCAAAAACGCCAATAAAACCTCCGTCCCTTAACTGACTTTTTCAGTATGTCCGGGAAGAGGAGACAGAGCCGCGTAGCATTGGCTTAGAATAGACCATAGAAATATGGCTAATCTTAGTGACCTTCGCTAGATGTCAGGACCTCTGCAGAAGTTAACTTGCTAGCGTCCACCTTACATGTAAAATCTACTGCCTGGGCTGAGATATATCCGAAAATGTTTTAGAAAGAGATTTAAGAATCTTCCATGCTCGTCTGGGAGCGAAAGAAAAACATAGAATGTACTGTAAAAGTCAGTTAAGGGACAGAGGTTTTGTTGGTGTTTTTGTGCGCGATTGGCTGAGACCCTGTCACTGCAGTAGTCTCTATTCGTCATTATAATACCTACAAAGTCAAACGTGACATCAGATGGTCTTATAACTCCTGGTGTTCTGCCTACCGAATAAGTGATATAGGCGTGAAGTTATGTGTGTATGTATGTGTTTTAGAAAGAGTTAATTCCTTTCTTAACCCGCTATTTGCCATCTTCAATCTCATCTTTACTTACAATCAGTTGCAATTAATTGGGTTTACACCCAGAAAAAAGAGCTATTTCAAACTAAACTACAAAAGCAGTAACAGCATGACTTCGTCAAAATAACATAATGACCTAAGATCGTTAACCTGGGAATCAAACCTGCTCTATTTCCGTACGTAAGTGCCGCCGTGAGTGCACCAAGAGGGCATAAAAATAGAAGTTTATCGGCAACTCGTAAAGAGTGTTTGAATTCTCTGGAAAAGGGTTAAAACACTTAAGTAATTTAAGTAGGTACTGCTTTAGAGAAACCAAACCTAACCGTGTTGTGAGACTGAACGTTTTTTAGTATGTTCTTACTATATTCTTTTTGACGACCTCTTTGGCGATGGAGTAACACTGTCTGCCTTAGACGCCAGTGGTCGCGGCTTCATTTCCCGCACGGAACAAGAAAAGAAAAATTTTCCAGGTCTGGGCGTTTTTCTATATATGTATTTATATTCTTGTTCCCTACATGGTATCCCACATCACAAGTTCTGCTTTGTTTGGGGCCATGTAGCTGGTGTGATTGTCTGGGGGTTTTATTATTATTATTTTTTATATTGTTATGAAATTAGCTTCTGTATACTGTATACTTAAGCTTTACCTGCCGACGCGACGCACAAAAAAATTTCATAATTTTATGGAGCTGCTGAATCAGCAAGATCATTTTAAGATATAATGTATTATTAATAAAATATATTTGATAGTAGTTAAAATAGATTTCTGCAAAGTAAAGCTTGAAACAATACGAAACAATTTATATCAATTATTTAAGAAGTTATTTGAAAACAAATGACCTTATATATATCAATACTAGCCTAAGTTATAATCCTCGGTTATATTACGCAAACAATTCAGTGTTCTTGAAGATCAAAAAAAGTAGGTTAAATAAAATCACCCGATAAGGACTCGAACTTTGGAGTCCAAGTTCAGGTCGAGTCTTGGTTCGATTCCTTTCCGAGATCTTTTCAGATGTCTACAAAAATATTAATTCAGCGTTCACTTTTAATGTGGACGCAAACCTCACCTGATGGGATATAAAATTGAGATCGAAGAGCACATATGTGTTCAAAGAATCTGGCTCTTCGTAAAACAGCAAGAACAAATCACTGCCGGGCAAACTTTAACAGAGGCTAACTTTTTATGAAAGCGCTAGCCTAGGCGGCTAGGAATAATTTATTGTTTTAAGTTTTAACGACTTATTGTTTAAAATAAAAGACTATTATGACGATTTACCACGTAGCTTTAAAAGGCACCGAAATTTTATAATTGGAAATCCAAACGTTTTAAATTAAAAGACGGTGTCCAAATCTACAGGGTCGCCACATAATAGTCAATTATGTTTTAATAGCAGATTAAGAATGATAGTGGGAGTGAATGGCAAAAAAATTTTTTTTTTTCGATATACTATTTTTCATCAATAAAAATATCAAAATTCTTCTCAGTGACTAAAAGTTAAGTTTAATCTTAATTTTGTGATTACATACAATAAGATGGAAACGTTTTTATTACTTGCTTTGTAGTCATAAGCTACAGATTAAACTAAAATTGGGATACCACTCACTTGGTGCCAACTGAAAACCAGCGTCGTGAACCCTTTAGGGTACCGACTATATGCTGAGTTGGTTACCATTTTTTATAATAATCATCGTTGGCATTTGTTACAATTATTAATTATTTTCATGTTCTTTAGGTTAAGTTTTAGTTGTAAGTATTATTGTACTTACGAATTTCAGTGGTGATTGTTTTAAGAATAAAATATTTTCTTTCTTTCTTTCTTTCTTTCTTTCTTTCTTTCTTTCTATTTATGAAAAATGTTCCAAAAAAAAAAAAATATTTTTGCGAAATGAAGAATGAATGAATGAACCCACTCATCATTCTTAATCTGCTATTAAAATATTATTGACTATTATGTGGCGACCCTATATATAGTTAATACCAACTAGAATTTCAGGATTACTTATGTTATTTATTCTAAGTTTTACCCAACTTATCCTATCTATGTGCATCTATTTATTTTATTTAACAGTTTCTAACCATCTAAATTCCAACCTTATATACTAGCCCAGGGGTCGAAATTAGCATAACCATAATTCATTAACTTTAATAAAGACGTCAGTTATATTACGAAAAACTGTAGAAACGCCGAAAGGTCGAGTTAAAATGAATAAATTAACTACACAATGCAATTCGGTTTTAAATATTTTTTTATTTAATATTATTATTTTTTTCATGCTGGACTGAGAGCGACTGGAAAACAGGAAAACAGAAATGCTGCTTCTCTTCCAAAGCATACTGTAAATGTCAGTTAAGGGACAGAGGTATTGCCGTTTTTGTGGGCGATAGGCTGGGCCCCTGTTACTGCAAGTACCTCTCCACCATTGTAATGCCTCCGAATTTGTCAAACGTGATATCAGATGGTTTTATAGCCTCTGATGTTCTGCCTACCCCATCAGGGATACAGGCATGAGGTTATGTGTATCTGTATAATGAATTATGACAACTTAAGACTTTACAACATAATTCACCAATACTCCTATAAAGTCCGCATTGAATTTCGCTCTCAACTTCAAGAGCTGTTTTAAGTTCTGATTTACTAAAGATAGTCCCAGAGTTGATATCTTCTTATTACTACGCACCTAAGTTTGGTTCCCTTAAGAAATTATTAATAAAATATCTCCTTAAAGAGCTGAAAGAAAATATCTAATGCAAAAACCCATTGGCAGTTCTCATGTTTAAAAAAAAACAAACAAACTTTTTCCATCAGCTTTAAAACTACACATTTATGAATAATAGAAATAGTTCCTTACGTACATACATACATAACTTCACGCCTGTATCCCTTATGGGGTAGGCAGGACACGAGAGGTTATAAGCCCATCCGAAGTTCACGTTTCACAAATTTGGAGGCATTATAATGGTGGAGATAGACTATTGACAGGGGGTCAGCCTATCGCCCACAAAAAAAACCTCTAATAAGATAGATAGAAAGATTCATTTATTGATTGCCACAAACACACACATATTACAAAAGATAATTTAGACAAAATAATAATAATAATGAGGTGTGTGTTGTAGCAGTGCAAAAAGCCGCAGCTCAGCGTCATTTTTGCTCAGAGTGCAAAGCGCTGGTATTCTGCTACAGCTTAGGAGTAGAGGAGCGTTATTGAATGTTATATACAGATAGGTACCTTATAAAAATCATATCATGAAATAATTCTTAAAATAAATTCAAATGTTTAAAATGATAAATAAATAATAATTAATTAAATTGTGTAAAAAACATTGAATAAAAATGAATAAAACCACATACATAAATTCTACATAGGCATTCAACATACCATCGAATTTTTAACCCCCGAATGCTGTTGCGGGCGACATTTAAAGTTCCGTAATAACTTTTAACCCTGCGCATGTCATAGCAAACAAAACGCGGAGAAAAACCTACCGCGAACCAAAACATTAACCCGTGGGCTGCTACGGTGCGGGTAGTTTCAGTTCGGAAATAAATTTATGCTACGGATGGTTTATTTTGGAGTTTAGCTTACACTTTTGTGGCGTTGAATGTCTTAATTTAAGGAAATATTTTATGATTAGATGAAAGAGAGTTTTCGGCTTAGAAAATGTTACGATTTAAACACATTTTTGACAGTTAATTAATCAGTCGATTTGCTAACCATCCAAAATTACACCAATGAATGTATATTGCATGTAAAAGTAATATGCATGTACTTCCAATGTAGTGTTATTATATTATTTTATAACAAAACATGTCTTAAACTGTTTAGTCTTATTAAGAAACTTTGTTTAATAAAAGCTATTTTTCATTTTAATCACTGAACTTATTCAAATATCAATTCAAAAAATGAAACCTTTCAAAATTCGAACTCCAAAACCAAAACAAACGAACATCTCAAAATGCATCTAAAAACAGCCTAATGAGGAATAAGGCTACAGCGTTGCAGCGTCGAAGCTTCAGTCGCTCGGCGGCGGTCGGCCGAGGCACACGCGATGCAACGCGACCCGCCGCCGCCGCCCGCGCCGGGCCCCGCGCCTCCGCCAACCACCCTCGACTTACAACACTTCAGCGTGTACACAAGACGTCCTAGACCCCCTCACCGACCAAGGTCCCTACACGCTGACTTCTCGCGCCTCGAATCCCATGTGCCAAATTCGCGAAGTGACTACCAAATTCGAAGACCAGGAATTATGACTAATGGTTATGGTGCAGTGCCGCCTGTTACTACTAGAAAACTATCCCTACCAGGGTTAGCCCCTAATGGACCACCAAAACATTCGGCGACCTTTCATGGATTAGCAGCTTTAGCCATGCCTCCGTTTGTTGGTACCCCCTTGACCCCGCTGACTCCAAGCACGCCGGCGGCAGTCAGGGATGCTGTGAGGCATCTTCTTCAGCAACCTCGGAATGGCTTCCCGATCATGGATCATAAACTATCGCTTTTCATCGAGATTTTGGATGCTCAGGAACGATTTTCTCAGGTGCTGATAAGGGTGATTTTAAAAGTAGTTCTTCTAGTTATTTTTTACTCTAATTGTAGTAACTACAAAGTGAGAATCAATAGGAAATTAAATTAACAGACGAATTTTTTGTGACCTTAACAAATAACAATATGATTCATAAAATTGTTAAATAGGTTTATTTTTAACAACAGCTGTTCTTAAACAGTTCAATTAATATTATTTTGGTCTGTTGTCGCCACTTATTATCAAAAACGCAATTTTACATAAAATTGAGTTGAATGATCTATTCACAGAGTTTCTATATTAAGAAAAACTTCAATAATATTGTTTTGTATGATATCAAAACTTAAGTGTCCTTTCCCTTAAAATCATCATTAGAGTACTTAATAGTGAAATCGTATTTTATGCAATGACAAAAATTTGTAATGTCTTAAAATAACCTAAAACAGGAAATATTTCGCTCATTAACAGTTCACTGTAAATAAAATGTTTGTCTTCATGAGATACACCTCTCGAATCAGCTAGTATAATACACTGAAGGTAATAGTTCCTTTTTGCAAATCTTATTACATGTCATTAGTGTCTATCAATTTAAAGTACAACATAATGTCAAGAAATAATATACATATACATAAGACATAATTATTCCTTTTCGTCAAGCGCAAATGTAAAAGCTAGTCTTCGAATATTAGTGACTATCAGGATCATGTAGGCTAAGTATAGAATCTGTAACTCTAGTGACCTTTTCCAAGAAGGCCCTTTAGATCCGCCACTAATTGACATTCATGTAAGTTATATTTCAAAAAATCACACTGGCAAATACGAACACCTACAATTTAAAAAAAAGAATCGATACAGAAGTCAGATATGAAAATAAGAAAAAAAAGCAAAAGCCTGCTTAGTTAATTAAAAATAAACGCAGAATTAAATTGATCGAGATAACAAGGTTTACCCACATAATCTGATAAACAATTTGGCAGTCCCGCTTGGTTTTCTTTTGATACGCTGCCAGTTTTTTAAACCTTCCAATTTGAGGTAGAAACCGCGAAAATTCTGAAAAAAGAACCCTGGAACGCGCTATTTTCAATAAAAAGTGAAAAAGAAATTTCAGGAATTGAAACTATAAAGGTATTCAATTATTCATATTAACATTAGGAAAGGGATATTTGCCATGTTTTTTTATTTATAGTTGTCGAATTTTCGGCACTGTTACAAGCGCCATGATTAATGGTTTCCAAAGGATAATGTTTCCATTTCTTTGTATCTGGGGCCTGAATGCGAGCACAAGGATATATTGAAGAGAATAAATATACAAAAAAATAGTAATCACTAAATTTCAGATAGACATCGTATTAGAAAAGCACAAGATTTATTAAAAGTCGCTTCTCCGTACATAGACATTCCATTCCTCCTCACTCCAAGTGACAGATTTGTACCAAATGTCAAGATAGATGACATGACAATGACAGTTTTAATAATAAAAAGAGCATCAAAAGTGGCGAAATGTAGCATATGTAAGCATGGCGGTTGCCATTTTCATTAAACATTAACATTTTTGTGCGCCATTATTTAAGCTTATTGTAATTTTTCGAGATTTTTTTATCGACGCCAGCATAATTTTAGCTACCTTGAAGTCTAGTGTTTATTAAATATTCCAATTTCGCAACATCACCTTTAAATATGGATGTTAGACCATAATAGTTTAAAATTTATACCACTACAGCATCAAACTTAGCTCAATTAGTATACCAACTGTACAGCTGTAAACTAAGATTAAATGAGCTAGTGTTTTGAGGAAAACATAGCAGAACTAGGCAGTATTAGTAAACATCCAGACCCAAGCCTATAATTAATATTCAAGCACGGTTTGATTCCTTAACTTACCCGACTGGGATTCAAATCTCATTTCACAAGGCGAATACTAGAATAATGTTCCCTGAGGATAATTATTTATTGTAAAAAATGTTATTACTCGTAGTTATGACTGTGTCAAGTCTTGTACATGTTAAACATTTGCAAAGCATTATAACAAGATGGAGCTACGTTAGAAATAGAACCTTATAATATTAAATCATTTCGATGGCATCTGTCAGGGCTCAGTAGCTCATTTGGTAGAGTACCCGCCCGGCAAATTGGACACCTATGTTCGTATCCTTGTCGGTTGAATTAATTGAGTATATTTTTCTATTGTCTAATTAAAATTGAGCATTATTAAATACATAATACGTTCAATAGGTGTTAGAATAATATCAGCATTTGATTTGTCTTAAAGTCCTTTGTATATGTTAATATTTTATCCGTTACATATCTAATTCTATAATCGGATATTAGTGAGACTCAATTGATAATTTTGATAATGTGTTGTGAATTTCGGATATTTGATTTATTCAGTTCTGAAACTGACGATTAAATCTTATTGTGTGCATTTCAAACAATTTGACAGGTTTCTTGATATTGCGGTAGTAAGAGAGACGGGTTTGATATATTATGGACATGTATATATTCTATTAACTTAAAGTTGTTTTTATATTTATATATTCTGGATGCCTCAAGCTTTCATTGAAATATGATCTTGGACTACATAATTGCTTTTATGTTAAATGTGTGTGAAATTGTTTTAAGTTTTCACAATTCATAATTTTAAATTAATTAGAATCGCTCTCGACCATGGGGTCTGCAAAGACACCGAAACGTCGAGTTAAAATTTAAAATTCAACTACACGCGATAAATCTGATTAAAAGGTGTGTATGTGTGTTTTTAGTAAAAGTAATTTATTTGTTTTGAAACTGACGCTATTTTCACATTAAAATCTTAATCAAGTAGACTTAAATAGTATTACGATCTCAAAACCACCTTTACAATTTTGACAGTTATTCACAAAGAGACCATCGTTCATTTGTGACAGAAATTAACAAAAAACCCAAAAACGTCACCCTCCTTTGCAGACAGTTGGTTAAAAGCTTTATTATCAACTTGGAGCTTTAAAACGAGTCCACTTTTGTTCCTGCTTTTACACCAATTTTATGTTTTGAAAAATGACCGATTCTGATGTGACAGACGAATAAAAAATGGATTTGCATATTTCGTTCGTTGGATGTAATATTACAATTGTGTACGTCGAGTTTTTGAAGTGGTTTGTTACTGTGATAAGTTGGGACGAAATTTGATTCTTTAGTATTTTTATTACGTCTACAATAGGGTAAATGTAAGTAAAGGTAAATTAATGAAAATTGGATTCTTCGTGGCGCCGTGGTTACTGTGTGTATCATACGATATGCGATATCGTATTAAACACAACGTTCGGCATGGTCTGTACTCGGATGGGTGACCGCCGACCATATATTTCTCACGGCGACTTCCATGCTTCGCAGGGCACGTTAAGCAGTCGTTCCCGGGTGCTGTATACTTGTAGGGTTTGTCAGAAGCCATTTCGGCGCCCGGAAAATTCTGACATCCACCACCCAGCACTGGACCAGCTTGGTGGATTATGGCCTATTCCTCTGCGTCACCCAGAGGATAGACTTATAGCCCTGCAGTGGGCTCATTATAGTCGTGGTAATGAATGAAAATAAAATGTAACCGACAACGGCAAGGTTGTACTTTATTACTACGAGTGGTGTTCAATTTAGGGGAGGTCTTTGTCCAGCAGTGGGTGTCTCCAGATGATACGATCAAATTTCGGTACTCAAAGTCTGTGAGTGTAACTTGATATTAGGTAATACTTGACAGACTCCGTGGCGTTGTGGTCTTGACGTTTCTACGCCAATCGTGAGCGTGTTCGATTTTGAAAAAAAAAAGTGTTCCGGGTCTTTATGTTTATCTATATAGGCGCTGTTGCACGCGGTTTTAGCCGCGCAATTTTATCGGGATAAAAAGTAGCCTATGTGCAATTCCAGGTTGTATTCTATCACTATGCCAAATTTTATTCATATCCGTGAGCCATTTTGCCTTGATTTAGGAACAAACATACATACATTCAAACATTCATATTTATAATATTAGTAAGATGTATGTATTTATATTCGTGGTTACGTAGCGAACATGGTAACTCATATTATAAGCTATGCTTTTTCTGGGGCCATGTAGTTGGCTGGATTGTCCGGGGATTATTTATTTATTTATATACATTGTATAGTAAACATAACTGTCTTTTGCCAGCATAAAATAATTAATAGGTAAGTCTCAATGGATACTAATGTAATTTTTTTCCAAATACGACTATCAGTTTTTTGTTTAGCGCGTATAAACAAACGAATAAACATTTCCGTTTCTTTGTAAGGCTAAATTGTCACCCTATTCCCAAAACCCCATGCCTTATTAACATGAGATAATAAGTTCCCCTAACATAACATAGGTTCTTACCTAATTTACGTATGTTACCTTTAATCCCGTATAATAACATGCCTTGTTACAATAACAACGAAATAGGTAAGTAACTCTGTACTTGGCTGTTATCGTTAAATTGTTAAAAGATTAATTAAGGAGTTTCGTAAAGTAAAGTGTTGTAAAAAATAGGCTCTTGAAATAGTGAAGATTTTGATGTGAGTGGACCGTCTGCAAGACAATAAATAAATATTTCTGACACTCACACAACATTATTTAGCCCAAATTAAGTTTCTTAAAGAACTTGTGTTATGGATACTAGATAATTGATATACTTAAGAAATATATAAACATACATATTTTTTTATTAGATAATAAACTTAAATAAACATATAAACGTCCATGACTTGACGGCTAATATCTGTGTTCATCTGTGTGACAAATATCCGTCGCCGCCGGGATTCGAACCCAGGACCTCTGGCATAGAAGGCAATATACGTTACCCCTACACCAGCCGGTCGTCTGCTAAGATATTTTGAAACAATGCGCCGAGTATAAAAATATAAGGAAAATTATACAGTATGACTTGAAAATTGTGTGGTGGGTCACTTTTGAAAATTAAGGACGTAATAGTTTGATATCATACATGAAGAGAAAAAATATAATAAAAATAAATATTAATTATTCACTGAGTAAACTAATACAGTAGATATTTGGCGGGTAGTGGTGTACGTGTGGCGGGAACATTACTGACGTGTTGACTGAGGCAACGCGTTGAGAAAAGTGAAGTAATGTTTCTTTATTTATTTATAGGGATTTCTGGTTAAATATTAAGTACCTACCTACTTTCATTACATAATTATGATAAGAATCGAGTACAGAGTGCTCTCCTTCAATATCTAAAATTTTTCACCTGTCACCCTACTTTATTTAAAAGGTGTATTTAAATGTAATTTATTTACAGACTATACAGATTGTTTGTTCCATCGTCGGCCAAATTGCTATGTCCGGTAGAATATGTTATGTGCTATGGCCATTAAAAGTTCAAAAGTCATGTGGTTTGTCAAAGGTGTGGAATAAACTGCCTGCGCTTATTTTACCTGACGAACATACATGCTTGGTGGTAGGATCCCTTCTGGGTCCGCCTGGCTAGCGACCACCCTTTATATAAAGTCTGCCGCCAAATGTTACCGCTCCGGCGGTAATGTGTTCCGGCAATATTGTATAAAGAGCCAGTTCCTTCCTAAACCCGTGTGCTTTCATCTTCGACCTCATCGTCACTTACCATCAGGTGAGATTGAGGTCAAACGCGGGTTTAGTCACATAAAAAAAAAAAAAGCTCTGGTATTTAAAAAGCTTCGAGTGAATAGGTTTCTCATGTGATTGGCTTCGTGATAACTTTCCACTAGGTGCGATAGAATTCAAAAGTCTCATCTTAGATATTATATACAAGACCCCTTGTTTCTTTTTACAAAAATAATTTGGAGATTTCACTTCTTAAAGTTTCCCAAAGCGTACAGACGTACAAAATGCTATCTCTCGCTATTTAAATTGTTTCCTAACTTCGCGATCGAGAACACATGACATACGATGTTTAGTAATCCTTTTACTGAAGTTGTATTGTTTTTGGAAATAAATTGCCGGTTGAAGAGTTTCATGAACTTTGCGGTAGGTTGGGCGAGGACTTTGTATGAGTAACTTAGAGTTTGGTGAAGGTAATGCGTTTTAAATTTAGAGATTTATCTGTATTTAAAACCGGCGATCATGTATGAAAAGATTAATGAACGTGGAGGAAGCGAAAGAGGTATGTCTGGATCGAAGCAATTGGTGTTCCCTTGTCTCTGCCTACCCCAAAGGGAGACAGGCGTGAGGTTATGTATGTATGTATGTATAACCTATTTATTTATACAGAATTCGTAATTTTTGTCAGAAGCCATCTCGGCGCCCTGAAAATTCTGACATCCACCAACCAGCACTGCAGGCGTAGCACGGCTTGTCAAGACAAGACTTGTGTCACAGATTATATCACAATTTGAGCGACATAATTGCTTAGTCTTATACAGCAGCACGGGGCAAGTTTAATTTATCTAGAATGCGTGACAAACACATCTTGACAAATGTTTAAGACTTCTTTCAAGTTCTATCTCTTATTTAATAGCATGGCGGCATCGTTTTGTTTATTTTTGTCACAATTTGACACATCGCCAAACGTTTTTTATCACTGCGGTTTGGAGGTTGTGAGATTATTTTTTCGTCGTGGCGCCATGGTTAATGTGTGTATCATACGATATCACATGTTAAGCAACGTTCGGCGCAGTCGGTACTTGGATGGGTGACCGCCGACCATTCATTTCTCTCGACGACTTCCGTGCTTCGGAGGGCACGTTAAGCAGTCGGTCCCGGGTGCTGTATACTTGTATACAGTAGTCGTTAGGGTTTATCAGAAGCCATTTCGGCGCCCTGAAAATTCTGGCATCCACCACCCAGCACTGGGCCAGCTTGGTGGATTATGGCCTATAACCTCCTCGTCACCCAGGGGAGAGACTCATGTGCAGTGAGCTAATTACAAAGAGTTGTGATGATGATGATGATGAATAATAATTATGTCTATCAATTATTATAATCAGATTCTTTTAAGACTTCAAAGGTAAAGGTACTTACTGCTTTTTGGCCCTTGACATGGTCACAAAACTTAAAAATAATATTAAAACTAAAAATTCACCAATTAAAACATTACATTTGGAGGTTTAAAGTTGTTAAACTCGTTCTTTGTATAAACGTCAAGACAAAGATATGTCGCGGCAAGCATTTTTGTCACGTCGTGTGCCCGTGCTGTCATATAAGACAAATTACCGGACTGTGACAAAATTATGTCTTGTCGTGTGACTTATCTCTTATGAAAGCCGTGCTACGCCTGCTGGGCCAGCGTGGTGGATTATGGCGTTTATCTCCTCGTCACCCAGGGGACAGAATCATGCCCTGTAGTGGGCTCATTACAAAGAGTTGTGATGATGTGATGATCTCGTACGGTTTAACCTCGTGGAAATGATTGAGGTTGATTTTCACGGGTTCAAAGACTTACTTTGTTAAAATGCAAAATAAAATGAATTATACGCGATTAATTATATCCGGTCATAAAGTATTTTATTTGACGTAATGAAGACGAAGGCTTATAAAAGTAGTTCGGTCGCAATTAACGCGTTCAGTAGTTAGTTGGTGTATCTACCAGTTTGAGAAATTTAATTATTTTTTTATCGAAGGTTATCTTAATTTTTCACGATCCATAATTTTAAATCACTGATTAGATTCATCGCGTATTTTTCAGATTTATCATTCTTAAATACGTCGACTTAGTCTACTTATTTTATTTAAAATGTAACGACTCTGCGTACAGATTTAAATAACTTATTTTAAATTTAGAACATCACAACAGCATTGTGTTCGCAATCTATTGACCTCCGAGTCAAGGGTGCAGGTATTGAAGGCTAGCTCAAAGGGACTCAAAAGTGGGTTCAGAAGGCCCCCTCTTAGGGTTACTTGACCTTATTGTAGGCTTTTGTTCGATACGAAAAATTATTCGCACGGAAAATCGTTAGTTTTTTTTGTTTTGGAATTTTGGGAGGCTTTTTTTGGCAAGTGAAAAAACGATAATTGGGCTTAAACATGTGGAATTTTATGGATGGAGTTTAAAAGGAATTTTAGCCTTTTTTGTTTAATTAAAATTTTATACTTGTGTAAAATCGATATGGTATAAGCTTTTTTAAATGAAAAATAAAATGCCTTTTAAAACCGTTACGTAAGTCGTCTGAATAATTCTTTGAATGGGAAACTATTCATTTATTAAGTTTTATAACCGTTTTTTTTCATTTAATCTTTTTTGATATAATTATTCTCGCTTTACGTTGGTTGTATTGCTTGCGTATGTTTGCATCGTAGTTCAAGACGTAGTCCTTCGTAGAACGCTTCGTAGAATACTCGTAGCTTTGTTGTAGCTTAGGCACTTTTTCTTTTTCTATATTACAAAATGTACATTGCTAAAAAATGTTTGTACGTAATTTGGGTATTAAAATAAAAAAAGAAAAAATAACTTACGATTATTAAAGTTCTTTTATTTTTCGAAAATTCCATTTTGGCCAGGTATTTTATTAAATTTATGTATACCTATAAACATCGTACCTAGTAGTAAATATATCTAAGTTATTCAAATAAAACTATTTACGAGCTTTGTTGGGCGTTGGAACTGCAACTTACTTGCTTGAATTTGTATATTCCATACTTTAATTCATAACTTTAGTATTCCGATATTACGAGGATAGCTTTATTAAAGTTTGTAACTTAAACTTTATCAACAAACAAGCTACGTTTACTGGCTTTATTAACTTGGAATCTCACTATGTAATAAGTTAAAGAATATAAATTTAGCGAATATTAACGAAAGTAATTGATTTTTTTCGGGTTTTAATAATTTGCCAGAAATCACATAAATCTCTTACATGAGAGCAGAGATGAGATCTTAAGTGGAGCGCGCAGGTTGAAATAGAAACTAGTATTTAAAAAATCAGCTCTTCGTAAAGCAATGATATTTGGCAGTAGATTCATATCAAAAGTAGTTGTTATTTACCAAAGGTAACTAGGGTTTTAGATACTATAAAAGGCTTTAGTAGTCTAGTCTAGATACATATCTTCATGCCTTCATCTCTTTTGGGGTAGGCAGAACACTAGAAGCGTCAAAACGATCTGATGTCACGTTTGACAAATTTGGAGTTATTATAATGATGGAGAGAGTCTATTGCAGTTCCACAAAAACGGTCACAAAAAAGAGGTTTAATACCTCTGTACCTTAACAGACTTTTACAGTATGCCCGGGAATAGAAGCAGCTGGTACATTCGATGTTTTTGCGTTTGCGCTACCATTGCAGCATAGCTTTCCATGGACCACTTTTAATTATATATTAATTTATTTACAGTAGAAACAGAATACACAGCCAATATTATGATAAAACATGCTTGTATTGTCCGTAGTCTCGCTGTCTAGTCTCCAAGACACTAAGTTACTTTGAAGCAACATAATCGGTGTCTTTATTTAGGCAACTTATTCATTACTTACCATTTATTCAAAAATAATAACAAACTTCTACCTTTTCTGAGAAAAATATAAAATCGTAATTTTAAACTTCGAATACGACACTAGAGCGAGAGCTCAAGTGCAACTATAACAATTCCCGTGATATTTATGATAACTGCTGTAGGAGAGAGGTTTAGAAAAAATGAAGCAGCTCCTCGCCTATGATATGATAGTCCAGGCGACAGTGATTTATACTACTTATTGTTTGATGCACTTATGAAACGAGCTTTAAGTTTTTAGTCTTGGAAGAAATATTGTGGGTTTTTGAGAGCTTTTCATGAGGCTGAAATGTATTGTTATCTGAGCTTACGTGAGTTTTTTTCTTTAGTTATATTATTGGGCTCGTGCGTTTCTCATTACCGGCTGGTAGTGTTAAAGATTGACAAAATTATCTGTTACTTAAGATCCATTTTGTATATGAGAGTCAAAATTATGGGAATTCTATAGCAACGGTGGGCAATCCCGCGTAAAGCTGTTAGAGCTTAAAATTACGTTAAACCGGTTTTAAATTAAATTATAAACTTATTTTTACTTCAAAATTTCGGTGTCTTTTAGAAACATTGAAAATGAATAATATACTGGTTTTGTTTCGGATAATACTTCTCATTTTGTATTTATTAACTTCAACAGTTCTTACTATTCATATTCAGTCTTATCTCTTGTCAGAGTATGCAAAAACTTTCCCCATGGTCGAACAGCTCAAAAAATCTATTTTTCTTTAATTGAAAAGCAGAGAAAAGCCTGACAAAGTCAAAGGCTCAATGTCAATAGTCGAGAACTCTTGATCGGATCGAAAACCTTCTGAATTCTCCAGAGACTCTTTTGATCTAAAAATTTCGGAAAAAATTAACACCGCAGCGTCACGACAAAATGATTTCCAATTATATTCCTGAGCGTTTCCTCTTTATAAATCCTTTGTAAGAATAGTATTAAGAAAAAGGACGTCTTCTTTGATTAATAACTGCGCCCTCTAGAGGACGAATATCATAATTTTTGGAATAAAAAGAACGCAATTTTAAGCTGAAATGTGAAAGTTACGAGATCGTGGAAATGTTAAAATGAAAATGTGACAACGAAGTGAGTCGTTTGAGAAGTTAAGTTACAAACTTACTTTATGTGAGTATTTTTTTAAATTGCTGAGTCTCTATTTAAAACAAATTCAAGGTCACTATGTCAGTTTCTTATACAATATTTACTTTATAGGTGTACTGCTAAAATATGAAAAAAAAAACTGTACCTTTAGACAACTAGACGTATATCCATTTGAAAGGTACAATTCAACCCATTTTGTGATCTAAACTCGAACCGTTTGGTATGATTTAGATTGTTTTTATTTCATTTGACTCAGATATTGATGTCGTTCTAGAATCGGTGTATTTAGACACCAAAATGATGTATTTATTTTCAAAAATACTTCCGGAATCGTCTGTACAAAAATCTTTGTCTCGTGCCATCTTTGATTCTTCTTAACATCTTAATTCATTTATCACACTCATCACCCGCCTACTCTCTAAATTTGATCGATCATCAAACAAATCATTACCACAGAATATCAATACAAATTTTCTACTACATTTGCGAGGGAAAAATAAATATTACAATGAAATATATTTCTGCTCACTCATCACAACCCACCATTTTACTTTGACCTAACTCTCAACTTTGGCTAGTGTAAGATATGAAGTTAAAGAAATAGTCTTTAATAACTGAGAGGTCTTGTGAAACTGGTGGCTTTTTTTTCTCTTTAAGTACGTAAACAAACTTGGAGTTAACGTCAAAAAAGATGGATGTATTTTGGACTCTAATATGTATTTTGTATTCATGATGTTTTTATACTAATTGAAAATTAAAGTTTGAAGTGATCGCGTTCCTGTTTCTATGTGAGATTTGTTATGAATTCTGAGAACTTGCCAATAAATTGCCATTCAATTAGGATAACTACAAGTTGAAATATACAATGTTCAAGTTGTTTTGTTTTTATTGTGACTTAGAGCGCGTTTGTGCTTTACTTCTAACAATTTGACATACGTAAGAATTAAGTCGAGATCTAGGCTGTTAACTTTGTTAAAATTTTTCACAAGTAAATATTAAAATATCTCATATTTTCTACACATATTAACCATCTCAAAACCAATTGACTTCTTAAAAGTAGCTTTTATTTTACACGTTTCACAAGTAAACAATTACTTGTCTTATATATTCTTTACATACAGTTTAATTCAGAATAATCAATTAATTATCTCAAAACTTAATGAATTTACTTCCAGCTTGACAAATTATCTTGCCTACCTCGTACCTACTTGTTATCGACAACGCCTGATGTTTGTAAGTCCGCAATAATAAATTAACGCGGCAAGCAAACATTGCTCTAACTTATTCATAAGGGGCGGTTAATTTGCTTTGGTCCTCCGCTGCGTTTTAGATGGGGCGTTAGACACCAGATACCTATGCTTAAGTATGAAATATTATGTTATTTAGGGATGTGGTTGTGATATTTAAAATATTGTTTAACAGCTGTATTTTTTATTTAGGTTCACGTTTACTTCGAATGGATTTTTTTACCTGTAGTGTGTGTAAAATAACTTCAAAATATAAACAATTTCTTTTCGTATGTATTCATTGTTGTTGACAATCAACCGATTTAGGAATAAATCAAACGCAGGTTTAGACTCCATTATTTAATTTCGGTAGATATGGTCCGTCTATGAAGGTTTAAAATCAAGATTGCTTGCATTGACTTTCAAATTTAATTAAGGATCACTCTTTATATTATGCTATTTAGGTTTGATATTTTAGTGTTGATCCTGACACAAGCTAATATTGTCTTTAGTTTTCACGATTCATAGTATTAAATAAAACACTTTTTAAACGGATTTATCGCGTATATCTACATTTTAAATTTTAACACTAGTTAAAATTTTTAAAGTGTTTTATCTGATACAAGCTATCTAAAATTTGGCTTGCAACTCAAAAATAATTTATAATAAAGGTAAAGTCCGCCGTTTTCTTCAGCGAAACATCACATTCTTTTCCACTGCGACTGCCTCACTCCGGTATATTGAATATTGTCATCACTGTGTAGATTCAAATTGCTGGCTCCGCGTCGTGCCGGGATATAATAAAACTTCGTTGTGACGGGTTCCTTTCCCACCTGACACCTTTTGGAACTAACTTGAGTGTAATATAAGATAATAGTGTCGGAAGTTTCTTTTGTTTTTTAAATGTGACTCTTCATTGATTTACTATTGTTTATTTCAACAAGGTTTTTTGATTCTGATTTATAATTATTTGTATTTAGTAAAACAAATCGGCACCCATTTAAAGGGGTAGTAATAAATAACAGTTTTGGTAAGTTAAAAATTATAAATGACACGTTTAATAACTAGTTCAGCAGTTAAAACTAAACAGTAAAGTAAACAAAAATGAGTAATAAAACATAATGAAATGGATCAGTGAATACATATATTCAGTGTACATTGAGTATAAATTTAAATATTTTGCTTCTAATTCTGCATTTTTACATTTTACTTAGGTACTCCACATTTTTTTTTCTCTGCATGAACATATAGAGGTTTTTCTGCATAGTCTCTTTTTATTAAATTTATTTTGGTTACATCAACTACATTTTTCTTTCGTTGGTTTTTCTCCCAATTTTACTATTTTATAATAACTCAGATAGGTACATAAATTCTAGAGCTTTTAATCTTTTCTTAAAATAAAAACATTGTAAACCTGTTACGAGCTAAAGCGCTGAAAACTTTAATTTTTATAACGCTGCACCATCACTCTGTACCAAAACAAATTTACCAAAGCGTTTTCTTCATAATTTACTATCGATCACAGGTTATATTCAGCAATCTTCGATCATTGTTCATATTGCCGCGTCAATGGAACACCAATAGAGTTTGTTCGCCGTGATATATGTTGTGGCGACGGGCGTTGGTGCAGGGTTATTTTTCGTTGTAAATATATTTCTAGTCGAGAGTTTTAAAAGTTTTATGGTTAATAGATTATTGTTGGGTGTCGGAGGATAGTAAATGTTATAGAATGAAATAAAATTTGAGTTTGAAAATGTTGTTCCTTTATAGTGGTAATAAATAAATAAATAATAAATTGTTTATTCTCAGAAATGAGATCCATAAAATTATACAGTAAAAATACAGTTTGCGGAAACTTACAGTTAACACTTATTTATATTATTTTTACCGAGTGCACTACTTCCTAAGAAAGGGCAGAGCCCTGTAGCCAAAGGATAAGTAATTTTGCTCAACCTATATTAATCTTAACAAAACCAATTTTACATATTGGACACCAAAAACAAACAATAATTTATTATATGAAAAATATTTAAGTTAAATTAAAAGTATATAAAAGAAATGGTCAAGAGAGTATCAGTGTGGTAATGTTGTGTGTTAGTGCGTGAGTGTTTGTGTGTGAATGTGTGTGTAACTACTATTAAATAGGTTTATAGAAAGAAGAAAAACTGCGTACCTATTTTGTTTTATTTTATTCTAATGGAGTCTGAAGATATTCTATTTGTTCATAGCTTTGTGTGAGAAGCCAAGATGATACCCGGTTGCATTCAAATTTAGTCAGGTTGGCAGGTTTAAAAGTCTATTTAAAAGATTGTACAAGTAAGTTCTTAGTTCCTAGTTCCTAGATAGTAAAAGTTTCAATTGAAATAAAAATTCCTCAATTTATCCATAGTACAAGTAGGTATAGGAAGCGGCCTCTAAAAATGTCGCTATAAAGTGGATTTGATCGCTTTTAATTGACTCACTAATTGTCACGGTTTCCTAAAATGCACCGATATATTCTATGAAAATGCATGTTTTAATACAAAAGCTCTTCTATGAAAAGACGCAAAAATTTAATCAACCTCTTTTAACCAGACTTTTCATCCTCAGATTCCAAATTCAAACACAGATCACGATAGAAAACCAATTCTCCAATGCTCCCAACACTTCCAAACAACTTCATTCACCCAAGTCACACACGAACACTTACACGCCCAACTTAACCGCATACATCTGTTATACACGTCAAGTGCCTAACTCAAAGTTATCTGGCAGAGTTGCCAACTTGACAGACTCATCTACCTACCAACTGTGCAATAACAAACACCTTATCAAAGAGACTGTTCATTAATTTTGTTAGCACGATATCTTGAAGTGTACGACAGCTGTCTTGATACAGCTGTTTATGGAGTTCGGAATTAGTGAAGATGCGTAGTTAGACTCCTTAGGGAAACTGTTATTGGATAGTTTACTAGGAAATTGGAGCAAACGAACTTTGTAGGAAAGTAGATTGAAGCTTTCCGTCGCCATGTTTTTTCCTGACTTAAAGTCAAAAAAATCAACGAAACGTCGTCGTCGAATAAGATGGCTTTTATTAATAAACTAGCTGTGACCCGCGACTTCGTCCGCGTGGATACCGTTTATTAGAGTTAGATAAATACTATTATTATATCCTCCTTGAAGTTAAAACTTACCTTATTCTAAATTTCGTCTAAATCGACTCAGTAGTTTAGCTGTGAAAGCGTTACTGATAGATAAACAGACAGAATTACTTCAAAAACTGTTACAACAAAGCAGTGATCCGCAGTTTCACCTAGGTTTTGTTAAAAGTATAGGTAGGTAGGTATATTACATAGATGATGCCCGCGACTTCGTCTGTATTGAATTAGTATTTCGAGTAGGTTATTTTGTTCTCCAAGGTCCTAACTATCTTTAATAACAAAAATAAAAATGAAGAATCTTCGCCCATATAATATGTATAACTCCTAACCACAAACATAGGTAGGTAACTATGTATTAGGTACATTACAAAGGCACATAGCGTTATAAACAAATCGGGTGCCAAAGTTCCTTAAATTTTAATATTGTTATTTGCGATAACTATTATGTATGACTATTAACTAAAACACTTTTTAACCGATTTTATCGCGTATATTTACATTTTAAATTTTAACAGTCGCTCGTGACCACGGGGTCTGCAAAGACACCGAAACGTCGAGTTAAAATGTAAAATATAAATTATACACCATTAATCTGGTTAAAAAGTGTTTTATTTAGTGCCTTCAATTTTACTTAATTCATGCAATATCTTCATTAATTATACTTAGCTTAATGTTATTCTAGGTAAAGCTAAGTAGTTTTTGCGTGAAAGAATAGCAAAAATCCATCCATCCAGCCATTATCAGTGTACATAAAATTCTACCTATAGTTATGTATGGCTGCTTTTCACTGCCAAACGGCTAAGCCAATATTAATGTAATTTGGTAGAGTAGTTAACACATACGTTACTTTTTATTCCGAAGAAATCTACGGTTTCTGACTTCCAAGAGGCAGAAACGATCGTGAAATAAACAAAACCTTGATTTCCATTTTATCTCTGTATGTACAGAAGGCTTACATACAGAGATAAAATCAAGCGTTACAAATCTGTCAAATTTTTTTACCTGAATTTGAACTCTATACCCTCTACAATAAGTTAAAATTGGTTGGGGAAATTTGACAGGTAATGTAACGATTGTTCCTTCTGTACCTACGCGTCGAGCGCGGCAACCGTTACGCAAAAATAATCCCTGTATCATTCAGTATTCACGCGCGATGGGTTATTAGATTTATGTATAAGTTTGGTGTTTCTATACCGATTTCTATGATTCTTTTTTTATTGAATAGGTAATAATGTTAATTTTTTTTAATTAGGGATGAGTGAGAGTATTATAAACGTAAGAGGAAACAATAAGCTACCGGGATTTACACGTGTTATTGTGAGTCAACCATAAAATATAGACATATACTGTTGTGGGATATTTTTTATATAATTTTATGAAGAATATTCCTGTCATACATGATTTCTATGTAGCTTTAACCATTAAGGCTGCACACGCGACGGAAGCTTAAAAAATGAAGTAACTTCTCCCGTTTTTCCAACATTTCCCTTCATTGCGCTGCTCTTATTGATTGTAGCGTGATAATAAGTATACTATAACCTGCCCAGGAGTATGAAGAATAATTTTACCAAGTTTCGTTAAAATCCGTCGAGTAGTTTTTGTTTGTATAAGGAACATACAGACAGACAGACAGACAAAAATTTTACTGATTGCATTTTTGTCATCAGTATCGATCACTAATCACCCCCTGATAGTTATTTTGAAAAAATATTTCATGTACAGAATTGACCTCTCTACAGATTTATTATAAGTATAGAAGATATAGATTGCATTTTTTTTGTTTATTCAAGGATAAGCTTGTCCCCAATCTCCCCTGATGATAAGTTAAGATGAAGTGAAAGATAACACTCTGACTTAGGAAAGAATTGGCTCTTCATAAAATAATGCCGGAACATATTACCGTCGTCGGGGTTGTAATATTAGGCGGCAAATTTTATATAAAGGGTGTTCCTAGTCGAACCCTGACGAGATTCTACCACCAAGGGGGGCACTAGTATTAGTCGCTTTTTACGACACACTTATCCATGGAATTAAGGCTATTCTAATACGATCCTACGCGGCCAAATACACCCTATAAACAATAAGACCGGCTGGTGTAAAGGTAACATACATTGCCTTCTATGCCAGAGGTCCTGGTTTCGAATCCCGGCGGCGGATATCGGTGTGATGAACATAGATATTAGCCGTCAAGTCATGGATGTTTATATGTTTATTTAAGTTTATTCTAATAAAAAATATGTATTTATTCAATATGTATGTTTATATATTTCTTAAGTATATCAGTTATCTAGTATCCATAACACAAGTTCTTTAAGAAACTTAATTTGGGATAGATAATGTTGTGTGAGTGTCTGAAATATTTATTTATTATTAATATGCTTCGAGTCCATGCCTTGCAATCGCCTTTTAGTTTCTTTAGCCATTCAGTTTTATGTATCTTTATTTTTATTTATTACTAGCTGTTGCTCGCGGTTTTACCCGCGCAATTTCGAATCCCATGGGAATATCGGGATAAAAGGTAGCCTATTTGCTATTCCAGACTCTACACTATCACTATTCCAAATTGCATCGAAATCCGTTGAGTCGTTCTGCCGTGATTGAGTAACAAACATCCATACATCTAAACTTTCACATTTATAATATTAGTAAGTAAGAGAAGTAAGAGTAAGTCTAAAACCGCAACTATTACATAATTAAAGGTAAGATTTTTGCACTTTACAAACAAAAGCAGGTGTGAGAATTAATTGATATTCATAATGAAACAAAGCGCGTTTATTATTAAAATGTCTGCATTATTTAACACTTCATTCATATGCGAGACCTACACCTCTCTCCCCGCACCCCGCTTGGGCCATTACAGTGCATTTTAATTCGTTGGATCAAAATGAATACCTTGTGGTACGCCACTGGTTTTTGATGAATAAATTTTTATGCGCTGTGAGATTTCATGTTTGAATGTTTAATGTGTTTATATTTTGCAACGTATTTATTATGTTAAAGTTGGGCTGTTTTTGTAATGTTTATTTTATTCCGTAAGATTTCTGTCAATTTATATACGTGTTAAGTGAGATAAATTTAGCGAATACTGGGTAAAATTAATGTTTCAAGATGGTAACCATGCCTGTAATCAAATTGGTATCGTCCATTAAAGGCTATAGTTTAATTTGAACTCCTCTTCTTTGAGCTAGTCCTATTTTTGGTATTTGTTTACCTTTGTTTTGATTACTAGCATAACTATACTATACTATTTATCTTTATTTATTAATCATTTTAATGAATTATTAACTACCTTGCTTGTGATAATATTGTAGATTTAGATTTAAATTCTGTTTTGGATTTTCATGCTGATGTTTATGTTAATTTAACTTTATTAATTTTTATTTAAAACTTGTTCTATATATTCTTTATTTCTCAATGCAATTCTTCTAACATAGGGGTAAGTTAATTTAGTAGACACAAACAAAAAATGGATTCTAATGGCATGAAGCAAATGATAAATTTTTATCACTTATATAACTTATATTACTTTTTATAACTACCTACCTTTTTAAATCTTATTATTTTTTTTTTTAATTTTTGATACTTATTATAATTAGAAAATTGAATCTTAAATGATTATTCAACAACTGTAAATTCGCCCACTAAAAAATCTGTTATCTAACCATCTAATGTCGAATGCACTGCGGCCCTAAATACAGATTATCTCATAATCTAGTTAGGGCAACAGTAAAATAACTTGTAATCATTACGAATTAAGCCTAAATTGTTTAAGCATGAAATGTAATATACATTGTATTCTCAACTTGGCATGAATAAAAAAATTATTATTATTATTGTTTGTGATCATACATCTTATTTATTTCCTGACTACTTTTTTTGGAAGTACATAGCTAACCACTACTTTAATAATATTTTAAATGAAGAAAACAAAATAATCAATAATCCCCTTTATTTTATTTACAATATTAACATCAACGAAAGGACCGTAAAATCTTCCTCCATTTAAGACTTAACACATTCCGGACATACAATATATCTTAATCTCTTTTCAAGGCGGAACTGAAATAAACAAAAATATACTAGGACATTTTAAATCCTCTATGATCTTAACAAAAAAGGGCTCTAAAATACTTATACGCATAATTAACCCAGAATTACATGGGTCAATGTTGGGCCCTTTTGAAATTGCGGTTATTTTGTGTCTAACATTGTAGAGCCATTTGATAGAGTTTAGTGGTTATTATAAGGGTAAAGGGTTTTAGTGTGATGGTTTACATCATCTGATGGAAATGATACATCAGTGTTTTATGGACATTAACAAGTATCCTTTAAAGTTGTTATGACTGGGTTTTAAAGGCATTTCATAGCGCTCTGATTTTTATTCACCGCCAAATATCAAATATCCTGTAGTTTAAAAAGGTCCAGCTCTGATAAGAATAAATGTTTGTCATGTTCGATCTAATCTTTATTTACCTTAAGGGTTAAGGTAAATAAAGCTTATTTAAGCATATTTTTGACTACTAATTTGGCTACAACATTCATTAAAGGAAAGCATAAATGATATTCAATATCGATTAAGACGAAGACGAAATGTGATTGATGTAATTCTTTCGAAACTTTGATTTTTAAGCGAATGATTTAAACTATATAGTGATGTGACGTCCATCGAAGACTATCAGCATCACAAGCTTATCAGTATCAAACGCTCTCTGAAGTTGTAAGTATCTATACTTTAAATCAGGTCATTCATATCCTCGTGGCCCAATTTTAATAAAAAAAAAAACATACAAAGAACCACTTCAGAATCTAGTCAGTTTTTACAATTTGAACGTAAAAAAATTATACGTTCAACCAAAATCCGTTTTTATCAATTTGAGCATTGATAAAATGGGATTTTGGTTTCAATCAAACCAACTGCATGGCCCGAAAGTAAGCATAGCTTGTGTTATGCGATACCATGTAGCGAACTAGGGGGGAACCTGGCATATAAATATATAAACACCCAGACACGGAACATTTTTTTTCTTGTTCCGTCCGAGAATCGAACCCGCAACCACTGGCGTCTGAGGCAGACAGGTTTACCCTATCGCCCAAGTGGTCGTCATTTTGTCATTTCTTTCTTTCAGTTTCAAAATAAGTCATATCATCGTAAATTTTTTTAAACCTCTCCGTCCAGTTCCATAAAAAGAACATGCCAATACCAAACAAACGAAGTAAAACAATAAGGCCAATAATAATAAATAAACCCCTTCAAGCAATGTAAATAACTTCTTAACCGAACTATTCGTTCCCGGATGTGGCACTACTAAAACACATTTACAGACAGAACTGGTACTGAACCGGTTCGAGTCGGTTAGAACCGGTTATAATTTTACCCGGTTATCGATCCGTCTGCATCCGTCGCGGTATTAATGTATCTCTTTTTGGATATAGGCAAAGATTGAGTGGTGCGCCTACCTTTGTTTATTTATCGGAGTTCGCAAGGGCTATTTTTGTTTGGTTTTAAAAGTGTTGTTGTTTCTGTGTAGGTTGATTAAGAATAGTGTGATGGAAAGACTTTTTTAAATACATTTTGTAGTATATTTTACATTTGAGCTCCATTTTAGCTCATTAAGGGCTAGCTCATTTATAAAAAAATAAAAATATATCCATCCGTTGTAAAATTCGTTTCATAAAGAATTTTGTCTATTATTGACGACCTGTGTGGCGTAGCGGTGTAAGGCGCTACTGCGTAATACGTAAGGTTGAGGTTTCGATGCCCGCATGTTATAAAGAAAAAAAAATCCGGTATTTAATTTCTAGTTTCTCCATAGTTCGACATATTCCATTTCACAAGCTTTCTTAGTTTTGATATTGTGGCTGGTTTAATTGTCTGTGTATTTTGTTGATTTATTTTGAATCATGAAAAATTGAAGACAATATCGTAGTAACAACCCCTAGATAAACTTTGTAAGCGGCGGTTAATCCGATTGATCCCCATTTTGACTCTTTGAAGTATCCAGTCAAGTTAACCTTGCTAGTGACCACACTTCAAATAATCAACTCTCCAAGTGATATTCAAATCAAAAGTCGACTTTGGGCCGTAATTATTAGGCGTTCTCAAGTGTAAGAGCGATATTAAGTGGTGTAGTCACACAACTGATATGATATGTAGTCACAGATCTTATATTTGGAAGCGTTTTATTATAATAATACAGGGTTGATTTTTAGTCACCAGCCAAATTTAAATGTTAGTTTCTTTGATACGATATAAACGTACCTGCATATTTATTTTAGCATCGCTCAGTACAAAAAAGTAGAAATATGGAACCACAAACTTTAAAGTAAATAGTCGCTGTTGATGAACATAGCTACTACGACGCGGCATTTCATAATATGTAATAATACGACGTAGTGCTACAAGATGTTTTGTAGTAGCGCGTAGTCATCTTTATTTTGATGGTAATTTAGTATGATGGTGACCAAGCTTTGCTTTATATGTAGCGGATATATTAATTTCCTTGTAAAAACAAATATACTTTTTTGCAAAAATCGTTTCTATAAATGATACTTATTGTGTAAAAAAAAATATTACAATACATTGCCAGATACACACACTTAACTTACAAAAATATTAGTTTTATTGATGTGATGAAGTTTTTGTTTCTACTTTCTTCTTACACGGAAATGGTTTATGTTGAACTACGGATTCCTATCGTTTTTAAAAAATATATATTTATCTTGAAATGAATCATTAGGTAACGTTTTGATATCCACATTGGGTTGCCGTCAGAATACCAGCGTTGCAGTTTTATATTGCAACACCATGCTGAGTGTTGCAATATAAAACTGCAAACTGCCCATTGACGGTCACGGCAAAAAAATGGTGAATTTTACCAAAACTTTTTTATTCTTTTGTTTTGTAATTTTTCTATTTTTTTGTTGTGTGTGTGTCAATAAATTTCTCATTCATTCATTCATTTTAAGTTTTTTGATATAACTCATAATTCCGAAATAATCTCATAGTATATAGAAGCGATATTCGTAAGCTTTTTAGTTTCATCCACGTCCGTTTCAAAAACTTTAATTCCCTAAACGACCATTTTGTTTTGTAAAGCGTTTTGACTTTTGTTCGTTTAATTAGCCAAACCCGGACATAATGATGATAATCCGGACCGGACTGACACCCGGTTACGGTTAAACCGGTTGTCCCAATGGTAATGGGTTTACCCTGGTAATCCAGATTATATCCTAGTCTTTTGTCAGTCTTTATTAATATTACAGAGGAATATTTGTTTTTACATGCTCTTGGTTTGTTAAATTGAATAGAGTTTTGTGTTGAGTTAATTAAATTAATTTTGGTTTTGTTGTTTCAGGTAAATACTGGTTTTTAATTACGATATTCAGGAGTCATTCAGTTTTGAGCTTCAGTTTGTAAGTACAAAAGGCTTATGTTATTAATATGTTATATTAAGAAATAATGATTATGATTATTTAGAATTGCTATTGTTGACCACTTTACCACCGTGGATTATGAATAAGATGTAAAATATATTTAACGGAAACATGGAGTGCATTTTATAACATACGAAAATAATAAATAGAATACGTATATCACTTCTTGGCTTTTTTACATTAATTATTTTATAAATGTATGTAACATCGAACGAACTGAAGCAAGACCCATTTTACTAAAAATTCGTTTGAAACAGTCATACTTGTAAGGTCTATCGCGTATAATGCACTTATGACTTTATAGATACTGTGCGAATTCTGTACTCATTAAATGTCAGTGTCGAATGTAATCATAACAAGTTTATCATCAGGGAAACCTATATTCAAGCGAATTTCGACCTACTAGCATTAAGACGATTTGCCAAATTGAGCTTGTTGTGGGTCATGATTCAGTTGGCTCGATAGTAAAATAGCGTACAAAAACCCGTGACAAAACATATAAGTATTATTCTGTATTGTATTCAATCTTCGTCGACTGCATTGTCTCAATGGTTATTATAAATATGCAAGATGCGATATCTTTAGTGCTTGATAATGAAATTATAGGTGCAGATTACGAAGTTATATGTACAGGTAGATAAAGGACACATTTTTTGTATATGGGTCTATTACTACACTATTGTGTTTATCTTATTAACTATTACTAGCGAAAGATTTAAGAAATACATTATATTTTTATGTAAAGATATATCATACAAATATTATATACCTATCTACACAAAATATATGTTTATTTATTGGTATATTATTTGTATGTTAGTTTAAGAAGTTTATACATAAGTCGCTTTTTGAAGTATCTCGGAATGAATTCAACTTTGCGCAGTTAGTGTGGGAAATGTAGTTAAAGCGATTTTATTGATGTTAAGAATGAATTCATAAAATATTGTGAAATATGCGTAGAAGACTTACAAGACGAAAGCAATTTGGGAACAATATGTTTTCGCAATTCGCAACTAATCCTCTTATTCGCAAATGTCAAGTTGACAATCATCGCAACTTGTGTCAAATCAGTCATTGAATTGATTGAAAAAAAAACGTGCCTTTTTGTCGTAAGTTTTACGATGTAGGAATAGTACCTAGCTAACATTAATTTATTCTCCAAAACATTTACGTTGATATAAGCACGATTTTTGTACTTTTTTATACTGAGAGATTTTTAATTGAAATTGCAGTATCGGGTAATACAAAACATATCTTTAACAACATTGCAACATAAATAAGAAATATCGGATAATCCGGACACAATACATTTGTCTTCCGATAACGAATGTTTGAAACCGGGTAAATCCGAGTGTAACCGCGGCTTCTCGTAATCCGGATCCGATTTCAATTACCGGACAAGTGGTAACTTAAGCCAGTGGAATAAGAATGGAACTTTTTATCAGTCGTTATAAATTGGTTATTCGTTTTTATAATTGTTTTGTGTAAAAATCATGTCGGTTTGGTTTATTTGATGAAACCACGAAATGAAATTATGTGTTATTTTATTGTTCAATGTGTTTGTATTCTGCAAAAATGGTTATGTTTTTGATTGAAATTAAATTGCCTGTGAATTGTTAATTTAATTTACTTCAGTTATACTTTTTTTGGGTTTCGATAAATTGACTGTCGATTTTTCAGACAAATTATAAATTAAATCTCGTCATACCTATAGGTATTCTTATTCATATGCATTATTAAAAAATGTAAGGGAATAAAAATGTTTGTTATTAAACCACCATAAAAAAGTGAGATAAGTAAAAAATAACAACCACCCCATTTCACCTTTATTGTCATTGCAAATGTAACACTTTCTATCGAAGGTTCCTGAAATTATATCTAACGCGCGTCGATTCTAAAGCTAATTCCACATCCATTGATTGTTTGTCACCGCAATTCGTGCCTAGGGACCGATAGCAGCGTTCGAGGGTTCTTTAACTACCTAGTTATGTCGCTTTTTATCACCTAACTGATGCGGGTTGGACGGCCATTGCTGTTGTTTTATTTGACGTATCGTTGGTTTGTTTTTCAGTGGGATTACCTTTAAGTTTATTATAGATTGGTTGATAGGGCAGTCTGGTAAAAAAAAACATTAAAATCGTATTTGTGTGTTACAGGATTTCATCTTAAAAAAACTAACTATAGCGTTGCATATCTAAATTATAAATTATTCAATTTACGATCTACTTTTATAAAAATGGATTTTAATCAGTAGGTATAATAATAATAATAATAATCATTTATTCATAACCCACACAATCAATTTTGTCGGACATATAATGATAACTTTTATTGAATAAAATACGTAATACATATATTAGGTATACTTTAGCTCTACGTTTTTTGGTAAAAAGGAAAATATCATGCGTCAGGTTGACAATTACAAAAGTTTTCAATCACCTTCATCGTTATCAATCGCGCAGTGCATAAAACGTGCAGATAGTAGTTAAGTATTGTCTGTGGTTATGCAGTTTGTCGATTTTCAGAGCGGGAATTCATTTTGGTGAACTCTTCCCTATTTAATAAAGAAGTATTTTAAAATAAATTTCTAAAACAAATTTTATCCAATAGTAGGTACCTAATTAAATTAAGAATACATACATACATGCATAACTTCAGGCCTGTTTCTCTTATGCGGTAGACAGAACACCAGAGGCCATAAAACCATCTGATGTCACGTTTGACAAATTTATAGGTAGGTAGTATAATTTTGGCGAGAGAGAGCACTATTGCAGTGACAGTATCAGCCTATCGCCCACAAAAACAAAAATAAAATATCTTCATTTCACGAAGTACTTACTAAAACTGATAACCATTATTTGACCGACATTTTTATTCACAAAGCTTACATAACAAGTCATATTTTTGTCTAAAATTTAAGGCTAGCGGAACTCTACAATTCAAAAGCATTTGACAGCATCGTGCGTTTAAAAAAGTATGTGACAAAAAGTAAAAAATGCTATAGTTAATAGACTATGAATAAAAATATCAACATAGTGCTTTCAATCTTAGTTTTATTTTTATTTGGACTGGCTAAAAGTGGCCAACCATTGCGGCCTGGCTGCACGCTGTTTGTGGTACTAGTGAATTTTTTAAAAAGATTATTTTTGAAAGCGCGCGAATGTGGTCGGAGAATGATTGCCATTTTGATTTAGATTCGAAACTTGTGTTTGTTGACTTTCAACTTGTGTTTTTAAGTTTGATGTGATCAATTTAACAGCCATGTCAATTTAGACATTTAAAGTCACATTAATTCCCACCAAGCTGAAAATCGAGTAAAGATTGCTCTCTTTCAATATCTTAAATTTGTCACCAGCCACCCTGTATAAGTACCTACATTCAAATAAACACAATCTTAATATTGACATAGATATTGAATCCTGAAAACTAAGACAATACAATTATTATTATTTGCTCTATATATTCACAAAATCGGTTCCTTAACTTAACTTACTGCGCAGGCATTAATATTTCTCTAGAGGCTAAATATCTTCCCTATTGTACAGAGTCTTAAGTCGAGTCTCGAGATGCAGTTCAAAGTGAATTTTAACATTAATCTTCTCTCTGCCCGAAAATACATAGAGAGAATTTTGAAGGTAAACTGTATGGTATGAGGCACAACTTTTGAAAGATGTATAGGTCGTGCTTTTAGTTGTTTGAGAAAAACAGATGAAAATAAGTTTTACAGTGTAGGTTGGAGAAGCTTTTTTGCCCTTATCTCAGTTTTTATTGTTTTAGGGACTGTAGTCTCTATTCTATAAAGGCTGTTCAATAAATGACTCGCAGACTAGGCAGTTTTAACTGTTGTAATATCGAGGATAAATATAGCCTGTATCCAAGTTATTTTTCCATTAAGTATATCTTAAAAATAAAAATTAATTTCAAGTCAGACTTAAACTTATCGCCCATGAATGAGCGTGTAGTAAAACCAACCGTTTAGGAGTAAAAGGGATCCTACTCCTAAACTTTCCCTTCAAGATTGCTAGTAACCACTATTTATACAGTATTATGTAGTACTTAATGTTTCACTAGAATTCCCTATAAATAAATACTACTATGTTACTTTACTTACGTACGCCTGCCTGAGTCAGTCGCGTCACGTGACCTGGCACGCAGATCGCTGCCAACGCTAGTGTAACCATGCGTTGCGTAATGAATTCCTTAACTTTCGGTTAAGTTTACTCAGAAAATAATTAATACCTATTTATTTTTAATTTAAATTTTTCTCTTCATGTATGATCTCAAACTATCACGTCCTTGAATTTCAAAAGTGACCCACCTGTCACCCTGTATAAAGTTTACTGCCAAATATTATCGCTCCAGTCGAGATGTGCACAATATATTATGCAAAGCAAGTTCTTTTCTGAACCCGTGTCCACTAAAAATGGAGTAAAATTGAGATGAAACACGGGCTAGCAAAAAATGCTCTAAATGACATAATTGACTAGCTAAATACTTTTCACATTACCAAAACCCTTAAACGCGAACCAGTTACTCTCTTCCCATTTCAGAGGTATAAAACATTTTATTATTTGCCTCTAAAGATAACCCAGAAACTTCGAGAAAGATCTCCAGTTCCATTTTGCACCTCATCCGAAACAAAGCTCACAAGATACCCTTCAGATTCTATTTCCGCTCCATAATCGAATACCTCAACTTGGAACCAATCTCGACCTTACAAAGCGTAACTTAAAGTTTATTCTTCTTTGACAACAAAGGAGAGTTGTAAGTTTTTACAACTATGACGTAACCTGTTGCTACTGGTATTGCCAAAAACGGTTATAGGCCAATAAAAAGACAGGTAATGACAACCATTGTTGTGTTTTCATGAATTCGTTCGACTTCTATTCTGTTATGTCGTTTACGGGCTAAGGGATCCATCTGCTTATGTTTTTTAAAAGATATCGCCTTTATTATCGAAAATCTTATCCGCTTAACGTCTTTTCTATTGAGCTATGTTTCTTAAAAAGACGTTTCTTTAATGTTCTTTTGTAAATAATCTTTATGAGAAAAATAAAACAAATTACGTAAACTTAACGTTAACTGTAAACAATAGAATCCGTTTGTAATGCGAGAAAGGGAAGTGGCTGACTTTGAACAAAGCGGCTCATTAATTAAAAACTTATATATTTGTTCAGTAGGTATTTAGTTTAACAAAGAGATTAACTACTTTTCAGAGAAGCTACTAACAGCATTGCTAACCCTCTAAGGAAGAGGTGACTTATATTTTTTTAGTTTAGGAAGTTAAGTTATAAGTGAATTGTTTTCAAATGATATCGACGTTGCCGTAATGAAATTGTTTGATCTTCCATTCGATTGCTTTGAAAGGCTGTTTTATTTATATGCACCAATTTATATTTTATTAGTTGTCAGTAGTTTGTGCGTAATGAAAAATGAGATTAAATAAAACACTTTTTAACCGGATTTATCGCGTATATTTACATTTTAAATTTTGACTCGACGTTTCGGTGTCTTTTCAGACCCCGTGGTCACGAGCGACTGGCCACGGGGTCTGAAAAGACACCGAAACGTCGAGTCAAAATTTAAAATGTAAATATACGCGATAAATCCGGTTAAAAAGTGTTTTATTTAATAGTATGAATCGCGAAAACTTAAGACAATATTATGAAAAATGAGAACTGACTCGAATATCATTTGAAAACAATTCAACCTTAGTTTGGACAAACTACTTCTGTAGGGCTAGGTTTGAGACCAACAATAAAGACTCGTTTAGGCAAGATAAATATCCTATCCTGTTTATCCTATCATGTTAGCTAACATGCGCACCATAATAGATATACCTAATTACTCGATTCGATACCATTAAGCCCACAGAACCAAAGATGCAATATTCTAAAAAATACATACTCGTGAAATGCCCGATTTATTGTTTTGGATGGTCGCATGCTAGCTCCACGGAAATTCCACATGTTGGTAATTGATAATGACATTGAAAATGTAGCATATAAATTCAGCATATAACAGATTCTTTACTCTAAGATTATATCGGCACCAATATAACCTATGGCGCTGCGATCGAATGTCAGTCATTCATTGCATTTAGCGCCCTCTTTAACAGAACCTACTACTAACATACTTCCGCTATCATGAAGTCATACAAACATCTATCGCAAACTTATCGTTATCTCCGACAATCACAATATTTGACTGTCGACCATGCGAGGGTCACTTCGATAAGTCACCACATGCGACAGTTACATCCAAGGGAGAAGGAATTCTTAGCAGACCTTAAACCAACAACACCCATAATAACATATAATTAAATAACAAAAGACTAACAATGCTGTAATAACTAAGGGTCCGAAATTCCGAACCTTGAATGACACAAAAGAATTCCGACAAAAGTTACAGTTGGAAGAATAGATAGGTTGCGTAACAAAGGGGATTCCCAAAAGTAAATTCGCATTTTGGGTGGAACTATGTGGAATTAAACTCTGTTTTTGTTTAAGTATAATGTATCTTTAATTCGGGATATTTTGAATTTCTATTCTTCATGCGGGATTTTGTTATGCTGGCTTGGCTGAGCCGCCAAGTCCATTTAAAAAATCTAAAAGGCTAAAAGGAAGTCGTCGTAGCGCCGTGGTTACTGTGTATATCATACGATATCGCAGGTAAAGCAACGTTAGGCGCGGTCTGTACTTGGATGGGTGACCGCAGATCATTCATTTCTCACGACTTCTTGCTTCGAAGGGCACTTTAAGCAGTATATGTTCTTGATGCTTGTATACAGCAGTCGTTAGGGTTTGTCAGAAGCCATTTCGGTACCCTGAAAATTCTGACATCCACCAATCAGCACTGGGCCAGCTTGGTGGATTACGGCCTAAACCTCCTCGTCACCCAGAGGAGAGACTCATAGCCCTGCAGTTCATTACACGGAGTTGTGATGATGGTGATGAATAATATGGCCTATATGTGTCAGAACTTTTAGCTCGATCCATCAGTTCATTTTAGCGTTAGAGGGTAACAAACATCCAACCATACTTACTTACAAACATACATATTTAAACATAAACAGGTTAAATAATATTGAAACTCATTTTAATGGCTTTAAATGTTTTAACAAAGATATTTAGTATCTCTCTGATCTACAGGGTGTTTCTAGACAACGGATGCTGTCTCCATTGTCCGTCGGATGCTCCTATTGTACAATCCTTGGTTCTTTGTTTGTCGTAATTTGTGGTTTGCAGTTGTTGTTATTAAATACTTATTAGGTTTGTGTTTGGCGAATGTTTTAACAAGTTACATAAAAAAGGAGAAATAAGAAGTCGTGAGTCAGTTGAATGTTGCTATGCAACTTACCTTTCGTTTTTATGTCGGAGGCGAAGTATGGTGTGATTTATGTAATGTTTGGGACTTCTTATAAAGATTTTTTTTTTATTTAACAATTTATGTACACACAGTTGAGATACAATGAAGAGACAATGAATAAAAATAAGTACAAAGGTATAGCTTATCTCTTACGAAATTTCTTACAGCAGACCTATGACTGGAGAGTATGGTTTGAAAAGCAATAATAGTGTGTACAAAATATACATACATATGAATTAATATATTTACATACCAATACATATACACATTATTATATATACTTTATACATATACATACATTATTTTATATATCTTAATATCATTCAGATAGTAATGTGGGTAACATAGCTTACAGTAGCGAATAGTAGTGATCTTTGACTTTCTTTTTAAAAATAGATATCGTTTTAGACTCACGAATTACATGAGGTAACGAATTCCACAATCTGACTGCATGGACAGAGAAAGAGTAGGAATAATAATCGGTTTTATGAGAAGGCATATGTAAAAGAGTACGCAAATGTGCTCTACATGGCGTATCCTGAGAGTGAGAGTATGAAAACCTTTCACGCAAATAGAGAGGAGTAAGTGGGCTATTAAGGATATTTAAAAGGAGGCAAAGGATACTAGTGTTACGCCGGTGCCGAATTGGAAGCCATCGAAGTTGCTTGCGATATTCAGAAACGTGATCGAATTTACTCAAGCCAAAGATGAAACGAATGCAAAGGTTTTGAAGACGCTCCAATTTGTTAAGAATCATTATAATAATAAAAACATGTGAACAATTTAGGCGACCTTATTGTTTCAAGCAATTATTGTACTATTCACCTCGGTACTTATACAAAAGTATATTATCAGATTTCAGAAATGCTTAAAGGACTTTCAGAAATAACTGAATTTCAATAAGGTATTGCATACATTAATAAAAATTCCAGACCAAAAATGTATCATATGCACAAATGTATTTAAGACTGTCAACATATTACAATACATAAGTAGTCTAAGCTAAATTAACTATCTCCTTATAGCCTAAACTTGAACATAAAATAACAAGATACAGTGACTGTCGGGAACAAGTGGAGATTTCATTAAGTCCCTTGTCGTGATTCAGCAGAAATTGCACCTTGCGGGTCCATGTCGTGTTTTGAACGACAGCTTGACTTGTCACGTAGATATCAAGCCGCAGTGGACAGCTAACAACTTGAAGTTTTCGAATAACTTCAGGGTTTTACTGTAGGTATAGTTGGATTGGATTGTGTTTAAACATTAATAGTAATATCTATTTTGGTTGTCATAGTTACGATTTTTACTTTGTTTTTGGCCTAAGAGAGAAGATTGCTTTGAAAACAATTTAGAAAAGAGACTAGAAAACCCTTTTTAATCTACTAGTTACTGAAATAAACGAGTTCAAACATACGAAGTCTTTTAAGATACTCAATTACAAATATTTTAACATAGGTATATTTTAATTAATTTTTTTGGGATATTTTGGGCTGGAATGTATTACATGTTTCATTAAAGAAAGGAATTGAAAATGGCGGCGCTTATCATGTTCTCTCTCTCGCACACTAGTGCCGTCTATACTCACTCGCGCGCGTACGGTCAGTAAAACAATATTTCAGTTTAATAAATTGTTATAGGTATTATATTTTTAATATTTTTTATATATATTTTTATTCATAATTATTTTATTGGATTAGTATTCGTGTTTAATTTTAACCAAAATCATGATAAGCATTCTACTGAAATTTTATGATTTACTTTATCAGGTGCACAGAAACGGACATAAGGTCCTTTCATCCTTAAACGGCACTATTTCCGATGAACACAATAATAAACGAGGGTGTTTTTGTCTTAACTACGGGTGCCATCTGCACAATCCTCCTTGAAGATCAAAAGTGTTAATGCCGAATGGTATTCTAACATTTGTTGATCCAGGCGGTTAGAAAAAGTTCACCAAAGACGACCAAAAATCGGCGTTCTCCTACATCATGACAACGCTTCTTCATACACGGCCAATAAAACAAGTCATTTTTAGCTTCCAAAAGTAGAACTCGTCGCCCATCCTGCACATAGCCCCGACCTGTGATTTATGTATTTTCCCCGAATCAAAAATTTGATGAGAGGTTTCACTTTTACCAAAGATAGCAATCCATCAGCACGTAGAAGATCTGTAGTCCTCCTATTTAAAAAATGGTTTGAATGTTTAAAATTTGAACGAGATTATTTTGAAAAGCAAAATCATAATATTTTGGTTATTCATGTTGTTTTTTTAAGTTACGCAAAACTTTTAATGTGACCTACGTATGTAAGCAGTATCACAGTATCAGCAAAGGATCACAAAATATACAATTTAATACTTTATTTTATGTTAGCTTGTCCCGCCTGCTGCTACTTTTTTTCAATCAAAAATATTATTTAAAAGCTCTTAGTCTCATGTGCCTGTTTTGTTTTTTTTTTTTAAATTTTTTTTTTTTTTGCTAACTGTACTATCTGTCAATCTAAGTTCAGGCCGCCATTTAAGATTCCTTTCTTTAATGAACCAAGTTATATCTTTAATACAATCTCTACGCACATTTGTTATCAAGTTACTTCTAGAAAATTAACAAGATTAAACCGAAGGATACCAAGTAATAATGAACCTCCAGCTTAGAATTAAATTTATTACTTAAAATAAAACTGTTAGATTTAATGTTTTTCAGGAAAGGGTCCCATGTCGATGATAGTTTCAAACCATCTTCTCTATTGAAATCAGGGTTTTGAAACTATCACCGACATGGGACCCTTTCCTGAAGACCACGGGGTCTGCAAAGACACCGAAACGTCGAGTCAAAATTTAAAATGTAAATGTATGCGATAAATCCGGTTAAAAAGCGTTTTATTTAATAGTATGAATCGCGAAAACTTAAGACACTATTATTTATTACTTAGTTATGACTATTTTGAAAGCTTTAAGGCTCATATTTGTATAGCTTACTTAGACTTGAACATTATCAATACTTCAGTTACTTTTCAGAATACGAGCATAAACTTATACAGGGCGACTGGGAACAAATTTCAGATACCGAAGGAGAGCACTTTACTCGATTCTGATCATTATTATGACCCAAAAAGAGTGACCCACCAGTCACCCTGTATACGCTTAAGTGATTAAGGGTTTTCTCTACAATTGCTCCGGTAATTATTTATTCTGGCAATATTTCCAGTTCCAGGTAGAACCAGTTTTCTTGTGCTATATTTTGTACCTCATCTTCAATTAAGTTCAGGTGAAATCTGAACTCGATCGACCTAACCACGGCTTCAGACACCAATAAAAGACGACAATACAGGGCGCTCAATTGTCAGTTACTAAAGCTAGCACAAAGTAACTTATTAAGTTAAGTCATTACTAATTCTAAAATATGGCACAAAGGATAAAAATCGCTCTCGCCTTGTTAGATTCTCATCAATTCAAGTGCTTCAAACAAGCAGTCATAAGTTTTCACAGAAAAAATATTATTTGTAAATCCTAATATTGCCATCATCATTATTAAAAAGAAACAGTTTGTATACGACAAAATAAAAAAGGAAAAAAAGAAAAACAATTGAAAAGAAGAAACAATGTAACCTCCGATGATACTTATTCGCAAAAAAGGGTGAAAAAAAATACTCGTAACGCATAACCAGGATTAAAGACCCTTTACAGAACAAAAATGTCACGAGCCGTAAAAATCTGTTTTTCTCATGTTACACAATAATTTAGGTAATGGTTGTATCCCTTTTTTATTCAAATGCGAAATGTATGCGTTCAAATCAATCAATTGTTTTATTATTTATGTGAGTGATTAAAAAAAGGCTTTAATAATGTTTGACTAGAGGTAATATTTTAGGTTTATATAGATTGTCCCTAATAAAATTATCAATGCGAATATCTATCTGTTTGTTACCCTTTCACAACTGGACTTGGTTGAAATTTGGTACTGATATGAAAGCATAGACTTTTATCTATAAAATATGGCTTGAAAGCGTTGAAATAGAGGATGAGAGTTGTAAAATGTAAAAACAACTACAAATACAGGGTGATTGGTGACAAATTTTAGATACTGAAGGAGAGCACTCTGTACTCGATTCTGATCGTAATTATGTAATAAAAGTAGGTATTAATTTTTCACCAGAAAAATTAAATACCTGCGCGCTGCCTAAGTCAACACCAGTGATCCCGCCACACGCACACCACCGCGCGCTAAGTATTTTATATTCGACAAATTTATATCATCAATGATTTTTCATCAAATGTATATAATCAACGAATGCAGAGCACTAAAAAAACCGACTTCACCTCAAAACTGGCTGAGTTATAATGTCATCAACGTTAACATTCTCAGACACAATACATATTTTTTCAAAAATTTGAAACTTTCATAGAAGTACTGAACCGATAAAATTTATATGGGACCAACTATGAAGTATCTTCTTTTATATGAAACAAGAATTTTCAAAATAGATTCATAATTGACCGAAATATCGTGTAACAAAGACACAAAAAAACATACAGACGAACTGAGAACCTCTTCCTTTTTTGGAAGTCGGTTGAAAAGTGAGTATTTCTCGTGATAATATGCATTATTGTAAAGCGATCGTAGGCAGCTCTTAAGATGTTGGGTTCGCATCCCAGCGGGTTTGGATTTGAAGAAATGATGGGAATTAATTTTCTCTTAACGGTTATGGGTCTCCAGTAAGATATCCACTAAGTGCACATTAAGGTTCTTGAAGTTTTTCAAAAAGTGTATATGTTGTGGCTTGTCATAGAGATTAGAGATATTATTAGATTATTTCTTTTTTTTGTGCCAAATAGTAAATGTTCGACTCACGTAGTTTCCTACCTTTTTCTACTGATAAACTAATAATTCCTAGTTTTAAAATTAACTATATATTGGATTTCAAGATCTAATCTGAATTTTTAATCCTAGAACTTTTTCCAAAGTTCATGATAATGGATTTAAGTTTTTTGTTTTATCAGGCTTAAACGGCTTTGCGGGTTAAGTTAAAATTTTGCAAACCGGTTGATTGTATCTTAAAATAACTATTCTTTAAAGTATCTACTATATCGATAGAGATACACGCAAATTCATTTTATTAAATTAAAAAACGACAATGCCTGTCACGATGTCATCGAATTGTACTGTCAACAATATCAAAAAATGTGGTAATTAAATAAAATTATATTGAATCGAATTTTCAAGAACTCTGGTACAGTGCTAACGAGATGTCAAAGTACGATTGAAATTCCAGATAAAACGCTGAAGTTACAGATAAAATATGACGCGGGAGAATTGGCGGCAAACGATTGTCCGCTCACGATTTTACTGAGGGGTCTTCATCTAAGTGAATTCGAAATTTGAAATTCGATTATTAATTTAGAATCTATGAGCAAAAGTCGCTATTTCTATGTTGGTGGATCTGAAAAGGCAGTGAAGCGGAGAGTTACAATGTATCGAGCTAGAAGTAGATTAAGTCGAAGATGTAATGTTAGTTCTGGTGTGGCGTGCTCTCGTTAATCTGTGAATTTTTAAATGCTTATAAATAAATAATCGTCTCGTAAAAAACACGTGTTTTCTAAGACACCTTATTATGCAACTGATTATGAGGATAATTACAGAGTATGAGGTGTCTATGTTACTTATTTTTGGGATGATGTTTGGAGAAGAGAGAGAGTCCTAAAAAAGAGTTCTACGTCTGCTACAAGCATTTATAGGTTATGTTGGCCCTGTGAACATCTTAATATGCAGAAAAGTAACATAAAAAAACAAGGCTTTTACTTTCGTTTATTGAAATACATGTTTTTTTTTCTACTCTATAGAATTGCACTGATAAGTATTTAATACTAATTACAGATTGATACTTCAACGATTTCCTTGACAGACAGCCAGCTAAAACACCCTATTTGGCACCCGATTCTTCATTTGCTACCAGACCCTACAAAAGTGTCAATACTAAGTAAAACATCTGGATAATAACCCAATTTTTTACATTTTCCCCGCTATTGGACACCTTTAACGTGGGTTCGAAATATCTGTATCTAATTTAAGAAAAACCCTACGATGCAGAATTCCCTACAGCATTGTTATTTTTCTCCAAAGAAACCCAAAAAATAGGGTTTGCCGTTGTCACGCCTCTCTCAAAACCTTATTATGTCCAGTTGAATACGCCGATATAGCGTCTTCATACACTTGTGTATATGACAAGAGAAAAGTGGCTGAAATCGGTAGAAAATAGAGATGAAAGATCGTTAAAATTGTTGTTAGTTTACACGATTCATTACACAGGGTGTTTGAGATCATACATGAAGAAAAAAAAATATGAACTGAGTAAACTTAACCAAAAGTTAAAGAATCCATTACGCAACGCTTGGCGTAACATAAGCGTAATGCAGTAGATACTTAGCGGGTGGTGGTGTGCGTGTTGACAGAGGCGGCGTTTCGGGAAAAGTGTAGTAATGTCTCTTAATTTTTTCACTAGCCACCGCGCGTGGTTTTACCCGCGTAACTTTTGATCCCGTGGGAATTTCGGGATAAAATATGGCCTATAACCTTCCTCAAGAGCTGGGCTATCAAATGCCAAAAGAATTTTTCAAATCCCACTTTTAGTTTCTGAGATTAGCGCGTTCAAACAAACAAACAAAAAAACAAACTCGTCAGCTTTATATATTAGTATAGATAGGGATTTCTGGTGAAAAATTAAATACCTACTTTTATTACACAATTATGAATCGAATCGTGTACGGAGTGCTCTCCTTCATTATCTAAAATTTTTCACCAGTAACCCTGTATAGAAAAGCCTTCTAAATCGCTATTTATCGCATTTGATCTCAATAACTTATCAAAAAATAAAAGAAAAATCTTGAATAAATGAAAAATGTGATATATAAATTTTTTTATTTTTTTTTATTCATTTATTTTAGAATAATTGAGCATTTTAAATGCAAAAAACTTAATTATCTTGTCTCTAATCTATCTCTTGAGCTACTATTGATAGATTAGTTAACAGTCAGTCAGAAATAGTAAAGTTAAAGGTAAAGGTTATTGAGACTGGCTGCTGGACACGTGTGTTACCGTAAAGCCTATACAGACACCGAAACATCGGACTTAAACATAAAATAAAATAATATTCTTTTAAAAATGTACTTTAGCCAACGAATGACAGGCTGCCGTATTTTCCTTAGTTTTAAATTAATATAGTACGCCTAAAAACATGTTTCATTCGCTATAATCAAGAAAACTAAAAAGACACTTAAATAATTATAGGTAAGTGCTCCATGGACGATAACGCATCTCTCTACCTACAGGGTGATGAAGTAAGCTCACAAAAAATGTTACGACATTATTGTTCCGCGAGCGAATGACATGAAAGTTGTAAAATACCGGGATACTCCCCGGTATGGGACAAATGGACCCCATTAGTAGTGAATAATGATCGTGGTTCTAAGAAATGAGTCTCATGTAGGTATTAGAGCTTCTTTTCAAAAGCTTCCTTATTCGCGGTTTTTCTGTTGGAACTGCTAATTTCAAACGTGGAATCGTTAGTTTTTGTTTTTATTCTAAAATGTTTGTGCAGTAAAGGTATCAAAGGTTGGCACGAGAGCAGAAAAACAAGCAAAAACCAACATTTTAATATCTTCAACAAGGTTTTTCTTTAAAGCGTCTTCGTTATTTTTCCAGTGAATACGTTGTGCTCAAAATTGAAATTCCTACTAAGACTATTTTGATCTATTTTTAGAATAACTTGTCTTTATGTAATAGATATTTAAGCTCTCCAGATTTTAATTATAAAATGTAAATCCATCATTAGACGACCGGTTCATACCAGTTATGTAAACTTTTTAATTATATTTAAGGTCTGTGGGTTTTGTTAATGATAATAAATATATAAAAATAAATAATTTTTAATATATATAAAATAAAATATTTTTATCAGCCTAGACATACTTTGAAATTCTTGATATAATACCTGTCATCTGTCCAAAAATAGGAATTAAAATAAAACGCGTGTTGTTAAAACACCAAAACAAAACCACATCAGCATATTTAATACTAACTTTAAATCTTTTAAATATTCCGTTAGTTGCAAATTGTGACAAGTCGTTGGGGTGTGAGTTTAACTAAGTACTATTTTTAAGTACCTAGCTATACGTACCCGCGTTTTATGTTAAAATCTCAGCACACATAAACTACTTTACTACTCATGAATTTTGCACCTACGAGTAATAGCGAGTCTTAAACAAGATTCCAAAACGTTTTCATCTAAAAATACATTGAAAATATTCAAAGTAACGTTATAAAAGACCGGAGTTATTCGAGAAATTCTTATATGAAATTCCGGAACATCTTAAACTTCGAGCTTTTAACATAAATCGGTTTTTCGTAACCTCAGCGCTTTGACTATCTCATTCTCTCGAAAATAGTCTATATCATGTTCAGGCATTGTCTACGGGGCAATTTATTTTCAATAACCCCTGAGACGGGTGCAAGAGCACCCTGTATTATGTGCGAATCCATTTTGCCGCCAAACTTGATCATATTTACACAAAAATTCTTTTCGTTTTGTTTTCGAAGACTTGACGTAATAGTTTATATGGGATAGATACGATCGGGAAATAGGTTTTTGGAACATTGGCAATTCACACTTTCTTTTTTGTATTGGATTATACTGTTAAGTTTAGTAAAATGGATTTTACAGACATACATACATAACTTGACGCATGTATCCCTTATGGAATAGGTATAGCTTACAATGTAATACAAAAAGTATTAAGTAAATAAATTATCTAAATACAGATTACAAAGCACGTAGATTATATTGATTAGCTATGGATGGCTATTAATTATAATTCTCTTAAGTACATAGCTACAGCAATAAAATTCGTAGGTATCCACTTGCTGATATTTTTAGGTACTTACAGTACCAGGCTTAAATGGGATTGGGCAGGTCATGTTTGTCGAATGTCAGAAGATCTTTGGGCTAAAACACCAAACAACCACGTGGCGTACTTTCAAACACATACACTGATACACATCAAAATGTCTTTAGTTGCTCACCCAATTCAACTAGACGAATTTGCGTTATCTGTAGCGGTAAAGCTATCTATGCTAGAGTTCCTTGGTTCGAATCCCATATTAGCCGTTTGTATATTTATGTTAGTTTATTTCTAGTGTTACATTTTTAATACATACATAACTTCACGCCTGTCCCTTATGGGGTAGGCAGAACTCCAGAGGTTATAAAATCATCTGATGTCATGTTTGACAAATTTGTAGGCATTATAATGGTGGATTGACAGGGCAGTGACTATCGCAAAAACACAAAACATCTCCAATCAAACCTCTGCCCCTTAACTGACTTTTACAATATACCCGGGAAGAGAAGCAGCTGGCACATTCTATGCTTTTCCTTTGCTCACATTTTTAATATGTTTATTTATATATTTCCTATGTTTTATTATTGTAAGAATTTTTTTTTATTTTTTTTTTTCATATGTGTATTTAATTGCCTTCTCGAATCCATATTATCTTAAGTTCTTAAAGAAATTTTATTTACCTATGCTATGTAACACTCATAGTGTTAGAAATATTAATTACAAGCTGTTGCGGTTTTACCCGTGCAATTTCTAATCCCGCGGAAATATCGGGATAAAAAGTAGCCTATGTGCTATTCCAGACTGTACACTATCACTATGGTAAATTTCATCCAAATCCGTTGAACTGTTCAGCCATGATTGAGGAACAAACATCCATCCATCCAAATTTTCACTTAAATAATTTTAGTAGGATAATATACACCCCTTTTGACCAAGAACATGTACGATTAACCGACACAAAAGTTGAAATCCAGAAATGATATTGTCAGTCGTCACAGTAACATCTGCAGGGCTAGCATTCGTCCATCGATAAATACTTATTGTGTATTTTTAAAAGATGATTGCTGTTGAGTTTCTTGCCACTTCTTCTCAACAGATCGACTTTCCGAAGTGATGGTAGATTCAGTTCAATTTGTAAATTGTGTGACTTATTTCAAATGTTTTTAAATACTTAGGAAATAAAGAAAATTTTGACTTGGATTTGACTTTGACTCGAATCGACAAGATAAGTAGTTTTGTTATTTTATCCCATTTTGTTAGCTTATGTTCGCACCATATAGAATTACTGATGATTAAGGCCACAGAACCAAAGATGCCATATTCTTAACAAAATACGTACTAAAAGTGCCAAATTCTATGTAAATATCGATAAATGGCCCGATTTATCGTTTTCGATGATCGCATGCTAGCCCTACTGGGCAGTGACTGAACGACGAGCCGTCGTCGCCGAATTAGTCGCCCCACTGATCTTCGAAGCGAGGGAATCCGAGCAAACACACCGTTTGAAAAAGGAATCGCTTGAGATAGTTTCATTGTTTGAAGTGGAATTTAAAAAGCGATAAGTTCGATCTATTTTTGTGAGTATTTTAAATTAGGAACCTTTAAGTTTTTGGAATCGTAAGATGATTTGAAAAAAAGTATTATTGATTCTTGTTATTTTTTTATTTTTCTGAAATGCTGGGAGCTAAGGAAAATATTTATTTATTTATTTATACTTTATTGTTAACCTTATATTATAAAAATTACAGTACATTCAAAGTGACTGAGATTACACAATTGGCGGTCTTATCGCTGGGCAGCGATTTCTACCAGACAACCATGGACATAGAATAATCGTAAAAAGGAGCTTGGGGTTAAGGCATACTAGTTAATCAATAAAAAAATAGACTACATATCAATATAATAGACAAATAAATATATACATACATATAAATATATATATATACTACTATTATATATAAATTGTATACATATATGCATATCATAGTACACAAATTAATGATTAGCTTACTTCAATAACTGACAAGTAGTGGGATTTAAGTCGTTTTTTAAAACATAGAAGTGATTTTGCGGATTTAATGTTTAGAGGAAGTTCGTTCCACAAGCTTACTGCTCGAACCATAAATGATTTATGTAGGTAATCCGTAGAGTGTATAGGTGTACTGAGCATAAGGTTGTCAATTGACCGTAGAATACGCTCATGTTGAGAGTGACGAAATTTGAAATGCTCGTGAAAGTAGCGCGGTGCAGTAGGAATGAACAGTAGACGATACAGTAGACAGAGAACATGAATATTCCGGCGAAAGCGAATAGGAAGCCACTTGAGTTTAGCGCGGTATTGAGACACGTGATCATATTTGCGTAGTCCAAATATAAATCTTATACAGAGATTTTGGAGGCGCTCAAGCTTATTGAGTCGGTCTTCGGTGACATCCAGATATTCAGCGAGTAGGTGGCAGCAAACATCTTTCTGCTTAACTCGTCTATCTGAGGTTTCCAGGATAGCGTACTGTCAAAAATAAGACCGAGGTTTTTTACGTTTTTGCTGTAAGCAATAGCCTCTCCATTAAATATAATTTTAGGGCAGAGTGACCAATCTATGCGGTTGATAAGTTTCTGGCTACCAATAATAATCGCCTGGGTCTTTGATGGGTTTACGATTAGGCCGTGAGCAGTGCTCCACGAAAATACTTTTGAGAGGTCGTTATTTATTGTATCGATACTAGCCGGCAAATTTTCCAGGCTAGTCTGTAGATAAATTTGTACATCGTCTGCATACATATGGTAGAAAGAAGATAGCTCTTTAGAAATTGTATTTATAAAAATAGAAAAAAGGAGAGGAGACAACACGCCACCTTGTGGGACTCCTGCCCGTACTTCGGCCCAAGATGAAACGGTATCGCCGATAACTGTACGCTGCCGTCGTCCACACAAGTAAGAATGAAACCAGACAATGACCGATGGAGATGTGTTAATTAAGCGCAGAAGTTGTAGCAAAATATCAAAATCAACAGTGTTGAACGCATTGCTAAAGTCCAACAACGTAAGAACAGTTAGCTTTTGGTTTTCCATGCCGATTCTGATATCGTCAGTGATTTTTGCCAATGTTGTAATGGTACTGTGGCCAGATCGAAAACCAGATTGATAATCATTTAATATTTTATGTTTGTCGAGAAAATTAATAAGTTGTTGGTGAACAAGGCGCTCGAGAACTTTAGATAGAAAAGGGAGTATAGAGATAGGTCAGATATCTTTAAATGAACTAGGTGAATTATTTTTTGGCAAAGGAATAAGCTCGGCGTTTTTCCATAAAGATGGAAACTTGTTTGAGGAAATGGATTTATTTAGCAAGTATGTGATTAAGGGCAAAAGAAAGTCAAGGAGAAGTATAACCATCTTGCGACTAACGGAGTCTGACCCAATGGCGTTGGAGGTAATGGAATTTATAGCTTTCTTAACATCACATTCGGTAAATTGTTTAAAATTAAATGATTCGTATTGAGGTGCGGGCAAAGAGGAAAGTTGATTTAATGTTTGATTTTTGGTGGCACTATCTATGGCGCTGGAAGTTGAGAAATGCTGGTTAATTGAATTTAAATCGAAGTTATCAGGGAAAGTTGTATTTTTAATTTTGCCAACACCTAAAGTTTTGAGAAAACTCCAAACTTTTGCTGGAGTTCCCTTTGAAATAGAGTCGTGGATATGGCGTCGTTGTGCATTTCTACTCATAGTATTGCAGCGATTTCGTAAATGTCGATACTTTTCAAAATTTGCCGAGTTAGGTTCCTTCCGATATTTTACACGAGCGCGGTTGCGTTTATTCATCATTGTTTTAATATCCTCAGTAAGCCACGGAGCAGGAAGATGTTTGATCTTAACGGTTCGTACTGGGGCGTGCCGATCGTAAAGCTGAATCAAAAGGGAATTGAAAATGTCAATTTGATCATCGATATTTTCAGCATTTACTACGGCATCCCATTGGACTTGCTGTGCGTCGCGAAGTAAATGATCGAAGTTAATCCCACCAAAAGACCGCTGCAGAAGTGTCTTGGGCTTTGATTTAGGTGTTTTGATTTTGTATGACAAATATATCAGATCATGATAAGAGAAAGCATTTGCCTCAGTTTGGCCATGGGTAGCAACATGCTCTAAGGAAGACACGAGCATGATGTCTAATAATGACGGTGTGGAGTCAGGGAAAAAATGTGTAGCGCGAGACGGGAGGATATTCAAATTGCAGGCGTTAACTACGGACTTCAATTTAGCTGCACGATTATCGTTCTTCAACAGACAAGTGTTGAAGTCGCCCATGACGATAGTGTGGTTGAAAAGAGGGATCAATTCTTCCAGTGTATTTTCCAAAGTTGTAAAGTAGTTCACAGTACTGTTCGGACTATAGACTACACCTAATAGTAACTTTATAGTACTGAAACTAATTTCTGCGAAAAGATATTCGACTGAGTTTGTAGACTCAGATGCAGTGGCAGAAGCACTCAGTATCTTATATGGTAAATGTGACCGCAAGTATATAGCTACGCCGCCTCCAGTGCGATTGATACGGTCATTGCGAAGCATAACATATCCAGGTAAAGCAAAATAAGTCGAGGGCAGGCAGGGCTTCAACCAGGTCTCGGAAACCAGAATTGCATGTATGTTTTTGCTTTCAAAGGTTGCTAGCATATCGGAGTAATGTGCCGGAATACTTTGGGCGTTTATATGGACAACATTGAAGTTTTTCAGTAAACCTGAGAACTGTGAATTTATGTATTGAGATAAAGAGGGAGAGGTACTGTAAAAACTTTCGGAACTGTTCAAACCATCAGATGAGCAAGACACAAAATCAGGAAAAAGATCGGAGTCATTCATCGCCTTTGAAGTAACTATCTATATGAAAGAAAATATATATAAATATTATATTATTGATGAGAATGTACCTATATAATAGATATGATATGTATATATAAACAATACTTTAATAGCTTATTCACAGATATATAATAATCAATAAATATATAAGCAACAATAATAATAAAGAGGCAAACCGTACCCACCAGCTTTAACAAAAATATTAACAAAGATTACACAAAAAAAGATTTAAAAAAAAAACTAACCAGAATAATGTAAAGTTGTTGCATTAAAAGTAAAGCATTATCTATTTACATGTTGCAAATAACTCATTCTAATTATGGATTTTAATAAAAACCGAAACAAACAGAAAAATAAACAATAGTTCCGATCTTATATTCGAAACAAAAAAAAATAAAAAATAAACAATCAATCAGACGGAGAAACATGGAACTAAAATTAATGAAGGTGACAGTGACGTTTCAGGTAAAATGTCGCGAGGTGTCAATTCATATACGTCAAATCAATCAATCAAACTACACAAATAAAAATTTTAAGTGGGTTGTCGAAAAGTAATTGGATTGTTTAACTGAATAAAATGAGTTACTCAAATGAGACATTAAAGGAATAATACTTAAAGAATTCGAGGACCCTGATGAGCATGAACTATTTCTTGGCCGCCCGACGCCGTGTTGGAGCAGTGGTCTTGTTTGGTTGTTCTAGACGAGATGCCTCCGCTGCCGGCGGTGTTTTGTCTTCCGATATTGCATCTAGATCTGGCACACATGAAATCTGCTGCCGGCTGCCATCTGGGCGCTGTACAAAGACGCAGCCAGCATTAGTCCAACACTTAGTAATACCAAACCGTTGCCGCGCTGCCAAAAAGGCATCATGTCGCATCCTTGTTAAAAATTCGGAGAGTGTGATTCCAGAATTCTTCAGAGTCACTTTACTGGACCAGATTTTGTCGCGGGTTGCTAAGGAGTGAAATTCTATCAGCAGAGGCCTGGATTTGCTGTCTCTTGGCTGGCCCAACCGGTGACTGCGCACTATATCATCCTCCTTGAATGAGTTGAGTTTCATCTTATTTTGGAATACTTGAGATACCATAGAAGTAAATATAGAATGTTCCAGCTGCTTCTTTTAAAAGTCAGTTGAAGGACAAAGTATTTTTATTCTATGTTTCTTTGTGGGCGATAGGCAGACCCCCTGTCACTGCAATAGTCTCTCTCCACCATTATAATGACTCCAAATTTGCCAAATGTGACAAATTTGGAGGTCTTTTAACCTCAGGTGTTCTGCCTACCCCATAAAGGATACAGGCCTTGAAGTTATGTTATTATTTTACGTGATAGTTTGTTACATATTTAGTACTTTCAGTACGATGTAAATGTAAAACACTTAAATCGGCAAATTGACACGGACTTCGTTGATGTTAATTCCATTATTTTATAAAGCATAACATGGAAAAATAAACAAAAATATTCACATAAAATTGAAAGGGTTGTCGGCCTATCCCGGTATTTTTTGGGATAATTTGACATGCTTTGAAATTGCCATATTTCAAACATGAGTTTTCACGGTTTAACTCCCATGAATAATGAGTTGCATATTAAGCTTGATGAATTCCAATTAAGTTGATATTAACATTCATAAATCTGTAACATAGCTACTACGAAACTTTCGTAGTATTAAAACGATACGAAATTCCGAACGCCTTCCAAAATTCAATAGCAAAGACGAAACTACGCGTCAATAGGTTAAAACAATAGCAGGCGTCGTTTATCAGGTCCTTAGGATAAGTTAAACAAATAATAACGCGTAGAATTCCATTAGGCAAGCACAACATTATGTTGGTTAAATGAACATCCGCCTCAACTTGGTATTTGCAAATCTGTGATTATCACAGGACGCGAAGACAATGAGACCCCAAGCTTTCACTCAAGTATTTTAATGAAGGGGTCCGTATATATGTACGTCCTTCGCGTGTTACAATTGACTCGTATGCACATGGGAATATGGGTGATTGTTGCAGAGATGTTGTGTGGTATGTGAGACAATTTGTGGTGAAAGCCTGCCGTTATAACATAAAATGGATTTTAGGAGAGCCGCAATGAGTCTGTGATATTGTTAAACTGTGTGCTACGTAATTCGAGGATTCTCGTCGCATTGGACGTACGAAATAGTTTGAGGATGTTGAAAATAAACTTTACTTAACTTTATCTTTTGTACACGGAAACAGGCGCTAAAGTGAACATGTTTACAGATACTGCAAACTAAGTAAACATTGAAATATTTACAGAATATCCTATATTATTTAAATACCTAACATAATTTGAATTATTTTTAGAATTTACTACACTTTTTTTGAGTTCTCGATGTTTCGGCACTGTTCCAAGTGCTACCTACGTATCTACTACAATCAGTCTCGTATAGTATCAGTATAAATATTAATGAGTCCAAATCAAATTTCAAATTCAAATTCTTATACTATACCCAAGTATAAACTTCAAACCTAACCCATATTGAAAACCTAACCACAGACAGCGAAAAATCAAATTTCACAGCACTCTACCTCTGTTGACCATAACCCCTCATAACCCCAAGAATCAGCGAGCATACGGTCTTGGTATTATGATGTCCCACATGACTTTCAAGGGTTAACCTACTTACCTGAAGGGTTAAAACTGGAGCGGCCTGCCTTATCAAATATTTATAGAGCCCTTTCAAGATAGGTTAACTGACTTTTTAAGGGAAGGTCTGAATTCGTCATAACTTTTGAATTCAGAATTGTTTTGTTTATTGAGTTCTTGTTGTAAACAATATGAATAACGCGTATTATTAATTGTTGTGACGTGTTAGTCATTGAATATTGCCATTTTTCCTCCCCGCGAACCTTCAAATGAATTGAATGATATCCATTTTAGACTAGACGACCACTATGGCGTAGGGGTAAACCTATCTGCCTCAGACGCCAGTGGTTGAGGGTTCGATCCCCGCACGGAATCAGAAAAAAAAAAATTCCGTGTCTGGGTGTTTATCTATTTATGTATTTATATTCTAGGTTCCCCCTAGTTCGCTATATGGTATCCCATAACACAAGCTATGCTTACTTTGGGGCCATGTAGTTGGTGTGATTGTCGGGGGTTTTTATTTTATTATTTAAATAAACTCAGATCAATTGTTCTTGAGAAAATAGGAAACATAATATTTACATATGAGTTAAATACAGAAACTTAACTTTTCAACCGACTTACAAACGATGTTCTCAATTCACGTGTACAGGATGACTGGTGACAAATTTTAGATACTGAAGGAGAGCACTCTGTACTCGATTCTGATCATAATTATGTAATAAAAGTAGGTAGTTATTTTTTACTACAATTCCCTATAAATACTATGTTACTGTTTACATACAACACTGAGACGTCACGGGACCTGGCACGTTTTTTTTTTTTTCAAATTTGTTATTATATTTTCTCTCTTCACGTATGATCTCAAACTATAATTTCCTTGAATTTCAAAAGTGACCCACCAGTCACCCTGTATATTTTTATGTGCGTTTTTACTCGATTATCCGATTTTGATGACTAGTATTTCATTTGATAAAATATACAGAGGTGGTCCCATGTAAATTTCATCAAAATCGATAAATTAATTTTTAAATTATTAACTTTTTTGATTGCTATCAAACAAGCATACAACTTCGGTTAAATTTACTTTAGAAACAGGATATTTACCATGTTTGTTTTCTATTTTGAGTTCTCGATATTTCACTGACGGCACTGAGAATACGGTTATAATATGATATCGCTTTTTTGTTTCAGGTAAGATAATTGCCAGAATAAATTCATATTTACTTCTTGGGTAAGTTTTTTGGAACTTTTCAGTACTTTTTAGATCTTGTGATCGCAAGTGAGGGTCACATTACAAGTAAAACACAATGTGAATCAGTTGAAAATTAACATTGCATCTTATAAAATAGAGCTTTTATCTGCCTGTTCTGAATAAGCTAAGGAAACGCATGGGACATGTAAAATAGTTTTCGGCCATCCGGTTTATGTAATTCGGTAAAAATAATTTGAAAATATTTCAACCGAACTGTGCGACAGCTATTATAAAAACCTACTTTGACGCAAATACTGTAGTAAATTATTAGGGGCAATGTGTATGTTTTCGCCTATATCTATGTGTCATTTTATAAATTGATTGCTCCGAAGTGGTCTCTTGATGTGGCTAAATTCGGTTACATGATAGCCTGATGTTTGCCGAAATTGCCTTCCGTCTGCGAATTTATTACTAACTATTACTATAGGCATTCCTACAATGCACGTATGCAACATATACATTCTACATAGTAGTAAGTGCCAGGATTTTTGAATACCTACTAGAATTGAAGTTCAACCATTCGCGAAGCCCATACATTTGCAATGAAAAAATAAGGTCTCTTACCTGTGTTTTGGTGTAGGTGTAGTACCTAAACCTTTCTCATTAGATCCTTAAAACATTACTTATGTTCCTAACATTGAGGCATTAAGTATTTTCTTGTCAAAACAACAGCAAGAACGTCATGCTCCCTCAGGCGGCATGGCTAGTGGTAGCGTCGGGTATCAGGTCACCCTCTTCCCTAAAATATGGTTGAGGAGGGTGATGGCTGGTGCTTGCGTTATACTCGTGAACGGGTGCTACTAGCGGTGCCAGGTCGTTTTGCTAATGATACTATGACTATTTTATTCCATTCTTGTTCAAATACTCTGGTCCCAGTCTGTCCTGTTCGTATTGTGCATCCATAGCTCATTGCACCTGCTATGTAAGCAATTTGATTGTGGAATGGCATTGGTTCTCACAATTAGCTGTCTTGTGTTTGCTTTTTTTCATGTCACGGTCTATTTGTATTAATTTGATAATTCTGACTGAAAAAGAGTGCCAAGAGTTTTTTTCCGCCGGCTTTTTTTGTCTCTTGGTCTACTGTAATATCTTATTTAACAACTATCAACAACTAGTTAAAGTCGAAGTATGTGATGACTGACTTCATCAAGTGTTTTGTAAAATTCCTAAGATGAATAAAACTTTTTGAATTTTTGAATTTTTTTTGATTTTTTTTGATTTTTTTGAATTTTTTGAATTTTAGCAAAATGTAGTTGACAGCTCTAATTTTGAATATTTTAGACATACCAGATGTATATCTCATAAAAATATCTTGGGTTCTACAAAAAACCACTTAATCTCTACACCCTTCCAGTTCATTTTCATCCCCATCACCATAAACAAGTGAGATTCAGGTGAAAACAAATGAAAATCTCATTGAAAATTGCAGAGCGTCATACCATTAGTTACAAATTGTGACTACATTTTTTCTAATTCGCCTTTTAGCTAACGATACTCGTACAAGACAAAGGCATTATGCAAATTTGGTAACTCCACCTGGTGTAATTTAAGCGATGTAAAAAACTAGCTGTTAGTCAGAGAAATGTTGGTAACACGAACAAAATGCTGCATATTTTGACATTGGTGATATAAGTTTGTATAAGTTCATGTTAAACTGCTAGATATTGTGTCAAGTCTTCTCTTATTTTATAGTCGTTAGATTCCGGCTAACGAAAGTAGACACTGGATTTTTTTTGCAAACTTTTTATATGGCAGTACGTATAAGTCGTTTTTCTGGTGTCACTGTTGTGAATCGAACGGTTGTTGGTGATTTTCGTAGTTGAATCTTTGCTATTTACGTATTTAAAAATGTTAAAAAAATCATAATCAATGTAGGAAACAGCGACCAGTGACGATTCATTCCATATAGAATTGCTGGATTCAAATTTTGATTACAATAAATAAAATAATGATTGTATTTTGTGATTTTATTTTTAAACCTGATTCATACTGGTTGCCTATCGTTTTAATAATAAATTCAAAAATTCAAAAAATTCAAAATTCAGTACTGTGATTGCCGGGGTCACCATGTTGGTATTTTTTTAAATTTGCCGCGGCTTTTGAGTCTCTAATTTCATAAGCCAGACTATAATAGCAATACGTAGTGTCAGACGGACTAGATTAAAACATTCTCTGGATAAAGGTGACTTTGACATTAGCCTTGATAACGCCATTTTAAATTCTATGCTTTATTTTATTCATATCTGAAAACTAACATTAATCAATAAGAAAAAAAACTCAACTTATTTACTTTTAATGTTTATTCATCAAAGCATCACCCTCACTATTTCTAAATCATCATCTTCATCAGGAGATTCCTCTTTCGTTCCTCTTCATCTTTGGTGATAGAGAAAGTGTTCGACACGGATCCTCCTGTGTCAGATCCTGATTCATCAACCGCTGTCTTCGAAGACTCGGAGTCCAAGATTGCTTTGTAGTCATAAAAGAAATGCTCTCCGTGAACGAACCCAGTATTGTTGTTTTCACTGTTTTTACACATTCGGTCCGATACTTTAACAAACACTGCAATTAAATAAAAAAGATAACGTTATTGTTACTGACGTCTCGATCGGTTTTTTCTGATCGGATTGGTCTAGTAAAAACTATCGATCGACGACGACTAATCCATTCTACTATATCGATCAACGGCGTCGATCGACGATCGATCGATTTTTTTTTTCGACACCTTTACGCTTTTTTATTACAAAATCGTGAACAAAATATCAATATATATAAAACTGTTCGGTTACTGACTGAGTGACTGACAGACAACGTATAGCCGTAACTACTGAGCGTAGAGAGCTGAAATTTGGAACATACATTTTTCAGGGGATGTATAGGTGCACTAAGGAAAGAATTCCCGAAATTCCCAAAGGAACGGGAATTATTGGATGTTTTAGTTTGTATGATAAAATCTTATTCTTTGAGTGCACGGATGTGATACTTGGTATAAAGGTTCCTCAATAAGTGTCTGTTTGTATAATGGAAGGAATTCCCGGAATTCCCACGGGAACGAAAAATAGGGCTTTTGAGTTTATGCGTGTACGAAGTCGCTGGCAAACGCTCGTCAATTATAATTTAATCATATGGTTGAAATAAATAAATTCGAGGGACTTTATTAATAAACAGATCTGTGCTATTTTCTATATTGTATACCTAAGATATTAAATAAAGGAATTGCTCAAACTGACATATCAATATGGTCCAAAGTAAGACCACACATTGGCACATTGGCAAGGGTCTCTTATGATGCGTACAGATTTCTAATGTAATGCAACTAGTAATGTAACATTCTGCGCACGTTGCGTATTTGGAAGTGCAGAGCGCAGAATGTTATATTACTAGTTCCATTACAGCAATCTGTACGCACCATTAGTATACCCGATTTATACTTACTTGTGCCATCCTGACAGTTTCTATAATGCATCATACAAAGGCTTTTGAACGACCGTCGAGCTCTGTAATAACCTCCACATATCCATTTGATTGACGGGTCACGGTATTTCTTCTCCATTTCAGGACATCTGAAACACTTCCTGTGCCATTTACGCCTGAAACATTGTCAATAGTTTTAGATGACATGAATCAAAAATAAAGGTTATAATTTCCATGCTGGACTTGGAGCGAAAGAAAAACATAAAATGTACCAGCTGCTTCTCTTCCCGGGAATACTGTAAAAGTTATTTTAGGGACGGAGGTTTCATTGGCGATTTTGTGAGCGATAGTGTCACTGCAATAATCTCTTTTCATCATTATGATACCTCTTAATTTGTCAAACGTGACATCCGATGGTTTTTTAACCTCTGGTGTTCTGTCTTCCCCATAAAGGATACAGGCGTGAAGTTATGTATGTATGTATTGCTTTTATTCATTAAGATACTATGATATATGTCGATGTTACGACAGATATCATAACGTTGTGGCTCCTTCGCATACCATGCAACATAGTTATGAAATGTTTGGACGGTTCGTCAAGCGTTACAAATCTGTCAAAATAATTTACTCGAATCTGAACTCTATGCCCTCGATATTAAGTTAAAATTGTTTGGGAAATTTCGACAGGTAATGTTACGCTTAATCTGTACAAGAATGGCAGATAGCTATGATATGTCAAAACTAGAATGTTTAAACTTTCAGTTTTGGACCAATAGCTTCATATGACAATTTCATGATTTTTTAAATATCGAATTCCTTGAACATTCGCAGGGGTACAATATAACCTTGTACATTTTTTTATGTATACTTAAAAAAATAATGTGTCTGAGTAGTACATTTATCTTATCAGCTGTTCTTCTCCTTTTCCCTTTTCTTTTTGTTTTCCCTGTCTTCCCTTTGTACTTAAAACAAGTACTTACCATCCTTCCTTGTAATCTGATGAAGATCCTAGACCGACTTTCTTCTTTCCCTTAGGAACTGATTTAGCCTTCTTGTTTGAGTACTCGATACTAGAATCGTCGGTCATTTCTAAACTCTCTTTCTTTCCTGATCCTGCATCTTGCTTTGATTCTAAAGAGGATAAAAAACAGAAATAACTGTAACTGTCATCTTGGTGATAAACTTACTTTATAAGTTGATATTTAGACGAGGATTCATCAAATTGAGAGCCTAATAATGAATTCTGCTTAGTCACCATTTTTTTTTTATTTTGACTAGAAATTTTCTAAGACTTCAAATTACTACTACCAAAATTTACCGCTCTAACGGTGAATCGTTACGATTCTGTTGTATAAAGATATGGCTTTTGGATGTTCTTTAATTATCTTTGACCTTATCAGCACTTTGGTAAATACAGGCTAAAACGAGTCAATAGTAAAAATATTTGAATTTGGTGTTGAACCGGGGTATTAACCATGTTTTTATGACCATTATTACTGATGATGCTTTCGCCGCGACAAAGGCGATTGAAACAATGCTGAAATAGCAATAAATAAGGTATAATACATAAACGTTAATCATCCCATTGCTTAAGTTAATGTAACTTATAATGCGCTGATAAAAAAAAAATATCTTACCAGCTTTTTCTCCTTCAGATGAAGAAGTGGAACGACGGGATTTCTTCTTCCTGTTTTTTTTGTCGTTTTGTCTTCTGAAGTCCTTGTGCTCAATAGAAATAGGAAGAATGCTATTAAACGAATTTGTTGGTGAAGCTTTGACAGCTGTAGTACCAGGAGTAGCCGTTATGATCGTCTGAGTCTGGTTTTTGATTTCCGCAGTGCTAGATATCACTAATCGAAAGTAAAAATTTAAAATGTTTGTTGTACTATCGAACTAACTGAATCATGACCCACAACAAGCTCATTTTGGCAAATCGTCCTAATGCTAGTAGGTCGAAATTTGCTTGAAGATAGGTTCTTTCGTTTTCTTTGGTGACGAACTTGTTATAATTTCATTCGACACTGACATTTAATGAGTACAGAATTCTAAGAAGTCATAAGTGCATTATACGCGATAGACCTTACAAGTTTGAACGAATTTTCAGCAAAATGGGTCATCATTGAGTTGGTTCGATGGTACCTTTTGGAATACCTACTAAATCAACCGAAAATTTAATTGAGGTACTTTCACTTGGAAACGTATACCGGTAGTCATTCCTTTTGTTCAGAAGTTGTATGCGTAATATAGTCATATTTTACTGTCTATAAGTAGTACGAGTATTTTGGATATATCAAAGTATGACTTATAAACTGATAGGACCAAAATTACTTTCCAGCTTAAACCCTGAGTCAACATCACATAATTTATACCACAATCGTGGCCAGCGTCTCTTCAGTTGTTTCTGCTAAATACCAATGCTCCAACGTTTTAAGGAGACTTTATGTGTTAATCAGAACTATGGGGTCTAAGAGGCGCTTCGCATCAGCTTCCTTTCAAAATGGAAAAATCCCTTTTGTGTAGTCGTTTTCTTCTTACTACTAGAGTTAGAATTGTGAAATAAATCCAGCCTCTTACGGTCCAGTAGACAATAAGTCGCTCAGTTGTAGAACGAACTGCTTAAGCTGTTTTTCTTCAGCACTGTACTGAGCCTTAGTTCTTTTAAATGTCAAGCGCATAAGTCTAAGATGAACGTGTAACACCTATGTATCACTTTCCACTAGGTAACAAAGAGAACAAACGTCTTATTCTTTTAAAATATAATGTTATTTTTTGTTTCTACGAAACCTGGAAGCATTTGGTTCAGAATCGATTGCAATAAAATTGTATACCATGTTATATTTGAACTCAATCGTCCATTAGGGAGTGAAAGGAAAACAGAGGATGTACCAGCTGCTTCTCTACCCGGGTATCCTGTAAAAGTCATTTCAGGGACAGAGGTTTTGTTAGCGTTTTTACGGACGATAGGCTGACCCCCTGTCACTGTTATAGTCTCTATCCATCAATAAAATACCTCCAAGTTTTGTTTGAAAGCCTCTGGTGTTTTGCCTACCCCATAAGGCTGCTAACGAGACGGCAGCGACAGCGGCGCGAGCAGCGATGCGCCGTTCTCGACGCCCCGCCAGCGGGCAGCAGAGCGATTTGTCGCGGTTTCATACAAACTCAATACTTTCTATCGTGCCGCGGAAATCGATGCCCGCGCCGCATTCGCTGCCGTCCAGTTTGCAAGGATACAGGTGTGAAGTTATGTATGTATGTATATCAATAATCTCTACATAGTCCCCACCCCACTCGCACGACAAAAGCAACACACCTCAAGAGGCTTGAAACTTGCTGCGTATTTAAGATAATAATATATATATTTTTGTATGCCGATTTTTTGAACGAAAAACGTAGACCCGCGTGCTAGGTTTCGCTTAAAAAAAAATAAACGTTGTTGAAAAAATAGAGCTTCGAAGGTAGTAATAAGATTGACATACCGATAAATATTGATGTGATTGTAAAAAACACTAGCATCTTTTATTTCCTATGTTCTATTCTTATTTTAAATATCCAACGGTATTTCTTTTTCACAGTACAACATATTTCCATGAAGGCGATAAAAATATGTGTTAGTACAAGTCTTGGAGGTTTACGATCTTAGCTTTTTTACGATTACAATATTATTGAAAATAAAATTGCATAAAATACAGGTAAATAGTAGTAATAAATAGTTGGAAGTTTATGTTTTATTGTGGAAAATAATGCATTCTTTCGTTACACTTCACATATGTTTGTGATTATTTTGACACGCTTAGTAGTACTCTTTCAAGGATTCTGGTTTTATTTTGTGTCCTTAGGTAAGGGCTAAGGGCTTTGAACTTGAGATGTATCATCTATACGTAAAGTCTAGCGCAAGGTATTTATAATTATGTAGAACTTATTTTGTTTAATGTTTGACAGCGGTTTCAGCATCACCACTTATCTCATTTTCAGATAAAAAAAACCAAGTAAAAAGAGATGAATTTAAATCACAATGAATTTTAGTAACAAGTGCTATGGAAGTTGATTTAATAGTATGTGTTTCAATCGATCAAAGTTCGCAAAGTTTAGTATAAAAATATAAGCATAACTAGATAACTTTCATTTTATTTTTATTTACCCGTATTTACATTTCTTTTTGTTTCCACTTCGGGTTCAACTAAACTTTCTATTAAATGACTGTATTGCTGTTGCATATGTAAACTTTAAAGCAAAAGAACGCTGAGTTTGTTGATGTAAGTGCTCTAATTTGAAACTTATCAATTGGATTTTTAAAAACATTTTTGCATATCCCTTAAGGAAAGCGTGACGCGATTGACTCAGGTAAATAGTAACATAGTAGTATTTATTCATAGGGAATTCGAGTGAAAAATTTAGTACCTACTTTTATTACATAATTATGATCAGAATCGAGTACAGAGTGCTCTCCTTCAGTACCTATCTAAAATGTGTCACCAGTCACCCTGTATAATAAGAATAATTAAATAAAACAAATAATGGAATGTTCGCCTGTGTATATTACAAAAAGCGTGCTCTGTCAATTTTGCTTGTCATTTGGATTAAAATTAAAAACTATAAAAATCACAATTCCGTTATTCGATAGCCATCGTCGTCGTTGGTTCTTTTTATCATTTAAATCTCTTGTCTATCTCCCGTGACTTTCCTCTTCGGCGGAATCCGGTTTACCTAGAACAATGACAGTAACATGAAAATGAATTAAACTTATCTATATCTTTATATGTCAGGCTAATTCGTGAAATAAGTCATACCGAAAATTTCTCATTTTTTAACCATTTCAGAAATGCCTCTGTCAAATTTACAGCCTATACTGATATGGTATTATCTACAACCAGGATAAAACAGATTCACGGTGTATATGTGTTTCTTATATTAGGGATAAATTAGTATAGTCACTTGCAACTTCTGGGGATCTACCGGTGAATTACCGATGTTGCGAAGTTAGATAACAGTCCCGGTAACAGTGATTTCACTTCCTCCTTCAATTTAATAGGAAAAAAGCTGTTTGGCTATTAAATTTTGTAAGTCGGCGAGCTCGAATCTTTGGGTGATAATACACTGCCTTTTGCGTTTTAGTACAAAAGATAGTACACTATTTCCATATCTTTTTCTAATCAATAGCTTCGAAAACTGAAAAGTTATTAACTAACAATGCCTTAATTTTTTTAACATAACTCTTAGCTTTAACTTTAGTCACCTGATTTTATTTGAAATTTCGGTTTTTCTGTAAATAAAGAAATTAATATGTATAGTGTAAATAAGTGAAGTGTATTCAGTTAGTAAATGTTGTTAGTATTGTTGTGTATTATATTTTGAAAGTATAACATGTTTTTCATATTGTGGTTCACGAAAATACTTACGCTCTAGAGGTGGTTGAAGATTGGAGATCCCTTCACTTGCATCACTGTTATACCCGGCCATAGGTAAAACATTAAGATTTGATTGTGCACTTGGCAAGAACTGGACATCTTCGTTAGTTCTATACCCTTGCATACCATATAGTTGTGGTGTTTGTAAATAACCTGGCTGTGTATTAACATTTGGCGAACCTTGGTCTTGACTTATTTGACCAAATGCATTCACTAATGCCTGTGCTTCGGATAGTCCTACATTTTGCAAACCGCTTAGATTTTCTTGATAACCCTGATAACCCTGATCATACATTACAGGGTTTTGGATATCTGCACTGTTCGGAAAGTAATCATTAGGTGCATTGAATGTACTAGTGATAGCGGTATTTGGTGAGTAGCCTGAAGGGTAGCTGTTGTATGACGCAAAATCATTTTCTCGAGCAGGCCCCGGGAGGTAAGTAGGCCCAGGATATAATGGATCAATGCTATTTAAACTAGATGGGTTGGGACTTTGTCCTTGATTGAGTAAGCTTAAAAGATCTTGTATCTGATTTTGATTGGTATTTAATGTTTGGAACTGTGCGGTGCGATCTAAATCTGTGGGATAAGTAGTTTCGATTAGTTCTGAGAGGTATGACATTTAGTAAATGTGTAAATTTTTTTTTTCTTATTATAGACTAAACCCGCCTTTGACCTCAATTTTCTGATGGTAAATGAAGGTAAAAGCACACGGGCATAGAAAAGAACAAATTAAACGACTATGTCAGGAATTTATTCAATGAGTTTATAAAGATCATTAAAAAGTATAGTTTGAAAAAGACTGACTTTGTGATCAAGTATTACAGATTGATATTGACAAAAATATTACTCACCTGTCGTAGTCTTTTGTTTTCCATGCGAATGTTTCCCTGGATGGAGCGTTTCAGTGCCATGAAGTAAAGCAGTAGTTGACCCATGTGTCCCATGGGCTACTGTTGTTGAAGAGCCACCGGAAACATGTGGCGTAGTATGTGCAGACGTATGTAAAGTCGGTGGCGATGCCCGAGAGCTATAAGGATGCATGTTTGAATGAGTCGTTAAATGGGAAGAGGGGAGTGACTGTGAAGAAGTCGATGCAGTCTGGGATGAAGGACCCCAACTTGAAGGTAAATGTTTAGATGTAAGTTGAGAAGGATGGACAGATGATGGATAATATTGAGAGGATGGAAGATTCTGTGATGATGGGAACATTGTTTGACCTGAAGGTTCTAAAGTCTGTATTGATGGGTAGAATGACTGAGATGTCGATACAGAGGGTGAGGAAGGGTATCCTGTGTGTACGTAGGGATATACCGTTGAAGGGAAAATGGATGGCATAGTTGGATAGGTAGATGGAAGAGTCGGATATGTTGGTGAGAAGGTCGGCGCAGTTTGACCTGTAATAAAACAATATTTTGCTAATCAAGAAATTATGGATAAATAACTTAATCAAAAAGCAAGGGAGAAGAATAGATAACTATTTAGACTCATATTTTAAAATTGTGTTTCAATTTCAAAACTAAATGTACAGTGTGCTTCGTTTTATATTAGTTTATGTAATGTAAAGGGTAAACCTATACAATAATAAACAGATAGAGATCATGGCAAATATCTAGTCCCCTGAGGTCCTCTGAGCTTGTCGCAAGGCGTTTCGCACAGGTTTGCGTTACTCACAAAAACCTGCGCGAAATGTCTCGCAACCACATTAGGGTAGACTAGATTTTTGGCGCGATCTATACATTGTATGACTTTGGTGCTTATTACGACCACTTTAAGGCTAATTTCACCATGAGTATAGTATTGAAAAATTACCACATCCAGGAATAGCTTCACATTTCGCCACGACGTAGTTATAAACGGTGGTGCAGAAACACACTTGGCATTGATCTCGGAAGTTTATATGCGGTGCATGATATTTGCACTTCGGTTCTGCATGATAAAGATGAATTTCATGGCTATTAAATTGATAGTAATATAGCTTTAATATACGTATTCTACATGTAAAGAAAAGAAAAGCTTTTTCTTACTCCAAGAGTTCCATTTTGGATTCAATTATCGTGCTCTCATCACTAGCTTTAAGTCTAATTGTATAACTGATTTACTTATATTATCATTATGATCTTTAGGGGATAGTTTCTCAGCGGTATTTTTAAATTCTTAAGTTAGGTAAGGTAAGAGTTTTGAAATAAAGATTTTTTACCAAAAGTGTCTACAAAATTCTATAACAAACAAAAATGTCAAACTGTGCACGCAAAACAAATAAACTGTTACTCACCTAAGTATACAATTTGCGGAGCAGGTGAAGCTGTTGAAATAAAATGTCTTGTTAAACAAGAAAACAATAAAAGTAAAACACTTGAGAATACCAATTTAGAAGTAATGGGAAGTATACTAGATGCACCTTGAACGAGCAATATAAATAATTTAACGTTCAAATAAAAAGAGCTTCAAGAAATTTTAAAATCGTTGTAGGTTTGCCCATAAATATTTCCGTATAATACATAAGTATATATAGTATCATACAAGTATAAAACATAAGTAAGTAATTCAAATTAATATTGTCAATAAAAGATATTTGTAAATTATTCTAAAATAGCCTTGAATTATCTTTTTTTTATCTAAACCTGCACCTTTGATACTGTTTGAGCTAAATAAATGTAACTTTTAATGTACTACAAAATGTTACTTCTGACACTTAAAAAATGTATTCCAGTATTTTTCAGTTTATTAATAACCTATCAAAATACTTTTATCATTACAATATTTTGATTTATGACTATGATAAACCTTTAAATCTTACCCTTTAATCTTACTGAAGAGATTGTGAAAATATAAGCAAAGTTTTTCTTGATTCCCTATTTGTACTTTAGTATTTTCGAATAGTAAAACAAATATATCCAAGTGAATATTGTCGCACCTGCGTAGGTTTGTCCCGAATTTTGTAAGCCTCCAATGTGTCAATTTGACGCCCGTGTCGTTTGTTCCCTCGTAAATTTTTACGTTATTCATTTCGTTGTTTTTAACTTTCAGCTGTTTTTTTGGACTGGCCTTTTGCACGCGTTGTGTCGAGCTTTTTTGCTATTTATGACCGGTCAGTCGTTGGTAGATGTGGCCGGTGGTACTGCCAAACGGTTTTGTGTACGTTTCTATACATATTTTAACCAATTTTTATTAGGCTTGTTCATGTTATTTGTACTTACCTGATGGTGAAGTTATCACCTCTGAAATTGGAATGTCAATGAAATGAAATGAAAAAAGTTTAATTCTGACACAGGCTTATTTGACAAAATTTATACACATAAAAATTTAATATCACAAAGCAAAAGAAAGAAAGAAAAATAGATCAAATGCCACAAACAGGCCGCAACTCAGTATGTTGGTAGTTAACAAACTAGCGCTGGTCTTCCGTTGCAACCGTGGAGTGACTGCTTTTGCGAAGTACAGTATTAAATAAGGTATATAGAATTGTCCGAAGGGATATAAGGATAATTTGGAATTTGCGGTAACTCACGCTGGTTGTTCGTTGGGCTATATGGACCAAGTGGTTCAGCTGTAACTAAAAGGATAAATAAAAATATTTAGACACTTGAGTTGTTTGAATAAATTTAAATCAATCCTATAAATGATAATTTAAAATGGTACCTGGCACTTCCACACCTGAAATTTTATTAAACTAATTAGTTCCACGTATTAAAAAATGTTCCTACAAAAATAATTTTATGTGTACCAATATTTCAAATTCACGAAATATTAAAAGTAATGTCAAAAGTTTAGTTGAGTACTTTAACCGAGCACTGATCATTTAATTTTCTTTATAAATGAAAGCAAAGTAGAAAGTCATATTCAGTAAATTCGGATCCATCCGTGTTTATTTAAAAGATTCTTTTTTATCTTTGGCAATATTAATTCTGCAAAAATTGAGGCCAATGTAAAATTTCATGTAAAAGTCATAGTTAAACTCTAAAAGTCCGGTTTTACTGAATCTGACCGCAAAACCAACATAATTATTTTTGCTTGGAAAACTTTGATTGCACAAGATTTGCTAGCTCCATAGTTTTACGAACTCTGTTGGCTGACTTTGAGAAGACGAATTATTATTAGAAGATATGCATAAAGTGATTGATTGATTGAAGTATACTCACAGCAGCTAGCTTTTGTGAAGCAGTTCACTTCCACGTCAATGTATGGTGGAGACGCGGTTTCAGTGCAGATGCACACCTGGCACTCATCCCATGGATGACTGAATGGTTGATTGGGAGTGAATGGTGCACATGACGTATCTGAAAACATAAAAAAAATATGGCAAGTTAGTTAAAAGTACGCATGACGCTAAGCCACACTTGTTTATGGATGTTGCAAAAAACTCTTGTAACGCAGGATATATTTTTACGCGAATTGAACGCGGGAAACATTGCAAAGTTTTTGGAATATGTATTTTTGAAGTAATTTGATTTAACTTATAAATAAACTTCGTTTAAAAGGGAACTTTCTGTAGAAATTATTATCATCAATAAACTTAAATTTTTGAGATTCAAAAAAGAAAGGATTGTATTACGTACAAGTATATTTGATAATGCATGTTCACAAATTGCGGAATTTTATTTATTATAAATATTAAAACAATAATTTATTTAAAATTAATACTTACGTGGTGATGGTCCAGGCAATGGACTCTGTCGGTGCTTGTTTGGCCAAACTAAAAGAAAATCAAAGATTTAAAATAGATTCTAATAGAAGCGCTGACAAAGAAACAAAAGTAAACAAATATTACCTTCACTGTTAAAATCGTCTACAATACCGTGAAATGAATAAAGAGTGTGATTAAACATAAAAGTGTGTGTATGAAGCATAAATGATTTGTAGTATATAGGTTTAGGTTGAAGGTTAGGAGCTGTTGTAGAGGTTAGGTGTGCGTGAGGGGTCCTGGGCTCGAGTCCCTGCTGGGCCAATTTTAGCAACAAATCTTCCTTAACTGAATCGGGTCTCGGTGTATACTAGGATACTAGCTAGGCTTCCTCAACAATTATTTGTATAGTAATTGTACAGATATGTTAACTACCACTTCATTTACAGTCATTATGTGGAAACATAAATTAATCTATACATATAATAAAATGGTAGGAAAGTCAAAACTGTACATTGAATATTTTTTTTAAAGAATACTTGGGGTATGATCTACAATCGAAACAGAAACAAAAAATATAGTTTTTAGAATTTTTGTCTGTTTGTCTGTTTGTCTGTTTGTCTTTCCGGGATAAACTCAAAAAGTACTGCATGGATTTACTTCAAATTTGGCATGAAGATAGTTAAGAAGTCGGGTCAACATATAGGCTACATATTACATATTATACACGCTAGCAGTGTTATAATCGTAGGTGCGTTTGGTGCTGCATAGCGTTCACGCAGACGACGTCGCGGGCAGCAGCTAGTATTACTTTAAAATTATTACTATTTTTTTTTATACATAGGTAAATGTTAAGACTCATTCACTTTTTAAAATAAAATTTACAAATAGTTTACCTGAATCTATTAATTTAAGTTACTTATTAAAATTTTTATACTAGATGTGAAGTGTGGGAATTATAAGAGTGCGTACAAAAATTATTAACTATTTATATACACACCGGCACAATTAGCGGAACAGAAAAAAAAAGCAGGATTTTAAAATCTTTTACTTGAGGAACTGGCCAGTTATGATATTTTCGAAACAGATCGATAGGAGACAGCGAATATGGAGACGCAAAGGAGAACGCCACATACAGTCTAATTTTAAACACACAGTGGCTTATGGTGGCGGCTCGATTATGGTTTGGGGAGGGATATGTTTATTTATTTATTTTAAGAGGTTAACTAGGTATTTATGTAAAGAAAAAATACTACATACATTGAGCTTAAAACAGTTTTGGTGTATTGTAGTTTCTTGCTTAGTAAGAAATTTAACTTGTAAAATACTAATGACTACTTTAATTGCATATTTATTTACCAATACTACAGCAATAAAAAGGGGTACAGTCACTTGCAATGAGATGTACACAGTTCGCAACTTGTTCGCTTGTGATAAGGTTCCAATGACAATGTCTTATTAGACGTGACTGTATGTATAGGGGACCTAAAAATAATGTGAATCAAAGAAGGAAATGATGAGAAGTTTTTTACTTCATAGGTCTTGCGATAACTACAAGATAATTAATTAATTTTAAAAGTTAAAAGCTGCAAATATTACCAAAAAAACTTAAAATGATTTTTTTGAAAATTATTGATATTTTGTTGCTAATAAGCTCCTCCGCAGCCATTAAATTTTTTGCTAAGTTTGTTTTAGGTAACTTGTATAGAAATAAACTAATAATAAATATTTCTGACACTCACACAACATTATCTAGCCCAAATTAAGTTTCTTAACGAACTTGTGTTATGGATACTAGTTAACTGATATACTTAAGAAATATATAAACATACATATTGAATAAATATATATTTTTTATCAGACAATAAACTTAAATAAACATATAAACGTCCATAACTTGACGACTAATGTCTGTGTTCATCACACAAATATCCGTCGCCGCCGGGATTCGAACCAAGGACCTCTGGCATAGAAGGCAATGTACGTTACCCCTACACCAGCCGGTAATCGTTATAGGTGAAATAATTCGTAAGCAGATTTTTGGTTTCTTCAACAGTATTTAAGTTTAATTCATAGTATTCAATCTAGAAACAAACAATTACTTAATCGATAATAAAAAATTGTAATTGCAAAAAACACCAATCTTATGGTCACACTACGGTCGAATGATCATCTTTAGGGTGATACCACAACAATCTATCGAACGTCGATCGCCGTCATCGATCGAAGTCGGGCGACTGGTCTAGTAGCTTTAATCGAGCGACGGATACCGTTCGACTAACCAATGGATCGACGATCGGTCGGTCGACGTTGATTGAGTAAATTTTCGACAATCGATCGATTGGTGTAGTACAATCCTCAGTAGTGATGCGGGTCTATGACAGTCAAACGTAGCAATTAGGGTGACTATAATGCTAAATAAATTGGGAACATTTTTAATTTGCATATTTTTGCCACGTCCACATGTTTAAATTAAATTAAATAATATGTAACACATATTTCTAGTAACGATTAAATTTTTATAGGTACACATGTTTGGTATTTATTATTAGTCTTGTTAATGCTCACTAATATAAACATAAAGTGTTTAATAAACAAATTAGTCTATTTTTACCTGTATTTGGTGAAGGTGTTGGTGGTTTATACGGATCTATTGGATATACGGAGGGAGTATTTTCTGAAAAATAAAAAAACACATGTATATTAAATATCACAAACAGGAAGATTTTCTCGGCGGTATATACCGATCCATTTTTATTATTTAAATATTATTTTAAAACTGATAAAGGTTTTTTTTTTGTATCACATGTGATTTGGTGGTAGGTATTTATTTGCTAAGCTTATGTTAAGATTATAATTCTTACACCTGTTAATATATGGGTACTTATATTATACCCTTTTTTTGTCTGGAAGAAAACGTGCTATTACATTCCAGACCGTAAAAGGGGGAACAGTGGAGTATGTGGGGATAATCCGGCAAAAGGACGAACCGACCCAGTTAGTTTCATTGTGGATCTTTTTAGATCATAATTTGTTTCATACTTTAGTTAGTATGCCAGCTTGAATGCTAGATGTCCTCAGTTTCGCTTTGGGGTCCCCATGTATTTATTTTTACTTAAAGGCTTTAAAATCCGGAAAAAAACTGTTATTTAATATAGCATAACGTCACAACATAACGTCATGCCTGTATCCCTTATGGGGTAGGCAGAACACCAGAGGTTACAAGACCATCAGATGTCACGTTTGACAAATTTGGAGGTATTATAAAGATGGAGAGAGACTATTTTAGTAACAGGGGGTCTGCCTATCGCCCACAAAAACGCCTTTAAACCTCTGTCACTTAACTGACTTTTACGCTATGCCCGGGAAGAGAAGCAGCTGGCACATTCTATGTTTTTCTTTCGCTCCCAGTCCAGCATGTCAATACTAAAAAGTTGCATCTATAGTTTTCTTTATGAAAACCCAAATAGCGAAGTATCTTTTCAAGTTTCCATTACAGTTATATTTGCTGGCAACAAAATAAAGTTGGTTAAGTTAAAATAAAACCAATGATTTTAATATTCATCATCATCATCATCATCACAACTCCGTGTAATGGGCCCACTGCAGGGCATGAGTCTCTCCTCTGGGTGACAAGGAGGTTTAGGCCATAATCCACCGAGCTGGCCCAGTGCTGGGTGGTGGATGTCAGAATTTTCAGGGTGCCGATATGGCTTCTGACAAACCCTAACGACTACTGTATACAAGTATACAGCACCCGGGACCGACAGCTTAACGTGCCCTCCGAAGCACGGAAGTCGCCGTGAAAAACGAATGGTCGGCGGTCACCCATCCAAGTACCGACCGCGCCGAACGTTGCTTAACCTGTGATATCGTAAGATACACACAGTAACCACGGCGCCACGACGACTTCTCTTCGATTTTAATATTAAAGTTCATAAACATTCAGCTTATGTTAACTTAGGTTATCTAAGATATTGTCGGCGTCAAGATAACTTTGTGTTAAACCCAGGATTTCATATAGTGGATAGTGAATGCAACGATATTGGATTCTCCTCGGCTATTTATTTTCTATATTTGAAATCGGACTTGAATATCTTATTTGATTTGAAATAATCATATATTTTACATCTTACTTTATTCTAAAGTATACGCAATTTCAAACATTTTTTACATTTTTTTTAGTATATAGGGTCGCCATATAATAGTCAATAATATTTTAATATCAGATTAAGACTGGGTCATAAAAACGAAAAATAAATAATTTAAAAAAAAATATTTTTCATAAATTAAAGTTACAAAATTTTTCTAAGTATAAAAATTTAAGTTTGATCTGTAGTTTATGACTACACAACAATTAATAAAAACGTGTCCGTCTATTTGTTTATAGTCATAAAATCTAGATTAATCTTAAATTTTACTCACAGAGAACAATTTTGTTACTTTAATTTCTGAAAAGTATTATATTATATTATATTATTTTCGAAATTCATACCCACTTATCATACCTAATCTGCTATTAAAATATAATTGACTATTATATGCGGACCCTGTATAGGGTCTCCCAATAAAAGTCTATAATATGTTAATGGCAGATTGAGAATGATGAGTTGGTCTAAATTATGAAAAAATATAAAGGTATTTTTTAAATATTTTTCATAAATTAACATTTCAAAATTCTTCAATGCGATCAAAATTTAAGTTGAATCTGTAGTTTCAAATAGGGGAAATGTGTGAGTAAAATTAACTTTTTTAAATTACCTGGGGTATAATGATCCGGTCTATCCGGTGTTATTCTAGTCGGGGTAACTGGTGTGAATGGACCGAATGGGTTATCAGGGCTCACTGGTTCTAAAATAGAAAAAAAAAACATTGTAATATTACATCTATAGGGTTGATTTTTAGTCATCAGCCAAATTTAAATGTTAGTTTCTTTGATACGATATAAACGTACCTGCATATTTATTTTAGCGTCGCTCAGTACAAAAAAAGTAGAAATATGGAACCACAAACTTTTTTGGAAATAGTCGCTGTTGATGAACATAGCTACTACGACGCGGCATTTCTATGATAATACTACGACGTACAAGATGTTTTGTAGTAGCGCCTAGTCATCTTTATTTTAATGGAAATTTAGAGTGGCCATGCCTTGGTTAATATGTTAGCAGATATATTAATTTCCTTGTTAAAAATAATCCTTGTTTTATGCAAAAATCGTTTCTATAAATGATATTGTGTAAAAAAATTTGGCCGGTGACTACAAATCAACCCTGTATATTTATTTTATCAACCAAAAGCAACAAGGGTGGGTATACATAAAAATTACAAAAAAATCTTTCCTGGAACACTTTATCAAACTCAAAAATATATAAATGGCAACTAAATTTATTGTTTTTGTGAAATAAGACTAATCTACAATGCAACTGATTTAAAATTAAAATTTAAAAAAAACAATTGTACGTCAACATGGCAATACTAAGCTAAATCTATTTCTCTTTACCATAATTACTATTTATTAACTATCTTCCTTAAAATGGAAAAGGAACGCATCGAAAAGAAAAATTTCAGAATTTAATTAGATGTGGCTATATGACAAAAAACAGAATGGTAAATAAAATTGGAGACCGTGTAGATAAAAAAACGCATTTATTGCGATAAACTTACCTGGCCCGATAGTGACTGTTTTAAATGGAAAAAAATATTAGTGGAGTATCAAAAGGTGTAGCATTTTTAAACTTAATAACTTAGAATCAACATCCTATAAAGTTATGGAGGTTTACTTATGTTTTACCGACACGAAAGTGAAAAGTACATTACGTTCTCTATACCAAAACACTCTTTTAGAATAAAATTTAGCATAAGGTGAGATTAAGATCCAACGCTGCTTTATTAAGAGTAAGAAATAGTCGCAGATTTAATACTGTAGCCTTAACAACCTTTAGCTTATAGATTCAAAACTGCTTACAGCCTCCTATGCCAGAGGTCCTGGGTTAAAATCCCGTGGGGGTGAATATTTGTGTGAACAACGTTGATATTAGCCATTAAATCATAGATATTTATTCTTTTTTCTTATATTCATTCATTCAATATGTATATTACTAAAGTTCTCAAAGAAACACGAATTCTTCTTTTATTTTTCCAGTCGACTTCAAAAAAAGAAGTAGTTACTAAATTTTTCTGTATATTTTTTTATGTTTGTAACCTCATAAATTTTGACTGGGTGAACCGATATTGATGTTTCTTGTTTCATATGATAGAGGATACTTCCCATTTGGTCCCATCGGTCCCAATCCATAAATTCGGAGATCCTTTACCATGACGACCTTCTACTTCAGCCAAAGTTTTGACGTGTAGTCAGTTTTTTTTAATGCTCTGCATTCGTTGATTATATGAAGCCTGGTGTGACGCCTGATGCCCGGGCGGGCCCTGAAGGGGTCTTACCACCACCAGATTAGTCACTATTCTATTCTAAGCCGATCCTACGCAGCCTAATAAAGAATTATGGTGTGGACGGAAAGACATATTTATTTACTAACTTTAAATCAAGGAACAAAGGAACACTTACCTTCACATCCAGGTCCACCTTTCTTCTTGCACAAGATCGTCTGAACGCCCTCTAGCGCTACACATTGGCATTCCTTGCAGGAATCATCAGGATGAGGGAATGGAGTCTGTTGTGGGAAGTTCACGCAGTGTGGAACTAGATGACGAACAAAATAGGTTAATACACGAAGTCAAACCTTCGACAAATATTGTCAACATAGGACGAGAACAAAACAACTGGGATGCCCTTGCAACATTTTCTGCTGATCAAACTTTTTCTGTTTATCAGCAGAAAATGGTTAACTCATGATAATTTTGTGTCCAGTTGTCTGCCACTTTGATCATTTGCATTTATATGAATAGATTTAATCAGATGCTTTATTGTGACTTACGTGGAACTGTTGTGTCTTCTGGAATTTCTGAAATATGAAATTATTGCATTTGAAGAAGTTGTTTTCCTTTTCTTCAGTTTTATTTTTATCTCTAAGACTCCTGACTTAACGCAGAGTCTCCGGTTTGTGTACCAGTAAGATGAGTTACTTATTTTATCAGTTACTTATATTCAATTACTTTTGTATTGTTAAAAAGCTCCCAACTACTACTAAAAATTTAAAATAATAACTTTGAATTGAACTTACTCCAACGATCTTGTTCAGGTACAACTGTAAAAATGATAAAATAATGTTTGAATATCTAAGTTTACATAATATTTATGCAAATTAAGAAAGAAAAAACAATACAGTAGCTGCAAAAAAATAATCTTAAATATTATAACAAAAAAAAAAAAACAATTTATTAAGTATCTTCTGGCGCATTTTGTAATTCAACCTTTAGAATCTTGGGATGATTAATTTTGGTCTTGAATTTATGTAGGCTTTCTGATGAGCTAATGATAACTACGACTACAAGTATTTAATTTAATTGCTAGACACTATTTTCTTAGGCGATGGAATCCTGAGCGCAAAGAGCCAATAATAATTACATCTCTATTAATATAACACCGTGATAGTAGGTTAAAGAAGGAGTTTGTTTAATTTGGATCGCCTACTTATCAAAAATCAAAAGATTTTTATTCATCATTAGACCATCGAATGGCTGATTAATGACGTTACATTTTTGTACTTCGGCTTTTACAAGGTGTTGATTGTTATTGAATAAGATATTACAGTAGACCAAGAGACGAAACAAGCCGGCGGAAAAAAACTCTTGGTACTCTTTTTCAGTTACAATTATACGAATCAATCCAAATAGGTACAGTACAAATTGACCATTGCATGAAAAAAAACAAACACAAGACAGCTAATTGTGAGAGCCAATGTCAAGCCACAACCAAATTGCTTACATAGTAGGTGCAATGAGCTATGGATGCTCAACACGAACATGACAGACTGGGACCAGAGTATTTAAACAAGAAATTACTTCTAATTTGTTTAAATTTAGTAAGGATTATGATTAACTGCCTTGTTATCAATAGGCAGAACTTTAAATAGTTACCTTGGCTGTAAGTCATCTTATTAAAATATTTATCATCGGAACAAAACTTCCAACTTGTTTTTAGGGCTTTTTAGTTATTTGCACTTACCACATTGAGGATTGCTCACACAAGATATTTTCACGTCAGGCACGCCATACATATTTATTTCTTTCCTGCAGATACATATCTGGCATGGATTTAATGGATGTTGGAATTGCTCATTCGTTGGAAGAGGATCACAGCTGTCTGATTGTAAAAAAAATTACGACATCAAAAAATGCTCTTTAGTTTTGTCAGTGAAAATGCCAGAAAACTATTTCTATCTATTTCATGATTTTTTTTCAAAGGTAAAGTTTATTTGACAACCAAAACCCTTTTTAAAGGCCTGATTTTTAATCAATCGTCGGATGAAAGTTATTTGAAGAATAAAGTTTTACTCAACGGAAATATGTTGTTTTACAATGTTATCATAAAATTTTGAATGACAATAAGCTTGCGACGAAATTAAATCTGTCTAGTAATAATTTATTACACATCTTATAACTAACCATTGAAAATTCGTGTCTAACTAGACAATATCTTAAGATCCATGTAAACGTAAACAGTATGTATCAGTCATAAAATTTACTTACGATGTCCGGGCTGTTCCGTTGGTCGGTACGGCACTATTTCCGAAGGAAAAGTGGGAACTGGTGTCACTTCTTGGTTGTACGGTGACATTGTTGGATATGTTGGTGGTGGATACACAGGCGTTGAAGGCCCAAGTGGTTGTGGCTGTCCAGAAACAGAACAACTTTGACAGGACACGCAAACTGGTGACAGTTGCATGGCAAAACTTTGACACACGCAGACCATGCATTGGTATATCGGAGAATTATAATAATACATCTCTCCTAATCTTGCACAGGCAACTCTTAAACCTGTAAATAGATTTGGCGGTTATTACGTCTTTAAAAGTGCACAAAATGGAAACAAACGACTATAAGTATAATTTTTTGACTTTCGAAGCAAAAATATTTCAAATAATTTAGAATATTAATTTATTTACATACATAACTTAACGCCTGTATCCCTTATGGGGTAGGCAGAACATCAGAGGTTATAAGACCAACTGATGTCACGTTTGACTAATGAGGTATTATAATGATTGCGAGAAGCTATTGCAGTGACAGGGGGTCAGCCTATCGCCCACAAAAATGCCAATAAAACCTCTGTCCCTTAACCGACTTTTACAGTATGCCCGGGAAGAGAAGCAGCTGGCACATTCTATGTTTTTCTTTCACTCCCAGTCCAGCATGGAAGTATTAATTTATTTCTCACCTACATCTTCGCCTCTTTTGTATTCTGCATATGGTACAGATCTTACACCCCCGACTGCAAATAGAAATAAAAAGACGTTAAAAAATTAGCTTTTTCTCAATTGATAAAATTCCATTGGAACTTTAATACCTGGTAAACCGGCGTTTTGCTGTACATATGGATTGAGCCAATTATTTCTATGTACGAAAGGATTGAATCCATACCGCTCTTCTTCAGATGCGGATGATTCATCTGATGGCGAAGCACTTCGATCTTCCTCTTCCCTCTTACTTCTCTCATAGAGTCCATGTGAGCTGTGCCCTGGAAGGTATAACCATGGCGGACTTAAAGTTGTATCCTGACTCTTAATGTCAGAGAACATTGTTTTAGTGTACCCTCTTGCCACCAATTCATGTTGTTGTCCATTTGGAACATTGCTAAGACCACTAATATCAGCTCCTAACAAACACGTCAATACCGTAACTAGTTAGTAAAATATAATGAACTCACTATATTATGCTATATTAAATATTAAATTTAAATTTCATTAGACAGTTTAAGTAACTTTAAATATGGAGAATTTCATGTTTCTAGAGTTATAACAAATCTAGATTTACCTCTTTTGAGATCATTTGGACGTTCTTCTGCAGTAATTAAATGCAATTCGTAATAGATAAGAATGGAGAAAAGTAGGGTACGGACCCTACTCACTGCCCTCATGATAATTCTGGCAGCGACAAGTGACCAAAATGATTCCAACAAAAACTTTTCATGCTTTTAAATAAATGCGTAACATAGTGTGAAATAATATGATTGACTGTTTCCATCGGCAATGATTTATAATGATTAAATTAAATTTCTGTTCGATTGGTTCCATCAGAACAGTTGTACCTTATCACTTGTCAAATAAAATTACGTTCGATAACCGTGATTTAGAATCTGTATATTTACAATTGTTTTTGAGCATCCCGGTTCATAATAATGTGTTTATTTGGTACAATTGTTTGCTGCGTTCATAGTTGAATTGACGTCTTCTTTTTGGAGTATACTGGTTACTACGAGAGTGAAATGCTGCTCTGCTCTATGGAAGAATTCACCACATTCCGCAGTGATGAGTTTCTTTTTTAAATTGCTGTAGCGTTTTCCTTGTTTAAGAATTCCGTTTCTATATCTGTACTGTTTTGGTTAGTCTCTAATGATTTGTAATTTCTCTTATTAATGAAACCAAATTCAATTTAATTTAAATTGATGCCTTTTCACGTAGACTATCTTGTGAATATTTTTTTTTGTGGTAGATAATAGATGAATAATAGGTACGTATATTGTCATGATTTATCATAATTTTGGATTTTTTATATTTTTGAAGTTGGCCACACTGCGCGAACGGTTGAATGACGGTCGCGTGGTGGGGCTGAGAACGGAATTTGGATCTTCGAAATAAGTCAGTCACTTCAGTTCGAGCGATCGATTTGAATATTTGTCTAAAAAGTTACTTACGAAGTTGTGCTATTGATAAGAGTTGGAAATAAAAGTGAAGTTGTATTGATATTCTGGAGATTTTCATTTTAATTCAGAAGTGGTACGCACGTAAAAATACCCACATAAGTGGACTCGAATTCCTGGTAAGTCTACTATAAATTATTGTTTCTTATTTTAATTGCGATGCGGAACATATTTTCCAACTAAAGATTTTTATTTTATTCTTTGAAAAACGATAGAATTTAATTTGTAAGTCTACACGTGGTCGGTGCTACTCTCCGATAGTGTTGACTTGCATTAAAGTTTTGTTAAGTAACACGTGGCTGGGGCTACTCTCTTGCCGTGATGCTTTACAAGATATATATTTGTAAGTAGTAGTAGTTGTGAAAAGGGCATGTGGGTTCAACACGTGGTCGCAGCTACTCTCCGATAGTGTTGGCTACATATGCAAAATTGTGTAGGGTGGCACGTGGCGGGGGCTACTCTCCTGTCGTGTCATCTTGCATTCCTTTCTTTATTTGTGGGGCATTACTTGATCGAGGCAACTCTTCAATAATGATGTAACGCATTTTTGCTTTACAAGTTGACATTATTTTTTTTTAATGATATTTGGAAGATGTGTTTGCGAATGTTTTTAATATTATTTATATCCGAGGGTTATGTGTGCTTCATACTCAGAATATATTGGATGAGGGTTATGTGTGCCCCAAACTCAGAATATATTGGATGAGGGTTATGTGTGCCCATACTCAGAATATATTGGATGAGGGTTATGTGTGCCCCAAACTCAGAATATATTGGATGAGGGTTATGTGTGCCCCAAACTCAGAATATATTGGATGAGGGTTATGTGTGCCCATACTCAGAATGTACTAAAGAGTGGTTATGTGTGGCCATATTTAGAATTTATTGGATGAGGGTTATGTGTGCCCCAAACTCAGAATATATTGGATGAGGGTTATGTGTGCCCCATACTCAGAATATATTGGATGAGGGTTATGTGTGCCTCATTTTCAGAATATATTGGATGAGGGTTATGTGTGCCCATACTCAGAATGTACTAAAGAGTGGTTATGTGTGCCCATATTAAGAATATATTGGATGAGGGTTATGTGTGCCCCATACTCAGAATATATTGGATGAGGGTTATGTGTGCCAATACTCAGAATATATTGGATGTGGGTTATGTGTGCCCATATTTGGGTTATGTGTGCCCATGGTTGGGTTATGTGTGCCCATGGTTGGGTTATGTGTGCCCATGGTCGGGTTATGTGTGCGCGTGGTTGGGTTATGTGTGCCCATACTCAAAATTTATTGGTGAACTGATGTGTGCCCATCCCTAATTATTTTTATTGAAGAAAGGGGTGTACACACCCATGTTGCAAATGAGTTTAATAAAGGAATCGCTCGTGGGTATCCACACTACAACATGGATATAGCTCGATAAAAGGCATACGATTATTTATGTGTATACATATATATTGAAATAATAAAGATTTCGTGTGTCGTAACCTAAATTATCGCATAAATCCGTGAATATTATACCTATTTTATACCTTTAACTTCATGAAAAATTCGTGATAGATTTGTATGTGTATATCTATCATACAACCATATATAAGTATCATAGAGTACACAATATTAAGCTAAAATATTGTAATCACTAAAATCAATAAAAAGAGTCGGGTAAAAAGAATAACTTTAGATCCGCTACTTTAGGCCTTCGTGTAAGTTCTATTCCAAAAATCAAACTGGGAATTTAATTCATTATTATTAAAATACTTACCTTAGGGGATGATATAACTTTGGACAAATGCCATTGAATCTGTACAAATATAATAACATAATAATGATGATTTATTTCCTTATATTTATTCAAGTACAAATTTTTTTCATCTGGGGTGTTCAGTTAGACAAAAAAAAATGCCTGTGTTTGAAGACTCCGCTCTTCCACAAACTATAATTAAAAATTTAAAATAAATTAAGTAAAATATTAAAATAAGATTGAATAAAATTAAAAAAAAAATGATTAATTAAACAATTTGTTTAAAAATATTATAAGCAACAGTCAAAATTATATTAAGCGAAAGCATATACATTAAAGATTAATAAAAAAAAAACTAAAGGGAAAGAAAAATTACAATAAAGACAATTGAATAACTTTCAAACAAAAATCCATACAAACCAACTAATTAATAGCATAGTAACCAAAACTACTCTACAAAACACTTAAATTTGCTGTCGTTGTGGCAGTGAAACTCAAAAGTGCCTAAAATGTGGGTACTTGGGGAATTTCCGCAATCTATGCAAAACCGGAACAAAAAGCGTAAGTCAAATGACTCGCTAAATAATCCTTCCAAACATATGGATGGTACAGGAATAGATAATGTAAACCAAGTACAAAACCCTAACACAAAGTTTTAGCCTATTGTAATAGACCATTGGTCTTATGGTCTTTTGAATCCAAAAGGAATGTTGGTTCTCAGATACAAAATACAAACTTTTTGTTGTAAAAGTTTCCTGAAATTTATAGGTGTTGAATAAGAAATTCCTGTTGATAAATCTGTTAAGCCAGTTATAGTTAAGCCCTACAACAGAGTGCCTATCCCTTTAGAATAAAAAAAAAATTCAAAATTAGATGAGTTAGTTAAAGTGGATTTAATTGAACCAGTTAATGAACCTTCAAACTGGATATCTCTAATGGTACCGATCCTTAAGAATGACGGAGATATTGGAATTGGTATTGATATGAGACGTGCTAGCAAAGTGTGTTCGAATTGTTAACAAAGTGAGATCCGAAATTGCACTAGCAACAACTTAGCTGTGTTAAACACTGTGCCAAAAATTCCTTGGGTACAGCTGCGGCAAGGTTCAGAATCAATCAACAATACCAAGGCAAAACAAATTGAAGGAGGGAATAAGTGCATGTTAACAATTGTTGTTGTTGACAAAGTCATTGTAAAAACTTCCATTATTATTATGTCATATGTCAATATGCATTATGTCAGTTAAAGAAAAACAAACTAAGGCTACATTTTATGCACGTATGAGGCTATGTTAATTCAAAGCAATATAGGCAGTGTGTTCATTTAATTGCTGTAAACTGGCAAGCAGAAATAATAAATTGTTTCCATACAAAAATTTACACGTAATTCCATCTTAACCTATATTTTCAAACTATATCATTGATTTAACTTATTAACAGTTCAGTAATGTCTTTTCACATTTAATTTTATATCATTATTTAGTTGAATACTTATGTATAAATACCAAGTTCATTAATCATTTTAGTATAATATTAAAATTTGGTTAGATACCTAGAACTAGATAGAAAAAGTATACTTTTTCCATCTAAATGGGAAAGGCAAATTAATGAATCCATTCAGCCCTTAAGAATATAATATAACCTTGCTATTTCACAATGGGTAATTGACGGAAGCGGAACGTTCTGTTGATAGGGATTGCCGCTATTGGATTGTCCGTTGAATCGATGTGCATGGGCGGTCATCTTGAAGTCAATGTTCTGAACACAATTTTTCGCGGACTCATTCGCAAAAGAATTTGATGTGTTAGATCAGTCGCATCGGGTAGAGATGTGCTTTTATATGACAGCGTCAGTAAGATTGTCAAATGTTGGCATTGTTCTGAAAGCGTTTTCGCTGTGCCATTGAACTGAGATGGAAGTGGTTTGGTGTCAGGAACGATACCACCAACACAACAACAACTATTGATGTAGCGTTGGAGTTTTAAAATGTTTTGTTTGGTGATGGTTTGTGACACTGTTATGGGTGTTTTGTTGGTATTTATCTTTATTGCGTGCATAGGTTACGTTGAGAGAAACTTATTGTTGAGAAGTTTAATTTGGAGTAACACTAATATGAAGTGAATGTATACGATAATAAATGTTACACATAGTTATAACAGCACATATATATTAGGGTGTCAAAAGCGTATTTACGTACACTGAATAAAATACCTCTATGATGGTATGTTTTCATCAGAAATATTAGTGCAAAGGTTGAATGCCATTGGATTGCAAATGTTAGGAATGTATTTTGTGTAAGGTATCATTTAGTTGGAAAGCCAAGGTTCAAAGGAACCTCCATTGGATTAGAAATACTTGGTACAAAGGTACCCTTATAAAGTTTGAAATGTTTGGTACAAGGGTGCCTCCATGGAAATTAGAGTAATTGATATAAATATATCAAAGGAGAAGAAATATTAATATCATAAGTGCCTTAAACAAGCTATTGCTTCAATGAATGGAGAAATTAGTAGGTATGAAATTTAAAACTGTGTTTTGTCGAAAAAATTGGCAAACGGTAAGGCTACTATAATGAATATAAAGCAAGTGCAAGATGAAAAAAAATATATGTATTATTATGCTGAAGAAAAGCATCAGTGACATGCAATGGAGCATAAACATGGAACTACAAACTATTTTGAAAATTGGGACTGTGGTGAGAGCTTGCTAAATTTGAATGTTAAAGAAATTAATTTAAAAGGAAGACAATTCTGAATGAAAAAAATGGAGATGCACAGCGAGAAAAAAAAATGCAGAGAATCTGGAGAAAAGGGAAGAGGGGAAGTCCAACAATAATCAAATGGTAATACTTAATAATCATGAATACCTATTCAATGGAACATTTTAAAAATATGGACAGTGAAAATATAGATATACAGTAGAAATATAAATGGGATGAGTGTGAGGGCAGTAGAGGAAGAACACAGTCATAGTCCCACCGTGCACCCTTGTAGGGATGTAAACGGTCGTGATATTGGTGTTTGGATGAAGTTAGAAAAGAATATCAGCAATGTAGCCCATTTAAAGAAAGTAAACGATTGGTGGACCGTGGTTAATCAGGATATGTGGAATATTCCGTGGAAAATGATGTTCAAGCTTAAATACTCTGTTGACTGATATTATATGGAAGATGAAACTCCTTGGCTATAAACTGTTGTAATGTGCTTTTAAAAGATGATTGCTGTTGAGTTTCTTGCCACTTCTTCTCAACGGATCGACTTTCCGAAGTGGTGGTAGATTCAGTTCAATTGTAAATTGAATTTCTAGTTGCTTAATATGTAAAAGAAAAAAATTGTGTGGTTAACAAGTCTGTTTTTGTTTGCAAATAAGAGATGTAATGTGCAATTAAGTGGTTCTACATCCGGGGGTGGTGGCAACACCGGGAGGGGCGCGCGGGGCTGGTATTCCGCTTGTCACTCCATACGGGACTGCTAACGCTACCGATCGTGGACATACAAGTTGTAAAGATGTTTATATAAATTAAAAAAGGCTGCGTAGTAATGGACTTCAATATTAATGTACCTAATGAATTATGATGCACTCAATTAATTGATAAGGTTTATCTTTAAGATAAAATGTCATAATTTGTAGACAAATTCCAAAACCAATGTTGTCTTAATTTTTTTTGTATATTTATTTTTAAATAAATTAAAGAGGTAAAAATTTTAGATAAGTGCCTACTTTTAAATAGTTAATTGGATTTGCTGTATAAGTTGCGTGTTTCAGACGAGTGTCATGATTTGACATTATTCGTGTTGTGCTTATTGACATTTTTACAGCTATAGCTAGGTATATTACTAATTATGTCTTTGGGATGTAATAATTATGTGGTTGTATACCATGTTATATAATAAGATGCTGAGTACAGAGTGTTGAACGGTTTCGTTTTGAAAGGAACTGACTGATTTTTTTAAAGTTAATGTTTGTTGTTGTGCGTCGGGAGCCGCACGTTGTCGGATGGCCGAGTGTCATAATTTATCATAATTTTGGATTTTTTATATTTTTGAAGTTGGCCACACTGCGCGAACGGTTGAATGACGGTCGCGTGGTGGGGCTGAGAACGGAATTTGGATCTTCGAAATAAGTCAGTCACTTCAGTTCGAGCGATCGATTTGAATATTTGTCTAAAAAGTTACTTACGAAGTTGTGCTATTGATAAGAGTTGGAAATAAAAGTGAAGTTGTATTGATATTCTGGAGATTTTCATTTTAATATATTCTTATATACTTTTATATTGTAATATCTCAAGGGAAGAAGCGGGTCATTTCCGACACGAGTGTCATTGACTACTCACTGGAATGTCCCAGCATATCAGTGTAACTAAATTATTGAAATCAATAAAAAATTCTTTTCATTTTATTAATTTAATTGTAGGATCCATTTAAATTTCAAATTTAAATATTGTTCTCTCACTTAATTTTAAATTCAAGTTGTTTCTCTTAAATTAATTAGATACAATATACAAGGTGTTCCTCTTGATTTCCCATAACTTAGAGGTTTTGTTCCTTACTAAAAACAATACTTTTTGCCAAAGAATACATGTTTCAAAAGTGCATACTTTCCAAGATATCATTAATCTTAATATAATGAGTTCATAAATTATTACCCTTGTAAAATCTTTTTAACAATAATTCAATTGACGCGTGTCACTGAAGCCATACAATTAACAACAAAAACGTTTTAAACGTTGAGGAACAATGCATGCAAAGCGGTCCGAACTGTACCTGTTAAAAGAAAGGATAGAAAACCCCACGTTGTCATATATGATTTTTTGACTTAATCCCATTATTTTTTATGAAAAATAAAATTTAAAAAAAAATTACATTTTATTTGATTCTATATGGTCCCATTAATACCCTCTAGTTATGGGAAATTAACAGGAACACCTTGTATACTAACATAGCTGCAATTGAATTATCTACTTTGATTTGTGTATAATATATTCAAAGCATAAGTTGAAAACATTCATATCAAAGCTTTTTAGGGTGTTCAATTATAATCTATACTAATATAAGTAAAAAGCTGAAGAGTTTGTTTTTTTGTTTTTTTGTTTGAACGCGCTAATCTCAGAAACTACAAGTGGGATTTGAAAAATTCTTTTTGCATTTGATAGCCCAACTCTTGAGGAAGGTTATAGGCTATATTCTATCCCGATATTCCCACGGGAGCAAAAGTTACGCGGGTAAAACCGCGCGCGGTGGCTAGTTTACAATAATTGTACTCTTATTTAAAAGTCCTGAAAACATAAAAACAAACGTTCTAGATATTTTCCAACAAAAAAACACAATTTTGCGTAAGTTTACTTCTTGTCAGGTCGATTTGGAATATTTTTTTGACATCTGTATAAACTTGTCATGAAATGGAATTATGTTGGGTATATTACCACCGTGCCTAATCACACCTTGGATCCATGGAGTTTCTCTTCAAAAAAGAGAAAGAGAATTTAGTTTAACAGTATTCAGTTAATTGCCTCTTAGAATAGTGTTGTTGAAGTGGCTATCTCTAACGGACATTTCAGTTCACCAATGTTTTGTAACAGAAGGCTACCACAAACCTGTCAAAAAATTGTAATTGAATGTGAACTGTATGCCCTCGACCTAAAGTTCAAATTTGGTTGGGGACAATTTAGACAGGTTTTTATGGCTTGATCTGCTGCCTTCTGTACCTCTGTACGAAAACACTTTTTTATAATAGGCCATATGACAAAGACTTAAGCTCCTGATGGTAAGTACAATCAGGCCCTTTAACCTAATTAAACTTTTTTACTTTTTTAAACTTTATGGTTTTTTATTTATTTCAACAACTATAACTTCCCTTAACGTGGAAACCAATTTTCGGCTAAAACCAAATAAAAAACACGTATAAAGCGTTTAAAATGCTCTTTATTTAACTTCAACTGTATTTGTCGCTTTCAAAGAATTTATATATTTTAAACTGCTATAAATCCCGCTTTATGTTATAAATTGTTCATGCATTTTAGTTACACTTCATATAAAGGTACTTACATATAAGGTGAAGCAAATTTTGAATCGATTTGAAAACTAGGAGCATGACCTTGCACACACATTGCACATTATATCATAGTTAAGTACAATGCAGAACCTAAGTATTATTACCATAATTAGACTTATTTTCTTTTGTAACAACCTAAACCCTCTTGCATTCTCGTAGTACGCAATAAACGCAATTAGCGAATAAGGTTTGATTCTCACAAGACTCATATGTAATCATCATCATCATCACAACTCTTTGTAATGAGCCCACTGCAGGGCATGAGTCTCTCCCCTGGGTGCCGAGGAGGTATAGGCCATAATCCACCAAGCTGGACCAGTGCTGGGTGGTGGATGTCAGAATTTTCAGGGCGCCAAAGTAGCTTCTGACAAACCCTAACGACTACTGTATACAAGTATACAGCACCCGGGACCGACTGCCTAACGTGCCCTCCGAAGCACGTAACTGATATGTAAACTTTAACCAAATACTTGTCCTATCTAAGTCTTCATACAACAGACTGCTGATACTTTGTAGCATACCACAGAGTTAGTGAGTTAGTATATAAAAATGTCTCAATAGTGCAACAGATTCTTTTTGCTGAAGTATTTTTTTTAAAGGAGACACCTTCAGCAAAAATGTTGTAGCTTATTTCATAAAAAATAAACAAATGTTATATTTCCCACTATTATTTTATTTAAAAAAAGTGTAAAGCGTGCTTGTTGTTAATTCTATGCATTCTTATTCTATTTTATTGCCATGTCCGGTTCTTGCTTAGTTGTCGTAAAGATGAATATCTGAAAAAGAAAGCAACAGCTTTTAATACGAGTTTTATGACATTTTCCACTATTGTAGGTAATATTTTTTTTACAAAATCAATTTTCATACAATAACGTATCATACTACGTAGCAAACTAATTTTCCTAGAGGGAAAGTCAAAATTGAAAACAATAATAAGAAAAAAATCAGCTTAGGTTTAAACGCTAGATTAAAGATTAAAGCGCAATTAAAAAAAAAATTACCGTTCATGTTAGTCCTATTCTTGGGAATCGCTGCGCAGAGTTCCCCAGTTGCCTAAACATAAAACAATGAATTAAAAAATATGTCATGCAAATTTAATTTGGAATAGTTCATGGTTTATTATTTTTTAGCCCGCCTCTAATCCTAACTTAAGCCCTCAAGCTCCATGTTTTAACAGAAGCTGCCATCATCAAAAAGGGTCAAGTATGATCTGAAAGTCAAACCGAAAACCTCTTCGGCACAAGTAACGGCACCTTAGAGATTCTAAAATTCAGTTTTTAATTTACCTCCATTGTATCCATTATAAGGGTTATAGGGATTTATGGGACCATAACCCCCATTGTAAGGGCTATAGCCGCCATCATAAGGGTTATAGCCGCCATCGTAAGGGTTAAGGCCGCCATTGTAAGGGCTATAGCCGCCATTGTAAGGGCTATAGCCGCCATCGTAAGGGTTATAGCCGCCATTGTAAGGGTTCCATCTGTTCCATCGGCCGTATCCATTAGCTTGAGCTAGAGCTTGGGCTTGAGCTTGAGCTTGAGCTAGTGAAAAGGATCGATCACTTTCAGCGTCAGTTTGACTTCGGGACTGATCAAGATCTTGCGCTTGAGATGGATTCACACCTTGATTTGCAGCTTGAGCTCGAAGAAGAGCTTGAACTTGGGATTGAGTTAAACCTTGAGCTTGATCTCGATTTTGAGAATCTAGCTGAGCTTGGGCTTGAGCACGGGCTTGAGCAATAGCAATAGCTTGAGCATCAGCTGATGCTTGAGATTGAGTTTCTGCACCCCAAGGATAGAAAGACGGCATCATACCTATTCTGCTTTCGGTAGCGGAGTCACTGGGATCACTAGCACGACGGTCAGCTTCATCACTCGGATCATCTGGGTTGGCAGACTTGCCTATGAGTCCACCCCATGGGTTTTGCCATAAAAGACCATTGCCTCCCCATGAATTTCCGCCTGATAGAGCTTGAGCTTGAGCTGATGCCGATGCTGATGCATCTGCCCCAGCGCCGCCATATCCTCCGAGACCTCCTAGACCTCCGAGACCTCCATATCCTCCTAAACCTCCAAGACCTCCGAGACCGCCAGCATAAGTGTTTGCGTTCGCATTGGCATTGGCACTTGCACTAGCAGAAGCTCCAGAGTTGGCTCCTCCATATCCTAGACCCATTCCACCGAGTCCTCCTAGACCTCCATATCCTCCAAGACCGACGTTAGCATTAGCATTGGCGTTAGCACTGGTTTGGGCATTGGCTACCGCTCCCGAGAGTCCGGAGTAACCTCCTAGACCACCAAGTCCGCCATAACCTCCCAGATCACCATAGCCGCCTAGGTCGCCGTAGCCTCCTAAGGAGCCAGGGTAACCGCCCATATCTGCTCCACCGTACGCGTTAGCGTTAGCTTGGGCATTTGCCATGGCGTTGGCTAGTCCGTAGCCGTCTCCATAGGAGTTAGCCTGAGCATTAGCTAGGGCATTGGCACCAGCGTATCCCCCAAGTCCGCCATATCCGCCTTCTCCGGAGTATGCGTTGGCATTAGCCATGGCATCCGCGTTTGCATAACCGCCTCCAAATCCGCCTGCGTAGGCATTTGCGTTGGCTGCTGCATTTGCACTGGCTCCACCCCAGTACGGTCCTACTGGATTCCATTGGTTTTGGTCTGTAAAAATAAAAATTAAAGTTTAAATAATGTGTTCTTATGGGTCTGGAATACTTATACAGGGATACTTTTTTGGTATTTTGTAGTCGTACCCTATAGGTACATGCGTGTCATTAGAGGCTGCTATTCTTAGTTGTCCCTGCTGAATAGTATCTTCTATTATGGTTTTTAAATTATGGGAACCAATACCTTACTTAATCAGCGTATTTTTAGATACATGAATATAATTTGTCTTTACTATTAGACAGAATTGAACTCAAGCGTCTTCTCACTTAACAATGTAATAAAAAGATTTAAATTTTAGCTTTAAAATTTTTATACTCACTGCATTCAGGATTGTATCTCTTTTCGGCATATACGAAGTTATACACGACTTTGCAAACGTAAATCGAACAACTATCGTACGGATTGACAAATGGTGTGTTTGGTGGCTGGTATCTGCATTGTGGACCTGTAAACACAAGATCACGTTAATTCTTCAAGTTTCATGATAACAACGTAAATGCGTCTGTTAGATTTATGCAAACTACTTACTGACGTATGTTAGGTATGGCACACGTACTGGTCTGTCTCCTGAAATTGAAATTTCTTGTTAATAAAGTGACCATAAGAGAATCTTCTCATGATTAATTTCTGAATACTCACTCATGATTGGCACTGGAACAGTTACTATTCTTTCTGGTCCGGGAACGGGTATTATTCTGTTTACAGGGTATGGCATAGGAATAGGTGGTGGATTAATAATGATGTCTCTTTCCGGGCCCGGTACGGGGTATGGAGAAGGAACTGGTACCACTCTTGGTGGGCTTGGAACTGGGTAAGGTCTGTCTACTGGGTATGGAACTGGTACACGTTTTTCAACTGGTACGGGAACTGGAATATCTTGGCCAGGAACGAGTATTCTTTCCGGTGGTGATGGAACTGGAACCGGCACTGGGACGTACACATTTCTTCCGGGTACTGGTACAGGTACTGGATAAGGACGCGGTGGGCCGGGGATCACTACTGGCGGCGGGCCTGCAAAAAAAAGACATCGTGTCAAAATCTCTGCCAAATAAATAATTATTTGTATGATGTAAAATAGTGAGGAAAAGAGAAACACAACCTACACGATAGAATTTTTAATAAGAAGTAAAACTTTATTTTATTACAATAGGTACAGTAGAATCCTTACAAGAATAAAAAAGAGTATTTAAAATCTAAAAGTAGAAACCAATGATTCCTTAAAATCAAAGTTCAGTTTTGATCTTCTTTTATATGAAACTATAGTAGATTGAGGATCTTAAAAGTAGTAGTAAAAGACCCGTTAAAAGTTAATGTTATATGATATACGAACAGATTGGTTCTGGTTCTGGTTCTGGTATCGGCAGTGGCTGCGGGTATGGCATCGGCGGCATCGGTTGTGGCATCGGTGGCACTATTGGCATTGGCCAAGGTGCTGGTGGGAGAGGCATTGGGATTGGCATGGGAAGGGGCATTGGTTCAGGTATGGGTTCTGGCATGGGCATCGGTGGCATAGGCATTGGTTGTGGCATTGGTATAGGCATTGGCATAGGCATTGGCATTGGCATAGGCATCGGCATTGGTTCTGGTGGATTCCAAGGCATCGGTTCCGGTTGCGGCATAGGCTCAGGGATTGGCATCGGTCCTGCAAAATTTATCAAGAATCATAAAAAAGGGTTGCGGGAGGTTTAAAAATTACTGTTTTGTTGTGATTTAGATACAAACCGATTTCATTTCCACAAGATTGGCAACTCATGCACACAGGTCGAGGCACTGGGGATCCGCCATAGACGCAAGCGCATATAGCGCAACCATCAAAACGCCGCTCAGACCAGATCTGGCCTTCCTGGCAGCCTTCTGAAAGCAAACAAATCTCATCATCTTTCAAATCTGATAATAATATCAAAAATATGGTTTCATTAAATAATAATATTATGGAATATTTGAATACTACCTACCTACATTCCATAATAAGTAATCAATTTCTTCATTTTCATCGTGATATTTTTTCAATAATTTTGCTTTGTGAATGAACTTTTGTTGCACTAATTTCACAGTACAGTAGTTATGATTTTCACTGACATAACTATGAAATATAATATTTTCGAGGTTTCCCGTTTTTAAGTTATTGGAATTTATGCAGGTTTTATTCAATATTTCATAACTTTGAAAACAAATGTATAAAACAATAATCAAGATTTAAAGATCTTTATAATAGCTTGATTTAAAAAATTCATGCCATTACAATACATCGCAAAATTCACAAACAGACGAACAAAACTTAAGCCCGAAATTATTTTAGCTTGTTTTATTGCCGTGATATTTTCTAACATTCGCTGCTTGTTTATGAAATAGACTTTGAGCTCTTTAATATTTAAAGTGAATAAAATCTGTTAATGTAATCGATTCATTATAAAGATCTACTATTATTATTAAACTAAAACACCTATCTTACTTTGACAATAATCAAAACTCAACGGTGTATTTCATAAAAGTCAGCTAAAGGACAATACTAAGCAAATATTAAATTGAAACCCTAAATCGAAAATTATATAAATTATAAGAAAATTATATAATTACACGCAGCCCAAAACGTATAATTACGGGTGTCACCACACCAATCGAACGACCGTCGGTCGACGGTGTCGATCTATGGTAGAATGGATTAGTTCACGTCGATTGATAGTTATTACTAGGCCAAAAAAATTGGTCGACATCAACATCGACCGAATGATGTGGCAACACCCTAAAGGTGATATTTTGGTTCTTAATCTCCAACTGCTTGAAGCTTTTGTTTATTCTATTGAAAAGGGTTTATGACTGGAACAATTTGCTCAAACATGGACTTTTATCTTTCAATTTATTATTTCACAATATCTATTAACACTACGCAGTAGGAATCGAACCCACTATGCATCTTCACATCGGACCCACGTCATTATAAAAACTGAACACTGGACAGAGAATGATACTTAAAAGTATGTTTTTTATTAATTTAAACTGTTACCTTTTTCTCGCTGAAATTATTTATTTAGTTCATATAAATTAGATGATTCTCAACTTTTAGAAGACTAGTTTTAGAGACTGTATATTCTGCTATAAATACTTTTATTTATTACAAGACCAACTATTTGAGTAAAATAGTACAAGTATGGTTAACCAAATGTTTCGGCCACTAAAAATAAACTCTAATCTTAATACAATGGATTACTCAAATTTATAAAATCTAACTGAATTAGGTCTGAACATCACCTAAGCTTCTTAATAATTTTATTGGTCTGAATAATTTAATATATTTTTGCGTCAGCTGGTAATTTCACAAGGTACATGGCGAGAAATGAGAATTTGAAATAAATATCTTTTAATACTGGGAATTTGGGCAGGTAAACTAAAATCAATTTTAGCTATACAATTGGAGTCTACTATGTATTGGAAATACTATAATAACCCATTGGAGATGTTCTGTGAGCGAAGAAATATTCTTAAAAGCATCCCTTAAAATTTGTCTACTTTTTAGATATTTTTCCACTATATTTCTGGTATGAAGTAATAAAGATCGTTCCTTTAAATCACCTACACGAAAACTCCAACAAAAAGGAAAAGGTCTCTTTAAAACTTACTTATTTAACTTAGACAAAACTTTTATATTTACCTGGAAGCATACCAGGGTAACCACCGTTGAAGGCACCAGCGTTAGCAGAAGCCTGAGCTGAGGCATCAGCCCAAGCGTTGCCACCAGTGAAACCGCCCATGAGAGGTCCATAGCCAGGAGTCATGCCACCAGTATAGGTGTTAGCATTAGCTGCAGCTGAAGCTTGAGCTGAAGCATCAGCCCAAGAATTTCCTCCATAGCCAGGATTGATGAGAGGTCCATAACCAGGGTTCAAACCACCGCCGCCATAAGCGCCAGTGTTAGCAGAGGCCTGAGCCTGAGCTTGAGCCTGAGCATCAGCCCAAGAGTTGCCACCAGTCAAGCCGCCCATGAGAGGTCCATAGACAGGATTCATGCCACCACCACCATAGGCGTTAGCATTAGCAGAGGCCTGAGCCTGAGCCGAGGCATCAGCCCAAGAATTTCCACCCAAACCTCCCAAACCACCTAAGCCAGGGCTTAAGATAGGTCCATAACCAGGGCTTAGGCCACCACCACCATAGGCGTTAGCATTAGCAGAGGCTTGGGCCTGAGCCGAGGCATCAGCCCAAGAATTTCCACCCAGGCCTCCCAGACCACCCAAACCAGGGCTTAAGATAGGTCCATAACCAGGGCTTAGGCCACCTCCACCATAGGCGTTAGCATTAGCAGAGGCTTGGGCCTGAGCCGAGGCATCAGCCCAAGAATTTCCACCCAGGCCTCCCAGACCACCTAAACCAGGGCTTAAGATAGGTCCATAACCAGGGCTTAGGCCACCTCCACCATAGGCGTTAGCATTAGCAGAGGCTTGGGCCTGAGCCGAAGCGTCAGCCCAAGAGTTTCCACCCAGACCTCCCAGACCTCCCAGACCTCCCAGACCACCCAAACCAGGGCTTAGGAGCGATCCATAACCGGGGTTCAAGCCGCCGTAGGAGTTCGTGTTTGCGTTGGCAGAAGCCGATGCTTCAGCAAAAGCTGATCTGTCTACATTATCGTCGATGGCTGGAACAAACAAGTACAGAATTAGATAAGCAACTCAATAATAAAAAAATACTAACAACTCAATAAGCTAAGATCACATAAGATAAACGTGACCCCAAATTTGTGGTCAATCTTTCAGAGTTCAGATAGTCAGATGCAAATTTTCATTGGCATTATCATAGCATCGGGGATGTGTTCCGGAATTTTAATGAAGTTTATTAAGAACAAAGATACATAAAGTCATGTATCTGAGACAATTGCGTATGTATATGCAATAAATAAGGGTATGAATATGCAAAGCTGTTTCTTTTGTTTTGGATCATACATTATTTTGCTCATCAGATAATTAATATGTCAAACAAATGTTTGGAACTACTTCAAAGAGCTGTTATAACAACTTGTCAAATTAAAAATATCTATTGAAATGGAGGAAAAAGAGGTAATATATATCTCCCTAGTTTCCATATACTGTCAGCTCTTATGTGTCGGCACATTATATCGTATTATCTATAATAATACGACCTGTAAAGGCCCATCCTATAAATGTTTGGTAAATTAATTTTTCTTTTAATTGGTTAAACAATGTCTCAACAGTTCACCTATCTATCCTGAACCAGTGATTTTTTTGGAAAATTACAGAATTCAGTCCTCAAAAAACACAATATTTTTAAAGTAAGTAGAAACTAAGGATGTTAACTGCTAGTAGTTGAAAAAAAAACTACACTTACCCTCTTCAGCTAAGAGGCCTGCGACCAAAGCGAGCAAAGCAAAACTGCGTAGCCACCACATATCCAGGTCTTACTACTTATTCTACAAACCACAGTGAGAATTTCTCACTGCAGATGATCTTTCCACAGAACAACCAGCTATTTAAACCATATTTCTTAACGCGTTAATAAGTATGACAAATCAATTCGCTTATTAAAACTAAATTAAATTATAAAAATGATTTCAATCATCTATTTTCTTATGTCGATAAATAGCCATGAACATTTACGTTAAGACGTTACGTGAAAAATAGGTACCGCTTACTTTGAATAGGAACCAATTTCCATCAGACGGTTGTATGCAAAACTACGGCCTTTTTTTAATAGAACATAATATTCATACATCACTCACCTTAGATTCGCGGGTAACATAGCAGTCTTCATTGGAAGATGTCTTCAAGCTTCTGGACTGGACGACATCAACAGCGAGTACATCACTCGCCTTCGATTCGCGGATGACATCGTAGTCATGGCTGAGACCCTACAGGACCTGAGTAAAATGCTCGATGACCTCAGTGGAGCTTCGCAGCGAGTGGGTCTTAAAATGAACATGGATAAGACGAAGATCATGTCGAACGTCCGTGTTGCACCTGCTCCTGTGGTAGTTGGATGAATAAAATCCAGGACATTAAAATCCATCCAATCCAGTTAGGTAGGTCCAACTTTGAGAAAGAGGTCAATCGTCGAATCCAATTCGTCTGGGTCCGGGAAACTTCGTTAAATCTTGACGTCCCAAATAACGCAGTGTCTGAAAACAAAGGTTTGTGACCAATGTGTGTTGCTAGTGACATATTATGGCACTGCGACGTGGTCGCTAACTATGGACAAGCTTAAAGTCGCTCAGCGTGCAATAGAAAGGGCTATGCTCGGAGTTTCCCTGCGGGATCGAATCAGGAATCAGGAGGTTTGCAGTCGAACCAAAGTCACCAACATAGCCAGAAGGATCACAGAGCTGAAGTGGCAATGGGCAGGGCCCATAGCTCGCAGAACAGATGGCCGTTGGGGCCGAAAAGTTCTCGAGTTCGGCCATGAACTGGGAGACGCAGCGTAGGTAGGCCTCGCAAGGTGGACCGACGATCTGGTCAAGGTCATCGGTAAACGCTGGATGAGGGCGGCGCGGGGCCGAGCCATGGAGAACTTCCAGGGAAGCCTGTGTCTAGCAGTAGATGTCACAATGATGATGACATAATATTAAGTTTAGGTTTACAGATTCTGTAGTCACCAGTGACCATGGTGAAAGTGGCAATAATGAAAGCTATAAATCGTCTCTGTCGATTCACAACAATGTCTTAGTTCGTAAATCCTAAACTGATGAATGTAAAATATAACGGATTGACAACGTTATGTTTTCATTCATCAGTATAGGATCCATATAAGCAATGTATCTAGCTGTTCGCTTAATACCCAAGCCTGCTTGCCATTAAGACCAAAAAATTGATTTTCGTAACCCATATTGGGGAGAGCTTCTATTCATCTTACACAAACTACAGGTTTTGTTGCTACATGTTCAGTTTTTAACTTCAGCTGTGTATTCTTCACATTTAGTTTTACCAATATCACAAAGCCCGGTCAATGTTGTAAATACCTGAATCTCGTTAAGGAATGCTTAAGTTAACTAGACAGTTTATAAAACACGATGAAATTAAAATTAGAATCTTCTTTACGAATTTTGGGCACTCGTAATTACACATTGTCAAGTGAAATATTTGAATTGTAGAAGTTAAAACGACCCAGTTAATTCTACACATTGAATTTGCAATAAATTTAGCCCGTAAAGGGTTGACTTAGAATAGCCCTACCGTCCCTGGGTAAGCGTGTCGTAAGAGGCGACTAATCCAAGTGTCGCTTGGTGGTAGGATCCCGTCCGTCTGGCTAACCACCACCCTTCATTTAAAATCTGCCGTTTGGGGCAACAGGGGGTCAGCCTATCGCCCACGAAAACGCCTTTAAAAACTCTATCCCTTAACTGACATTTACAGTATGCCCGGGAAGAAAAGCAGCTGGCACATTCTATTTTTTCTTTCGCTCCCAGTCCAACATGGAAGTACTCTTCCAGTCCAGCATGGAAGAAAAAGTCTCTTAACTTTACCTTTCTTAATTTTCCTTAAGATATATCTAAAATGAACTTGAAAATAAAACTTATTTCACAATGGAGCTTTCATGGCTGTAAACGGATATGACACAACTTCCGGAAGCCGAGGCGCGATCCGCTAATGGCTCACTAGCGCCATCTATATTGTTTATGGCTATTTTGTTTTTATTAGAGTTTCTTGGTCATTAGAGGACAGAGATCTTGCTGTTAACTGTATTGATTTAAATGTAAAAATGTATTTCATTAGTTTTAAATTTTGAATTTATTGTTATTGTTACTTTTTAATTTTAAAGACTTTCTCACTTCTAAGAAATTATTTGGATGCATATTGAACATATGTTTGTTTTTTTTTTTGTTTTTGACGTATGTTTTAAACTAAAACATTATTCGCAGCAGTAGTCCCATTATTTACATTTTATTTGTAAATTAAAACTCAAAAAGAAGACTAATTTAATTTACAAAATATTATACATAACACATAACGAATCAAAAAAATTGGTGCAGCTGTAATTAAAAATGTATTTCGTAGCTGAAAAGGTTTATTCTAGAATGTATACTTTCACTCCCGCCTTACGTTACATTGCAAAGTGACATTAGGCTGTCAAAACGACAAATATCAAGTGCACTAAGCCTGCGAAGTTGGTTTTATACTTCCACTAATTTTTGTTATATAGGGTCGCCTCATAATAGTCAATAATATTTTAATAGCAGATTAAGAATGATGAGTGGGTGGATTCCGGGGAGTGGGGGAATTCCAAAAAAAAAAATTTTTCAAAAAAAAAAATTTCGAAATTCTTCTTAGTAAGAAAAATTTAAGTTTAATCTGTAGCTTATGTCTACACAGTAAGTAATAAAAACGTTTCCATCTTATTGTATGTAGTCATAAAATGAAGATTAAACTTAAATTTTCCTTACTAAGAAGAATTTTGAAATTTTAATGTATGAAAAATATATTAAAAAAATTTTTTTTTCGTAATTCAAACCCACTCGTCATTCTTAATCTGCTATTAAAATATAATTGAGTATTATAGGCGGACCCTGTATTTTCTAAAACACTAGCAAGTTTGTTACATTTTCTGTGCAGCTTTAACTGCGGCATTCAGCAACGTTATGAGCTTATTAGTATATTTTTAGATGGTAAATAAATGCACTGTTATCCTCAACCTCACTTAATGGTAAGTGGCGATGGGCTCTTTATTTATTTATTCTGGAAATCAACAGCGTTACATAAATTAAATTACAAAATACTTATCTCTAAACTTAAGGCTAATAACAGATTTCCCAAAAAAACATATTATATTTACATCGAGGCATGTACATATTGATGTTCAAGCCACGCTAGTAATAACCATTTTAAATATGGCCACACAAATTTAAACGTAATACAACATATTATTACCTAAAATGATATTATAACAATATTTGGCGTTGCCGAATCGAAAGCAACTCCGATGGCTTCCGATTCGGCAACGCCGTAATGCTAAGATTCTGTGTCCTTTATGTATAATCCATCAGCTCATATCTATCTGCGTGAAAGGTTTTCTTTTGTTCATTCTTTTGCACGTAAACGAACGTTCCTGAAAATGCAAACCAATAAAGCTAACTAGTTTTCCTATTACTTTTCTGTCCATGCAGTCAGATTGTGGAATGCATTGCCTTACGAGATTTCTGAGTCAAAGTCTTTTCATAAGACATTGTCTGAAATCATGGCATCATTACAATTGGCGGCAAACTTGGGCGAAACCTGAAGGAGTCCAAATAGCAAGCGAGTGTAACTCGGATTAGTCGCCAAAAAATAAATCACAAAAATAAAATCCCCAGACAATCACACCAACTACATGGCCCCAAAGAGCAAAGCTTGTGTTATGGGATACCATAAAGCGAACTAGGGAGGAACCTAGAATATAAATAGATAAACACCCAGACACGGAACATTTATTTTGTTCCGTGCGGGAATCGAACCCGCAACCAATGGCGTTTGAGGCAGATAGGTTTACCTCATCGCCAAATTTGTCGTATTCAAGCGCGGTAACGCCAATGTATCATAATCATAACGACCGGCTGGTGCAGTGGTGATATTCATGTTCCAATAAAAAATATGTATTTATTCAATATGTAGTTTTTATATTTCTTAAGTAGGTATATCAGTTATCTAGTATCCATAACACAAGTTCTTTAGGAAACTTCATTAGGGCTAGATAATGGTGTGTGAGTTGCAGAATAATTGAATAATGTTTTTAAGTTTTGCATTTAAAATGCTCAATTACTCTTAAATAAATGAAAAATGTGATAAATAAAAATTACCCGACCACAATTCGAACCTCTCGTTTGCCGGACGAGTGCTCTTCCACTGAGCTAACGGGGCCTGGCGGTACGCCTCGAAATTACTTACCACATTTTTGTTTTTACGTTATATTGCTAACGTAGCTCCATCTTATGGTATAGCTTTCGAACCATCTTTGGTATATGTTCGAATCCTGGTCGGGTAATTTTTATTTATCACATTTTTCATTTATATCAGAATAATTTATTTATTTAATTAAAAAAAGGGGTTGAGTCTATGCCTAAAGCGAAAAGTCGAACAAAACCCTTCGACCTTTCAGGTACGGGGTTTGTCAAGGTGTGGAATGACCCGCCTACGTCTGTTTTTCCTGACTACTACAGTCCCGGAACTTATAAGTGTCGAGTGATATATTTCTCGTGGAATAAAGCGTACTTAGTCCTAAGTCCACCAGGTGGCCTGAAGGACAATCCTTGTGTAAAAACGCATTTGTTTTGTACATTCTATATATCTATATCTATACTAATATATATAGCTGAAGAGTTTGTTTTTTTATTTGTTTGTTTGACGCGCTGATCTCAGAAACTACAAGTGGGATTTGAAAAATTATTTTTGCATTTGATAGCCCAACTCTTGAGGAAGGTTATTTTATTTAATTCCCACGGGATCAAAAGTTACGCGGGTAAAACCGCGCGCGGTGGCTAGTTTATGTGTAAAAGGAAATAAGTATTCTATTTTTGAAAATTTTCAGCTCTCGAATCAATCCATCGTCAGCCGTGATCTATCTTCTGGTGACTGGCTATCCATCAATTTCTAGAATGTTGAACAGATTTCTTTCAATCAGTTTTACATATATATTGGTTTTCACGTGATCAGGGTTTTTATTTGTAAAGTTATTTTAGGAAGGTAAATAAAAAATACTTTGAGTTGGTTTAAATGAAGTAAAAAATTATTATATTCAATTATTTATATTATATCACATTAAGTTTTGCCACGTAGCTCTGAGCCAGCTTGATGGATAATGGCCTATACCTCCTCGTCACCCAGGAGAGACTCATGCTCTGCAGTGGGCCCATTACAAAGGGTTGGGATGATGGTGTCATTAAGTTTTATACTACAGAACTTGTGTTTTTTGAAATAGACAGCTGAGAAATAAACTTTTAAAATATTAGAACATATAGAACTATTCATTAATAAAACACTTTTTATCTGGATTTATTGCCTAATTATATCTTACATAATAACTCGATGTGCCAAAGCGAGGTCTTAACAATGGGGTACGCGATAAAAATTAAAAAAAAATGTGTCAAAAAGTATTTTAATTACATACATACATACATACATAACTTCGCGCCTGTATCCCTTATGGGATACGCAGAACACCAGAGATTATTAAACTATCTGAAGTCACGTTTGACAAATTGGGAGGTATTATAATGATGGAGAGAGACTCTTGCAGTGACAGGGGGTCAGCCTATCGCTCAGAAAACAAATCTTCAATAAAACCTCTGTCCCTTAACTGACTTTTACAGTGTACCCGGGAAGAGAAGCTGCTAGTACATTCTATATTTTTCTTTCACTCTCAGTCTAGCATGGAAGTTTTTTTTTAATTATGAATCCTGAAAACTTAATGACAATATCAATAGAATCATATACAGGGTGACTGGTGGGTGGGTCACTTTTGAAATTCAAGGACGTGATAATTTGAGATCATACGTAAAGAGAAAAAGTATATTAAAAAATAAAAATTCATTATTCACTGTTACGAATGGCATGGTTACGCTAGCGTTGGCAGCGATCCGCGTGCCTGGTCACGTGCCGCGATTGACTCAGTTGTATGTAAAGTAAATAGTAACATAGTAGTATTTATTTATGGGGAATTCTATTGAAAAAAATAGTAGGTATTTACTTTTATTACATAATTATGATCAGAATCGAACACAGAGTGCTCTCCTTCAGTATCTCAAATGTGTACCAGTCACCCTGTATACTTAAGATTACCTCCACCAGAATTAGAATCTGAAACCTCTGGTACAGTAGTTTAATATGTATATAGCCAGTATAATGTAATTAAACAGAAAACTTACATATAACTTATACCTGAAACAAAAGCTTAAAAATCCATTTCCAAGTACATTTTGAAACGGCTGCCTTCCTGCAATATTAAAATGTCATAACAATAAGTTCAATAGGAAGTGGCGCCCTCCCCCGACTATGAAATACATTAATATTGTTCTGAGAACTGCTACAGACAGATAGTTCTCAAGCTGCCTCGACCTGTTATAGACTAGAGCGAGACGGTGATTTAAGAAACTAATTTCATCTTAATATATAAAACTGTTCCGTTACTGACTAAGTGACTGACATACAACGTATGCACAGCCATAACTACTAGGCGCAGAGAGCTGAAATTCGAAACATACATTCCTTAGTGGGGTGTGGGGGAGCACTAAGGAATGAATTCCCGAAATCACCACGGGAACCGGAAATATTGGACATTTTTATGTAGGTTCTTTAATGAGTACCTATCTGTTTGTTTAATAGAAAGAATTCCCCGAATTCACACGGGAACGGGAGATGTAGGACTTTCTAGCTTGTTTTAAATAAAACACTTTTAAATCGGATTAATCGCGTATAATAAAGAAAATTTTATATGTGTTTAGAAACTGTGAAACTGAGGTGCAAGATGTCAGATTGATAAGTTATCAAAGTTACAAATCATCTCCTTCATCTGTTTACAATTGACACATATTAAGAAATCGCCATAATAAACGATCCATCGACCAGCACTGGGCCAGCTTGGTGATTTATGGCCTAAACATCCTCGTCACCCAAGGGAGAGACCACAGTCATACATCTACATAGATACCGCTAATGCATGTACTTCACGTGTCCGCAGCCCGACCAAGCGTCAAGATTGGTCGCTAGATTCAGTTCTCGCGTATGTATGTCTGTTAGAAAATCGATATCACAATATCGATATCGTTCTTAATAATCGATTTCATCGGCAGTATCGGTGTCTATGAATCATTTTGTATTCCCCATCACTGCTGATGTAGATGGTCTGTGGGAGAGACTCATTGTAGAGGGCTCACTGGAAGGAAATTTGATTATGAAGAAATCGCTCTCGGCTCCAAGAGCGGCCGTACTTATTGTTAAAAGTATGAAATAGGCCTACTTAAGATCTTACTTAAATGGTCAACCGTAGTTTTAGATGTTGCTGACTCCAAGACCTTAAACTCAAGACTTTGATCTGTGACTTTGTCCAGAAGCGAAACGTTATTTTTGCGTGTTCAAAGACATCTTTTCTTACCACCTGACAAGATTTTTTATAATTAAGTCAGAAGCTTCATAGCCAATTCAGTTTTATCCACCATCCTAAGTGACTTTTTTACATCAACGTTTAAACGTTTAAAAAATACTTTGAAAAGAAATACTTAATTCATAAGCCAATTAAAGGTAAAAAAACAAATATTTACCCCACTAGCTCCCAGCCTACGAAGCGTGGGCCGCTGGAATATTTCCTCCAGGCGGGTTACGTCCACCTCTAAACATTAATTATATAATATCTAGGTGTAATCAATACTTACTATTTATCAATAGTGAAGTATATTTTATTGGTTATTTATTGTTATTGGCAACTCCGATAGTATGCCTATTTAATTTTTCGATAAATTAGGTGATTCGATTGCGAACCACAGGCTACATAGCCAGAAGGTTTTTTTTTAATCCCCAGACAATCACTCCAACTACATGGCCCCAAAGTAAGCATAGCATAGTTATGGGATACCATGTAGCGAACTAGGTTGAACCTAGAATATAAATACATAAATAGATAAACACCCAGACACGGAACATTTTTTTTTCTTGTTCCGTGCGGGAATCGAACCCGCAACCACTGGCGTCTGAGTCTAATAGGTTTACCCCATCGCCAAAGTGGTTTGCAAAGCTGGAGTAGCAATAGGCAGGAAAACAGCTCGCAGAACAGATAAATAAATAAATATTTCTGACATTCACACAGCTTTATCAAGCCCAAAGTCAAAAGAACTTGTGCTATGGATACTTGATAGCAGAAAATAACTTCAAGAAACATACATACATACATAACGTCACGCCTGTATCCCTTATGGGGTAGGCAGAACACCAGAGGTTACAAGACCATCTGATGTCACGTTTGACAAATTTGGAGGTATAATAAAGATGGAGAGAGACTATTGTAGTGACAGGGGGTCAGCCTATTGCCCACAAAAACGCCTTTAAAACCTCTGTCCCTCAACTGACTTTTACAGTATGCCCGGGAAGAGAAGCATCTGGCACATTCTACGTTTTTCTTTCGCTCCCAGTTGAGCATGGAAGTATACATATTGAATATATATATGTATATTTTTATTAGAAAATGTATTTCAATAAACATATGACATAACGGCTAATATCTTTGTTCATCACACAAATATCCGCCGCCGCTGAGATTCAAACCCAGGACCTCTGGCATAGAAGGCAATTATTAGTCGGCCGTAAAAAGATGGCCGTAGGAACAGTAAAATTCTCGAGTGGCGGCCACGTACTGCGAGACGCAGCGTAGGCAGACCCCTACAAGGTGGGCTGAAGAGCTTGTCAAAGTCACGGTAATAATACTATACAGTAGTTCAACTCGGCCGCATCTTTGAAATAAATGCCTGCGCCGCGGTCCGTCCACATGCGGTAGGGCTGCCCGCCTTCATTACATTTGCCTACTTTTAGTTTACTTTAATATTAAAAGTACTTTTTAAATTGAATAGGAAGTGTTCAGCAAAAATGAGTTTTGTTTTAAAAAACCATGTTTACGTTTGAATGACAGATCGATCTTAAAAATTAGCGACCGAAAAATACTTGCACCTCGACTGAGACGTTTGAAATTTTTATTATTAAATTTCAAAGTATAAAAATCCGCATTCTAATGTCGGTAATGCTCAATCAAAAATTGTTTCGGCATGCTGATAGTCGCTGCTGGCCGCATGCCGATGGCATGCTGAGATCGAGTCTCGTAGGTATAGCTCGCGTTTCGTCCGTTTGTAAGAAGTTGAAATACTGTATATAGTATTACAGTGTCAATCAGTCAACGCCGGTAAACGTTGGATGTAGGCAGCGCAGGATCGAATGATGTAAAAAACTTATTTAGACTTTTTGGACCTTAGGACTCCTTTGTTCAGCAGTGAGCATCTCCCAGTGAACAAAAGTCATAAATATTGATAGTTCGAATTCGGAAGGTACAAAAATGTTTCATATAAATGCGAAGAGACCAATTAGTATAACTCTACTAGTCTTGGACTAGCGTGACCTAATGTCTTGATATGACGCTGAACGACACCCATACCACTATTTTGGTTTTTGAACAAAAAATCTGTCAATTTTAATGATTTAACTGTTGTTTAATTGTTTTTTTTTTATGTTACAGGTAAGAATTATTCGAATGAGCAATAAAAAAATACTGCAGACCCCGTAGGTAAGTTGTTATTCTAAAAATTTCGCTCAAGCACGGGGGATTGAAGAAGGGTTGTTGAAATCGTTGTGGCGCAGTGGCTTTACAAACGATATCGCAGGTTAAACGCGCTCGGTGCGGCCGGTATTAGGATGGGTGACCGCAGACCATTCATTTCTCACGACGACTTCCGTGGTGCGGAGGGCACGTTAAGCAGTCGGTCCCGGTTGCTGTATACTTGTATACAGTAGTCGTTAGGGTTTGTCAAAAGCCATTTCGGCACCCTGAAAAATTCTGACTTCCACCAATTAGCACTGGGCCAGCTTGGTGGATTACGGCCTAAACCTCCTCGTCACCCACAGAAGATAGTCATATCCCTGCATTACACGGAGTTGTGAAGTGATGACTGGTGGTTGTACCTTTTATGACTGAACGATTGAATGCTTCTTGATTGCTGATTTTACAAAGTACAAAACTCTACATAAAATTTCTTTAGAATAATTTCCATTACTTTGTATTACAACATAAACTTACTTTTAGAACTAAACAAACTAAAACCCAGGAGATTGACTCGGCATTTTGAACTTATTTCAAACGAGACAAGAGTGACTATTGTTTGTTCAGAAAGTTGATTCCCAATGGTACAGTGAATGCAGGTGCAGTCATCAAATCTACATAATGCAATTTAAAGTTTAGGATTCGAGTCTCGTTTAGGGGCTGTTTGTTTACAGTATTACATTGATGTTAGTTAGTGTTAAGAATGGACTGGTTATTTCCTATGTGATTTATTTGAGTCAGGTTATTTTTTATCACTTAGAAAGGACTGCCTTTTATATACCTAAATATTCTTAATAAAAAAAGTAAATCCCTGAACTAAAGAATAAATAACTGCTGGTTATCACATACAATAAGAGAAAAACGATTATCCTTTACATGGCTTATTCAAATGAGATTTTGTTTTATAATTTAGTAAGATCTAAAAGAAGACCTTAGAGGAGATAAAACTGAGGGCGCCAAATATATTTTGTGAAGATCTTTCCTAGGCCCGTGTGCTTCCATCGACCTCATCTTGACTTAACATCAGGTGAGGTTGAGGTCAAATGCGGGCTTAGTCTTTAATAAAAAAATGAGGTTTATATCCATTCAAATTAACTCTGGTAAGACAGCGCAGCCTAATGCTTAAAAGACCGTCAATATAAAATATTAATTCAATGAAATAGATACCTTTAATAAACTTAACAGCGAACAAAACAGCCTAGCGAACTCAGCATAAGTTCGCAAAGAACTTCGCCTTAAATCTGAGTACAGTGTTGTCTTATTAAAAGTTCGCCGAAGCTTTGTCGCCTCACTTTGTGTTAATGTAGCAAGTTCTATTAATTCTGCCGTTTTATGAGAAGGAAGTTCCGGGGGACCAGTCGGAGTTTGTTAGTTTACAGCCGGTGTCAATATTTGGGCGTAGTTATTGATGTCTTATTTTAGTGACACTTCAGCTCGTGTAAAAACTCAATCAGTTTTGAGCCATACTTGAATATAGAATCGTGGAGTTCTTTACGGAGATTTACCTATCTATGTCTAGGAATATGACGACCAAGTGGCGATGGAGTAAACCTGTCTGCCTCAGACGCCAGTTGCGGTTTCGATTCCCGCACGGAACAAGAAAAAAGTATGTTCCTTATCTGGGGTTTGCTACATGGTATCCAATAACACAAGCTATGCTTACTTTGGGGCCATATAGTTGGTGTGATTGTCTGGGGATTTTATTTTATTTATTATGTTTAGGCGAAAATAAAAATATGTTAACAATGTTTTTAAGTTTTTGCATTTATAATGCTCAATTATTCCTAAATAAATGAAAAATGTGATAAATAAAAATTACCTGACCAGGATTCGAACCTGGGACCTCTCGTTTGCCGGACGAGTGCTCTTCCTCTGAGCTACCGGGGCCTGGCGGTACGCCTAGAAACTACTTACCACATTTTGTTTTTTACGTTATATTGTTAACGTAGCTCCATCTTATGGTATAGCTTTGCAGCTAAGACCACTCGAGACCAATTTCTTTACAGAAATTGTGAATCCCAGCTAAAGTGAAGCATTGCAATGTTTTAATAATGTTTTAAAGTTTTTGCATTTTAAATGTTCATTTTTTTTATTTATCACATTTTTCATTTATATAAAATTTGTTGTATCCATAATAATTGTTGATATTAATGTAGGTAGTAACTTCATATGAGCTTTCATATAAAATTACACACGCAATAACCGACGTATCAAATACAAAACGACTAACTCACCTCACAAAATGTCATGCAAATTTCAATTCTAAACAAATTGTTATAAAGTTGTTTAATGTAAAGTTATAGCTCTAAGCCTAATAGACAAACTGACAACAGCTGGTTTGCCTTCTCTGCTGGAAAATATGCAGATAGATGCCGCCGACGTCGCCTCACCCTGTATACAGGACAACACTGAAACATCCTGTATAAAGTAGAGTATTTTGAAAAATAGTGACGGATAAAAGTAAAAAGTTAAGAAAGCGGTTTTTACGGAATTTTCTTATGTAGATAATAATGTTATTTCGATGCTATTTTCTGCCGTAGATGTTAACTGATACCCTGAAGAGTTGTTCGCGTTCATTGCTGAGTGGGCGCCTTTTTCGTAACATCGTTTCTTGTCAAATTACCCAAAGACTATATTAGCTGCTTTGGAGACTATTGTACGTAGGAGACATCTTATAGTGCGACCGGTGGGAGTTTGCGTTCCTGACAGCTGTCAAAATCATAGCTTTTTACACCTTCGAATCGGAAATAAACTTTATTCAGTGGACATAAGGAGCTGTCAGGAACGCATTCTCGCAACGGCCGCACTCTAGTTCCTTTGTGTGAGTCACCAAACCCTAAAATATAACAGGCATAAATTCTATAGAATAAAAATCTTAATCAAACCAGGTACCTACTTTGATAAGGTAACGATAATTGGTAGTTTTATTGAGATACCTATTATTGTTGGTTATTGTACATGAATATACTCGCTTCCATATTTACCTTCCTTGCTCGACAGAAATTGTGAACCAGAGACAGTTTCTGAAGTTAAATAATATGATAATAGAAGCGCCTGGCAAAATTTACAAGCAAACTCTTCTTCAGTGGAAATTGCTGTGTTTGTTTTTTATTTGGTTATTGATATTGTTTGACTATTTTAACGACGAGTACTTGAAGTTATTTTGCAGTAGGTGTAGTCAAATTTTAAGTAGAAGTTATTAAGGGTCACTACACTCAGTAAACTAATATTTTTAACATTAACTTTGTTTTCTAGCCCAGATTCTTTTAAATGATAAAAATGAAATTACAAAAAATATAGTATAATTAGGTAAATTTGAACTGATAAAATAATAGAAATAAACCTACAAATAAACATGAGATTCAGAGCTGAATTACTTTCAGCTTTTTCGTAGATATTCAAACAGCTCCAACAAAATAAAAAACAAACCATTTAAATAAACTCACTACTTACTTTAAAAGAATTCAATGCATTCATTGCAATTCACCAAAGCCTGTATCATCATAATAAAGTACACGGGGACTCGAACCCAGCACCCCTAAATCCAGAAATAACCGCCACTTACTAGATTACTCTGGATTTTATACAACTTGCAACACTTTTATTTACTTAAGTTGTACGTAAGGTAAGGTAAAGTAAGTATCGACTAGTGTTGTAGTAGTAGAAGGTACCTACTTAGATAATTGTTGTGGAAAACTATTACATCTATTGGAGGAAGGAACAAGAGAATAGGCATGTGTAAAGTGTTCTTTATCGTGGGTACCGCTGTCCTTGAAACAACTGTTTTGGATAGAATAAATTTGCTTGGTTTTTGCTCAGGGTCCATCTGAGTTCATATTTTTTTGAATTCGATAGCTTAAATCTTGAGGTAAAAGTCAAAGTTGTGCGGGTAAATCCGCACGAAGTTTAAATTTTGCATGATGCATAATATTAAATTATATCCTTTTTAACTGAAACCTCTGGTCACTTCACGACAGTAAAAAATAATAATGAAATCCCCAGACAATCACAACAAACAACGAGGCCCCAAACTAAGCAGAGCTTGTGATATGGGATACCATGTAGCGAACTAGGGGGAACCAAGAATATTAAATAATAATAATAAATAAATATTTCTGACACTCACACAACATTATCTAGCCCAAATTAAGTTTCTTAAAGAACTTGTGTTATGGATACTAAATAGCTGATATACTTAAGAAATATATAAACATACATATTGAATAAATATATATTTTTTACAAGAATAAACTTTAATAAACATATAAACATCCATGACTTGACGACTAATATTTGTGTTCATCACACAAATATCCGCTGCCGCCGGGATCTAACCCAGGACCTCTGGCATAGAAGGCAATGTATGTTACTGCTACACCAGCCGGTCGTCAAATTAATACATACGTCCAGACCCGGTTTTTTTTTCCGTGCGGGATTCGAACTGCTACCATTAGCGTCTGAAGCAGACAGTGTTACCCCATCACCGAAGTGGTCGTCAAAAAGAGTTTCAGCGACGAACCAAATTGCTGTTTTTATTTTTATTTAATTAACCGACTCCCTAAAGGAGGAGGTTCTCAATTCGTCTGTATGTTTTTTTTGTGTCTTTGTTACACGATATTTCGGATAATTATGAATCGATTTTGAAAATTCTTGTTTCATATGATACTTCAGAGTTGGTCCCATAGAGTAGTTCATGATTTTTTTTTATTATTTAAGAGTTCGGAGATCGTTTACCATGATGAAATTTTGACTTGAAGTCGGTTTTTTTAATGCTCTGCATAATATGTTGATTATTGAGTTAAGTGATATACAGGGTCCGCATATAATAGTCGATTATATTTTAATAGCAGATTAGGTATGATAAGTGGGTCTGAATTACAAAAACAAAAACTTAGTTTTTCAATATTTTTCGTAAATTAAAATTTCAAAATTATTGTTCTCTGTGAGTAAAATTTAAGATTAATCTAGATTTTATTACTATACACAATTAGATGCACACGTTTTCATAACTTGTTGTGTAGTCATAAACTACAGATCAAACTTTTGAACACTTAGAAGAATTTTGGAACTTTAATTTATGAAAAATATTTAAAAAAATATATTTTATTTTTCGTAATTATAACTCACTCGTCAGTCTTAATCTGCAATTAAAATATTATTGACTATTATATGGTGACCATATACAATGCAGTTAAAAAGTTCAACAGCATTTGCTATACAACAAACATACAAAAAGAAGCTATTTACTTCTATCTAAAACAGCTTTAGAAAGAATAGTACTTAGTATCTAAGTGGTTTTAAGTTTGGTATTTATGGAAGCAATCACTTTTATGTGGTTTACGTGTTGCTTGCAGCCGTGGTTTCTACTGAATACTAAAAAGATAGACTTTAAAGTATATATTTTATTTGAATATTATATTGTATTTGATTTTATTTGGATTTAGTCGAACAGCTTACTTTTACCTGATATCGCATTTAATTTTTATTTTACTTTACGTTGACGCGTTTTTTTTTTAAATATAAAATAAGAATCAGATGTTTGTATGACTTACAAATGAATTTTAATTACATACACAAGTAATTATTAAAACTAAGGTGGTACACGTCCATCCACGAGAAACCTATTCACTCGACTTAAAAGAAGTCTGAAATGGCAATAAATCGTTGAGTCAAAATAAAATATGTACAGAAGGCAGCACATCAAGCGTTACAAAAATATCAAAAAAATAATACTCGAATCTGAACTCTATGCCTCCGACATTAAGTAACGCTTGATCTGCTGTCTTCTGTACCATTATAGAAATTTTAAAATCTGAATACCTAAATTAAAGATAAACGTATTTCAATTTAAGATTTATTCTAGTTTTACAATTTAATATCGGTTTATTGAGAATAACTTTCCATAACAATAGCTGAATCTCCGAATGCAAACGATCTCTGACTTTTCTTATAAAACAAAATTGTTTTACAATCCAAATATACCAGACAACAATAAATCACAAAGAATATTCTTGTGACCATGCGATCCTAGAATAACGGGACAATGCACTAACAAGCTGATGTAGTGCACTAGAGTGTCCACACGTTCTCTTATTAGCGAGACAGTCCGTAGTCGAGAACGTCAAAGTGCACTTTAAAGTGACCACAAATGTACATGATCTGATATCGTCTAAATAACGTAATTTGTAATTTTATACGTGAAAATTTAGTCATCAGTCAAGTTACATTATTTATGTAACTTGTTAATACTTAAGTAAGTAAAGCATTATATTTAAGTTAACGGGCTGAATTTAAGTAATACTACACCTCGATCTCTTAAAGTAACACGAAGAAGCTCAAACAAGAAAAGCGTTGAAAAAAATGAAAAGTCATTCACATGTTATTCGATTCTATTACAGGGTCCCATTAATACCCTAGAGTTATAGAAAATCAAAAGGAACACTTTGTATAATATTTATTTATATTCCTGGTTCACCAGGCTACATGGTATCCCATATCACAAGTTTTGCTTAGTTTGGGGCTATGTAGTTGATGTGATTGTTCGGGGATTCTATATTTTACTTTATATTCAAAAGTAAAAACCATTAACATGTTTTTATACGGAAATTTAAATGTTTGGGTTAAACGTTTTGAAACCTCAATTTAAGCGGATTATTTGTACCTTTTCGAAGAGTATGGTTGTGTTTTAAATGACAACAAAAGCTGAATAGGTACCGGAAGATAACAAACATGAATTGTATATTCTCAAAAAACGTGTAAACTCATTATTGTCAGATATATTATGTTTTTATAAATAATAAATATTGTATATATATTATATACATAATACATAAGTCGTCGTGGCGCCGTTGTTACTGTGTGTATCATACGATATCACAAGTTAAGCAACGTTCGGCGGGGTCGGTACCTGGATGGGTGACCGCCGACAATTAGTTTCTCACAACGACTTCCGTGCTTCGGAGGGCACGTTAAGCAGTCGGTCCCGGGTGCTGTATACTTGTATACAGTAGTCGTTAGGGTTTGTCAGAAGCCATCTAGGCGCCCTGAAAATTCTGGCATCCACCACCTAGCACTGGGCCAGCTTGGTGGATTATGGCCTATACTTCCTCTTCACTCAGGGAGAGACTCATGCCCTGCAGTGGGCTCATTACAAAGAGTTGGGATGATGATGATGATGTATATATATTTTAGTTTGTAAGAATAAGAGTCAGCAATTCTGTACTGTAAGAATAAGAGTCAGTCAGTTTGCTTGGTGGTAGGATCCCTTCTGGGTCCGCCTGGCTAGCGACCACCCTTTATATAAAGTCTGCCGCCAAATGTTACCGCTCGGCGGTAATGTGTTCCGGTAATATTGTATAAAGAGCCAGTTCCTTCCTAAACCCGTGTGCTTTCAACTTCGACCTCATCGTCACTTACCATCAGGTGAGATTGAGGTCAAACGCGGGTTTAGTCACTTATAAAAAAAAAAAAAGCAGAATAATACCATCCCGCTATTTATTAAAACACATGGACATAATGTTTAGTTGGGTCGCTTTTATAAAGCTGTAAACTTTGTATATCTATTGATTTATACTTATAGTTTAGTTATATTATATTTTCTCTTTACCAAAAAGTTCTCGATGGATTACTTAATTGACAGGAACAAGACGAGGCCATAGTTACATCTTTTTAACGAAAGCTCATCTGTCATATTTCTATGTGAACTGTCAATTATCGATATGTAACAATCGATTATATGGCAGTTAACGAGCTTTAATTGGTGTCGATAGATTTCCACCATTAATTACGGTAATTGAGTCAAAGCAATTTCTGAACTGTGCTGTAGTGCAATTTCAAAATTCGAACTGGCTGTCAAACGTTTAGATTTGGACGGGTTTTGACACTTTGATGATTTTTTTTTATTATTCGACGTTGTTTCAATAAAAAGTTTGTTTGACATAGTAGAGGAGCTGCTTTAAAAAGTTAAAGATATACCTCACTGCTCGCAACAGGTTAGGCGTCTGAAGGCCTTAGGGTGAAACTATACCATTTTGGCCAAGAACATGTAGCTTTGGATTATTCTTATCATCATCATCATCATCACGACTCTTTGTAATGAACCCACTGCAGGGCTATGAGTCTCTCCCTTGGTTGACGAGGGGGTATAGCTGGCCCAGTGCTGGGTGGTGGATGTCGGAATTTTCAGCGTGTCGAAATGGCTTCTGACAAAACCTAACGACTACTGTATACAAGTGTACAGCACCCGGGACCGACTGCGTAACGTGCCCTCCGAAGCACGGGAGTCGCCGTGAGAAACGAATGGTCGGCGGTCACCCATCCAAGTACCGACCGCGCCGAACGTTGCTTAACCTGTGATGTCGTTTGATACACACAGTAACCACGGCGCCACGGCGACTTCGGATTATTCTTAGTTAAATAAATAAATATTTCTGACACTCACACAACATTATCTAGCCCAAATTAAGTTTCTTAAAGAACTTGTGTTATGGAACTGATATACTTAAGAAATATATACACATACATATTGAATAAATACATATTTTTTATTAGAATAAACTTAAATAAACATATAAACATCCATGAGTTGACGACTAATATCTGTGCTCATCACACAAATATCCGCCGCCGCCGGGATGCGAACCCAGGACCTGTGGCATAGAACGCTAAGGTATACTCGGCTTACACTAGACTATCCTTGGTTAGTTTTAAGATCACCAATCGCACAAAGATTGACTTAAAATCCAGCGTCCGTGTAGGTTCGGCTTGTCTTCTATACTAATATATAAAGCTGAAGAGTTTGTTTTTTTGTTTGTTTGTTTGAACGCGCTAATCTCAGAAACTGCAAGTGGGATTTGAAAAATTCTTTTTGCATTTGATAGCCCAACTCTTGAGGAAGGTTATAGGCTATCTTTTATCCGGAAATTTCTATGGGATCAAAAGTTACGCCGGTAAAACCGCGCGCGGTGGCTAATATTTTATGAAGAGCCAGTTCTTTCTAAGTCCGTGTGCTGTCGTCTTCAACGTCATCTGCACTTAACTTTGGGTGAGATGGAGATCAAATGCCGGTTTAGTAACCGATAAAAAAATACAGATTTCCTTTCAGTATTGTCTTAAGTATTGTCCATACTGAGGCGAAAGAAAAAATTAGAATGTACCAGCTGCTTCTTTTCCCGGGCATACTGTAAAAGTCAGTCAAGGGACAGAGTTTTTACTGGCGTTTCTAACCCCTTATCAAAGCAAGAGCTCTCTCTACCATTATAATGAATCCGTCACATCAGATGGTTTTATAACCTCTGTTGTTCAACCCCATAAGGGATACAGGCGTGAAGTTATGTATGTATGTATTTTCCATGCTTTACGATATCAAATATTTCTTATGTTTATAACTTCAGTAGATACTTCTTACGCCCTAAGGCTTAGTTATCTCGCATCAACATGATCAATATCAATATATCAACTCCTACATGCATACAAACTTAATGATAGCAGGTTGCACAAAGTCATAAGTGTAATGGATAGCCGATGTTTGGGGAAGATAAAAAAATCCTCTACCATGCGACTGTTTACGCGGAATGTAAAGTTAAGTGAGTTAAATAAAAAAAAACCCAGACAATCTGAAATAAATGATTTTATTATTATTATAATCACACCAACTACATGGCCCTAAAGTAAGCATAGCTTGTGTTATGGGATATCATGTAGCGAACTAAGGGGGAACCTAGAATAGAAATACATAAATAAATACACACCCAGACACGGAACTTTTTTTTTTATTGTTCCGTCCGGGAATCGAACCCGCAACCACTGGCTTCTGAGGCGGACAGGTTTACCCCATCGCCAAAGTGGTCGTCAAAAACAAAAGTGTTTCTTATTTTTTGATTTTTCAAGATAATTATAAAAGCTTTAACTTTTAAATCAGTGTTGTAAACATTAGAATATTGTATTAAAAAACACCCTCAAAAATGAAGTTTATTTTACTTTGTAAGTCGGGAAGTTGTAGAGTAGTTAAAGGTGATTATTTTTAAATAATTTTATATAGCAAAGTGTTAACATGTTAGTCAAAACTTTTGAAAAGTACTACGATACTTAATCTTAAGAATGGAGAGATTTGATTAATACAAATATAATTTTACCCTCTGGTTACATCAAAAACAACAGACAAAAATCAAAATCACAACCTCCAGTCACGATTCCATTTTCAAGTGATGTCTTTACTTCACACCAGCATAACCATTTAAAAAGTAAAACCGCCTGCTATTATATTCATCTTACATTCATGAAAGATGGTAAACATTTGACATCAGGTGACCAACGTGCTCCTTCGCGCCTAAAACATTTTTTTTTATTGTCATCAACTTTATTTTCACTTCAACAGGCGACGGTATCTACTGACGTAAAGAGTGTAGTTAGTTTCCAATGGTAGTGGTCCATCGCGTTCCGTTCACTACATTGAACTAATACCAAGTGGGTGTTTAAGAATGCCATTCTGAATTTTATAGCTTCTAGATTGACCTTAATGTTACTTAAATATTTATCCAAATAGTAAACAAACGTTTCTATACCTATATTATTCATGATTTTCTAATTAAAATGTAATGCGACCTTAGTAATCCTTATCAGGATATAGCATATAAGTGAACTATAACCAAAAGGAGGAGGCCTGTCAACGTCACGCCTGTATATACTAGGTAGGCAGAACACCAGAGGTTACAAGACCATCTGATGTCACGTTTGACAAATTTGGAGGTATTATAAAGATGGAGTGACAGAGAGTCAGCCTATCGCCCACAAAAATGCCTTTAAAACCTCTGTCCCTTAACTGACTTTTACAGTATGCTCGGGAAGAGAAACACCTGGCACATTCTACGTTTTTTTTTCGCTCCCAGTCCAGCATGGAAGACATTTTCAAATGTTTTTATAACACCATTTTTTGGACATTTATGGATCGATGTTGAATGTTCTTGTTTCATAATGATAAGAGGATACTTAGAGGTGGTCCCATATAAATTTCATCAAAATTGATTGAGTGCTTCTAGAAAAAAAAATTAAAAAATATATTTGAAATATTTTACATTGACGACCTTATACTTCAGTCAAATTTTTACTTGAATTCTGTTTTTGTTAATGCTCTGCATTCGTTGATTACCATTACAACGTGTGATTACTTAATAACGGATAAATAAACTAGAAAAACATCTAAGAATATTAATTTAATTTTGAGAAATAAATTCGTATTAACATACCTACATCATTGAGCGTAAATATTTGTGTTCATCACACAAATATCTGCGACTACCGGGATTTGAATCCGGGACCAATTTCTTATCTTTATAGTTATCAATTATCAGGAATTAATAAAATAAAATAATTGAAATAAAACACTTTTTAACCGGATTTATCGCGTATAATTTACATTTTACGTTTTAACTCAACGACGTTTCGGTGTCTACTTCTAGAGAGAAATTATCGAGTTGAAACAGTTTAAACCCAGAGCATATTCTCGACCAAGTAGGCAGTTGCGTCGCGTCAGTTCCACTAAAATACGATAAGGGTATCAAAATTATTTGTTCGCTTTTCGACCAAACAAACAAATAAAAACCTTTTCAGCTTTGATATAGCATTAAAGTACTTATCTTTATAACTAAATATTTTCAACGTGATAAGTAAAACTTCTAAGTTTACAAAAACCTAACAAAACTTTCACTATCGTGTAAAAGTTTTCACATCTTTTTGAGGTGTTGTTAAAACCACTTTTTAAAAACCATCGAAAGAAAATCAAAAACGAATAGTGCAACAACTACGTAAGTACCGCCTACTCGAATAAACTTTTCGATACCTACTAGAAAACAAATCGATTTGAACCTGTTGCGTTAAGTTTGAAGGTCCCGTGGGCGGGGTGGTATTTGGTGTACCGTTAGGGATCGTACCTAAACTCGGTTAGGAAATACGAAATTCTTGACTTTTTCTAGAGAAAGTTTGGCAATTAGTTCAATTGTGGGTTGACCTTAACTTGAAGGTTTTCGCGAAATGTTATTCTAAAAATGAACATGATAGTTTACATAGATACTTTTTATTAATATAATATATACTTTTTCTAATAAAATTTGACTCTCGTGGTGAGATATAAAGTAATAATTATAATTTAGTAGCCTTAAATCTAGTAAATATTCACAGGGTGTCTCAAAACTGATTTCTATATCTTTCTATAAAAGTTAAATATTGAATAGAAATTAAATTAAAATAAAATGATTTGTTTAGTAATAGAAATAATATTTAATGTAATGAAATGAAAAAAAAAAACCTTTGTTATCACTTTATTTTGTACACATTAATGAACTGTCTTGGAAGAGCGAACTCACCTGGCACAGGCATTATTTAACTGTAATATGAAGTGTAACACTTTAAAGAAATAAATTATTATTTATTATTACTGAAACTAGAAGGACTAATATCTATTCTAGGCGCGTAGGGACTGCTTGGAGAAGCCCTATCGCCCTTTGAGAAGAGTGTCGAAAAAGATGACTAACCCGTGTGGCTCCCGCCTTCAGGGCCCGAAAAGCTAGCGACCGCCCTTCATACGCCAAGTCTCACTATTCTGGATATATTTTGTGAAGAGCCAGTTTCTTCATTTATAAAGGCCAGGCCTAACTTAGTTTTAAAGTATCATAGTTGAATATGTGTACAGCCAGCTACAAAAGTTGATTAACACATTGAAATTTTCAAAGTCGTTTTTCATCATATTGTGTCTAAATAATGACTTATATCGCTTAAGTTCTATGTATAGTTGTAGAAATAAAACATAGAAGTTAGCCAATAGGTATTAGTGGAGGAGTTCAAGACCCCCGTCTTAAATTCAATAAAAGAATTTAAGTGACAGGTTTTTGAATGTATGGTCGGTGACCAGTGTTCTTTAGCGACTTTAATTAACCTCAACAGTTGATAAAACATAATATGCTTGAAGCTTCCAATTTTGACATTAGAGATACCTAAAATTAGACAGTGCAATGTCGAATACTGCCATAAACAATCTTAATAGTTACATAAATTTATTTTGCAGTCTTGCCTCAGGCAAACATGAATTAACAAACAAGTATGGAAAACAATGCAACAATAACTTTACAGCTAACTTATTTATTAAGTAGGCTAACTTAACTATTTGACTACAATCTTTGGTTAAGACCACACATGAAGTTAACTCTAAGGTGCTTATCGAAAAGTTATGTAATTAAAGTTAATTAATTTAAGTTATGTAATTGCAATTTTGCAAAGTTGTGAATGTTCTTTAATAATCATTTTATTATAAAAAAATGATTAGGGTTTTTATATTTTGGATATTTTGTATTAAGGAAGTACCCATGAAGACCTTTAGAAAGTTACATAAAGATAAGTTTGTTTGTTTGTATGAAAGCACCAATATCAGTTAATTTCATTTCATTTTGAATACGAGTCTAGCTCTTGGGGAATTTAATGCTAATGCAAATTTTTTGCGGGATTGCAAGTGACGCATGTAAATGAATGCATGAATAATTTCCTGTAGGGACGGATGTCGGTTCCTACTCCCAAGAAAAGGGATGGCAGGCCGCGGCCCACGGCCCGACGGTTGATGTCGGGATGTCGTATATATGTTAGCTGCAATATAAACTTTGATAGCGCGATGTAGGAAACTTCGTCGTGTCATCGTCGTTCTATGGCGCGTCGCTAGATGTCGCTACATTCCCATTTATAACATAAGCTAGCTATTTCGTGTGATTCGACCCGCACAATTTCTGATCCCGCGGGAATATCGGGATGATAAGTAGCCTATGTGCTATTCCAGACTATACACCATCACAATGCCAAATTCCATCCAAATACGTTGAGCCGTTTTGCTGTGATTGAGGAACAAACATCCTTATATCTATCCAAACTTTCTCATTTATAATAGGTATTAGTAAGATAGGATTATTAGGATAATATTTACAAATATGAATCAATTCAATCAACAATAAGAGAGTTTACTCCCATTTACAAAAGCTTTTAAGCTATTGAATAATTCGGTCAAGTTTACGAAACCTGTCAACATGTCAAGTAACTGTCAAAGAGTGAAATGTCAACATGTGCTGGAAACAATCGAAAACTTACCTTAAGGTACTTGGATTTGAGTCCTAATTTGGTTAATTGTGGCTTGTAATGGCGTCTAATAGTTTGCAAATGTGATTACTGTTGACCTTACTGTCAAGTGTGTAGAATAGTTGTTGAAGTATCTATGAATATATTAGTTCGGCTTATATTCTTTTAGAAGTATCGTGGGAAAGCAAATTAGAAATTGAGTCATGCGTTATTCTGTTTTTGAGTCATTGTTAGAAATACATTCTCTTTAAATTTATTTTTTGTGTAGATTTTTATGTAATATTTCGTATTTACCTATTTATTGAAATTAAGACTAACCTTTCCTAAGAGCTGGGCTATCGAATGCAAATGAAAGTTTACAAATACGAGTGCTAGTTTCCTAGATTATCGCTTTCAAACAAACAGACAAACTCTTCAGCTTTATTATACAGGGTGACTGGTGACAATTTTTTGATATTGAAGGAGAGCACTCTGTACCCGATTCTGATCATAATTATGTTATAAAAAGTACCTACGTACTTCATTTTTCACTAGAATTCCCTATACATACATAAAATGTTTTTTTGCGACACTCTGTAAGCCGCCGCATTAATAGTAGTAAGCCACGCGCGCCGCCGCAAAAGTACCCATTATGTGCGCTAGTGTAACCATGCGTTGCGTAATGAATTCTTTAACTTTCGGTTAAGTTTACTCAGCAAATAATTTAATATGCTCTTTTTATTTTTTTCTTTATGTGTGATCTCAAATGATCACGGTTCGAATTTCAAAACCAGTCACTCTGTATAAATATAGAGTATAATGTTAGTACAGTATGTTTCCCAATCTGGTTCGAATGGGAATCGAACCATTGACCACTTGAGATATAGGCGTGCACTTGATCATTGCTCAATGAAAGCTAAAACTTGTTGCTATATTTCTGTCGAATATCAAACAATAGGTTCTCTTGGTTAGTTATAACATTTTTGTTAAGTAATAAATGTAATTGTGTTTTATTTGTTTCAGGTATGTAAAGCATCACAATGTGAACTCTCTATGGTGTTTCGTTAATTGTAAGTAATTTCAAAAATATAAAATAAAAAAATAAAAATCCCTAGACAATCACACCAACTACATGGCCCCAAAGTAAGCATAGCTTGTGTTATGAGATACCATATAGCGAACTAGGGGGGAACCTAGAATATAAATACATAAATAGATAAACACCCAGACACGGAACATTTTTTTTCTTGTTCCGTGCGGGGATCGAACCCGCAACCACTGGCGTCTGAGGCAGATAGGTTTACCCCAACGCCAAAGTGGTCGTCAAGATATTTTACTTTACTGCACAATTGTAGTATTTTTTTAGTATTAACTACCTACAACTCATACAGGTACAGGGTAGAAAATGGCGTCCTAATGATCAAAAGATGATCTTTTCCAGGCAATCTTATAGGTAACCAAAATAGCTCAGACTGCTAATTAATCAAAATTTGTTATTTAAATTGAGAAGTTTAAAAGAGTTCAACAACAATTTTCTTTCAAAGATTTGAGTTCAGATGTAAGTTAATCGTCAATAAATATATTTGCTTGACATTATCGTTTGAACGGTAGTATTGAAGTTACCATATCTTTGGGTAATAAAAGACATATTCGACAGCAATAAAATGTGAAACATATGGAACTTATTTAGAAGTTTTACGAAGTTATATTTGCGTGAGTTTTGATATAGTTATCTTCAATCATTTTAAAATTAAGTGTCGATCATACTGAAAATTTGTCATATGAATATTTTAATGCTTAGTTTGATTTCAAAACTTTAAATTGCATAGCAATATTATATTAAATGCTGACTAAATATGTTATTATGTATAGTTTTGCTGACCTATTTACTTTAATTGGTCAGCTTAAGTAGTTATTCTCAATGTTAATCATATTAGCTTATGCAGGTATTGTTAGGTTCACGTTTTTCGCCTGACTTTTAAAAACAATGTACTCTTACCTAATATTTTAACCTTTGTTCAAATATTTTTGAAATTATAAACATTGATAGATAACTTAGCGAGGAATTTCAATATACAAATATTTTATAATAGTTTCGGCTTTGACCGCTTCTGTCGATATCAATCGTTTAAATTACTTCGGCTTAGATAGTTAATTTAGGAAATGTGGCCGCCAAATTTACTTCAAACACTTCCGCGCTTTGGAGGGCACAAGTTACTGATTCAAGTTGGAGAATACTTTTCAACCGACTTCCAAAAAAGGAGGAGGTTCTTAATTCGTCTGTATGTATTTTTTGTGTCTTTTGTTACATGATATTTCGGACAATTATGAATTAATTTTGAAAATTGTTGTTTCATATGATAGAGGATACTTCATAATTGTTCCCATTTAAATTTCATCGAAATCGGTTGAGTACTTCATTGAAAATTTCAAACTTTTGAAAAAATATGTATGAGATCGGAGAATGTTTACGTTGATGACATTCTCAACTCAGCCAAAGTGAGTGAAGTCGCTTTTTTTAATGTTCTGCATTCGTTGATTATATACAGTTGTCATTAGGGTTTTTCAAAAAGTAAACTATCTATACCTAGCCCTTCACTAGGCTTTTAATAAGGGCCGATCATATATTGTTGTTATTATTGATTTATATTGATTTTTTTATAAAGGGTGACCTGGAAAACTCACAATCGACGAAGTCTTCACCTCAGTTTTTTTATTTTGTCGTTCCTACTTTTCATTTATTGTGTTTGAGAAAAAAAGAGTAAAATTATTTTTATCAATACTTATTGAAATGAGGCGCCTTTGTGTATATTTCGTGTAAGATGTTAAGGTTAAAACCTGTACCGAACAAATATTTTACAACTGACTAAACAATTTATTTCTAACAAAAATTTTTAACTATCAATTTGAGAAGACTATAATAAAACACCATTTACAATTTACTCGAACTTGAACTCTCTGGCCTTGACAACAAGAAACATGCACAAAAAAACCTACAACAAAGGTCGAAATTTACCAAGTGACATCAGATTGACACAAGATTAGATGTAGCCTTGTAACGACGTTATGATTTGGATCTATTAGTTGTCTTGTACGGTAATGCTCTTGGGAAATTAGCGACGTTGTTACGAGGTTATATCAGGTTGTGTGTATTGGTTTGTGTTTGATGAGCTGAGGGCAAAGAGCAATCATGTATTATGCAGTTAATGTCCGTCTTTTCATGTTATTGTAAACCTTAGATTGTTTTGTCACTAAAATTCTATTGCAGTCGCTATAATCGTTATTATTTGATATTTTCTAAGATAAGAGTAGGAATATTGGAAAATAACGTTAAGTTTATAATATACTAGCCACCGCGCGCGGTTTTACCCGCGTAACTTTTGATCCCGTGGGAATTTCGAGATAAAATATAGCCTTTAACCTTCCTCAAGAGTTGGGCTATCAAATGCAAAAAGAATTTTTCAAATCCCACTTGTAGTTTCTGAGATTAGCGCGTTCAAACAAACAAACAAACAAAAAAACAAACTCTTCAGCTTTATATATTAGTATAGATTACTTTATTTATTTACCAGTATATGCGTAACAATTTGATGTAACATATTATGATAAAAAAGTCCCCAGCCACGTACTGCTGAAGTGCTAGAGAGCAAATGTTTGCCAAATTTATAAAATCATTCATGCAAATATGAAAATTAATATGATTTATTATTCTAAATTCCTAAATCAAAAAAAAATATTGTATTGATATCAGCTGTCTATAAAAACTATTTAAAAAAATGCTTTAGTGAGAAAAGCTAATCTGTATCACCTATGAATACAGGGTGATACAGATTAGGTTTTCAAATTGCAATTGCAATTCATAAATCATAAAAAAAAACTTAGGGTTGTACATTACTTGTTTTACCAACTGTACTGCAAAATGTACAAAGTGCACAGAATAGGTGTTTATTAGTCTTTATTATTATACATATTTATTTATTAGAATACCTCACAGAAAAATTACGTTCAGTAAGCCTTCTGTCCAAAACCATGACAGTCACAGCTTCTTTTTATCAATGTCAAGAAACGGTACCTTAATGTCCATTTAAAAATGCATCTTCGACGAAATCGAGTAACTGCAAAACCGAAAACGGGTTCCGTAGAATTAATTTTAAAGCATGCTATTAAAATTTATCAGAAATCTCCTCCAAGGGGGTTTTCTTTTGAATTGCTTAATAATTATGAAGATAAATTGAAAAATGTATGAGTTAGGTATTAATAACTTGTTTGTTGACAGCGTGGTACATACTTATGTTGTACAAAGTGATTTTTAAACAATCTTTTATATGAATATGAGGTTGATGTTATGTTGACCATAATATCATACAAGCCTGATTTGACGACCGGCTGGTGTAGTGGTAACATATTATGTTACCTTGTATGCCAGAGGTTCTGGGTTCGAATCCCGGCGGCGGCGAATATTTGTGTGATGAACACAGATATTAGTCGTCAAGTCATGGACGTTTATATGTTTATTTACGTTTATATTGTAATAAAAAATATGTATTTATTAAGTATATCAGTTATATAGTATCCATAACACAAGTTCTTTGAGAAACTTAATTTGGACTAGATAATGTTGTGTGAGATTCGGAAATACTTATTTATTTGTTTTATTTATCCGTTTGTAATGAAATGTTTCGGATATATAGTAGCCACTTAGCCTGATCCTGATTTCGATAAAATATAACTTATATCACTGTCGAATAATAAACCTAACTCTTTAATTTTTTACTTTAATGTACATAGATATACAAATATTTAATCTTTATTACAGTAGTGTAGATTTAGATTTGGTTTAGAGTTGTGTTTGTGTTGTACGTTGTACGTTGTTGTTAGTGTACGGTAGTTTGTTGTGTTGTTGTTGTACGGCCACACATACAGAGTAAATTTAAGCTAACTCAAAATTTCAGTGGCACACATTCTGTGTACTACGTGGAACTTTGTTACCTCTAGTAATCGTGTTTTATAATAGCCCAAACTGCGATTATAATTTGTACAGGGTGTCCCGCCAACCTTATATAATAAGGATTACAGAAAAAGTGAAAAAAGAATTATTTTTCTCTTTTTATATTTTTTCTCTAATCCTTATGGGTACTACATACCTCTGTGAAGGTAATATATAGGGTAGGCCGACACCTTGTATATCTTCGTGTATGAACGTGTACAATTTAAATCTTCATGTTTATTTTCCATCAGTTCTCATAGAACGCAAACGTCACATACAAAAAAGACACTAATTAAATAGTCAAAAAAGCCCTGTTTAAGGGATCTCTAAATCGTTTTGTGTCTTTGGTCAGTTGTACTTTTTCCATCGCTACGTGCTTCCGCTTCTTAATTTTGATAATTATTGAAGCTTTAAACCAAAAAATTCGAAACTTAATTACACGGTCACCTGTGGCTCCTGTCTTTTAATTATTTTAATTAACAATTAAAGTTTCTTCATGGAAATTATCAACGTATCTGTATTGGAACGGTTTTACTGAGAAACGACTTTTGAAGATGTTTTTGGGATCCGCACACGTAGGTTAAAACGGAAGCCCATTGCTAAGACTCCGCTTTCTTTCAGCTGTAGCTCTTAAATTGTGATAGTTAGACAGTTAAATATTTTACAGATGATGTATTTCTATTGCCGCTATAACACCAAATGTAAAAAATAGAAAAAATAATACGAGTCTCCCATACAACAGACAGACAGTGCGTATTGGGTCGATTTCCTTCTGAAGTCGCTGTTAGCATATCAAAGCGGGCAATTATTACCCTAATTACTGTGTCATATAATGCAAATTATTTAGTTCCAAATACAGTACCTACTGTGGTCTCTTTTATTAGTCATACCTTTTTTTTTGTCTAGAGGAAAAAATGCTGACATGTCCCCGATCGCCCAAGGGGAACGGTGGGGTATGTGGGATGATCTGGCAGAAAGCCGAACCGACCCACTGAAAACCTCCAGGTGCACCCCGCCATAATTGGAGCCCACGGTATCGCCAGTAGTATTGCCCGCGAGCCCCGGCGAATTGCACTCAGCCTGAGCCGTGTGCCCCCCACGTAGGAAATGGCCCAGTACACGCGGCCATTTCCCCACCCATAGCCTGTATAGCCGCAGTAGGCCACGGCTGGCTATCGGGAGGGAGAAAGCGTTCTTCTCCGTCCCACTCTCCGCCCAGCCTAACCTAACCTAAAACCTAACCTAAATCTTACCTAAAACCTATCCTAAACGACGTAACTTAACCTAAAACCTAAACTATCCTGAAACCTAACCTTAATACGACGGCCTGGATGCCGAAGCAATCCAAGACCGTCGACCCCAGAGCATCCGGTGCACGACCAGAGCTCACCGCCTCTGTGTCTCATCAGTCCACCCTGCTATCAGAATAGTACCGAGAGGACCCACCCCTGGAAGGTGCAGCTGCCGCCCAATGCTGGCTGGTGGATGTCAGATATTTCAGTGTGCCGAAATGGCTTCTGACAAACCCTAACAACTACTGTATACAATTATACAGCACCCGGGACCGACTGCTTAACGTGCCCTCCGAAGCACGGAAGTCGTCGTTAGAAATTAATGGTCGGCGGTCACCCATCCTAATACCGGCCGCTCCGAGCGCGCTTAATCTGCGATATCGTTTGATATGCTTAGTAACCACGGCGCCACGTCGACTTCCTATAGGAAAAAAAATAGGACTTTTGAAACTAAAAACATAGCGGGGAAGTAGTAGTTGACTTCTAACCAAAATTAATTAACGACAAGCCTTCAAAATATGTCAAACGATAAATCAATTCATAGCTAATGATTAATTCATGAAATTCCCAAAAATTTACACCCACGTGGACAGAAAAATGCCGTTTGGTAAACAGTGCCCATACTCTCAAGTTTAGGCCCTTTCGTCGATGAGAGAAAATTAAAGTACCTCTACATCTAGTTCAAATTATTAGTTTTAATTTTTAAATGAAGAATGCTACGGTTAGTTGTCTAGGCATCTTGTAGTTTAAAAATCTTAATCCAGGAAAATTACAGTGAATATTTATACAGAAATGATTTCTTTCTTAAAACTTGTCAATTAAATAACTATGTTTTTTTGCGTATTCAGTTTAAAACCGAATATCCCAAATTCAACAAGCCATAGGACCAATATTTAAAACAAAATCAAGGCCTTGAAATAACCTGTATCGTATTGATCTAAACAATTCTATTACTTTGGCAGTTAAGCGAGATGAATCGGAACAGCCGACATGCCTACAAAGGACGCAATAAAACGATTTAAACTATTTTGTGACACTATAACCAAACGAATTTGTACACTATGCTCCGTTAGTATTACACAATATCGTAGGCTGAACGCGACCAAGAGGCCGTTAGTCAGTCAACGTGCTTGGCTGCATGAGCTAGCACCCGTGCCTTGTTGCAATAAATAAAAAAAACAACTGTCAACGCTTTTACGCGGGCTGCGTTTGACATCGGGAAAAGTGAACAGTTTTCGATAAAAGTGCATCCTTGTGCTGTGAATAATAATAATCGTGCTCTGTTTTTTTTTGTGTTGGTAAATAGTTGTCTGTTGTATCAAATATCAATGAAATAAAGGCGCCTTTCATAGAGATGTGTCAATGGGTTAGTGAGCGCATGTGCAAGCGCCAGTCCATTCATAAGTTTTTGTCATTAGGTTGGTATTATGCATGTTTTATATTTTTTTCTGCGTTAGCTGATTATGGCGGGAAAAGGTTTGTAAATGCGGAAGTTAAAGAGTTGTACCTATGAAATTAGCGTAGGTTTGCTAATTGTTATTGGTAGTTAATTAATGTATCGACAAGGTGAAGTTTTTATTGATGATGTTGTGTTTTTAGTGATGATTTCGTATTTTTATACGTAACGTCATTTTATTTGTTAAAACGCCCATTATTTTATAATATCTTGAATAATGAATAAAATAAAATACATGTATTCTAATATGAAAAAGACAATTATCATAGTGTTTTGTCAATGACTTTGTTTGACATAAATTTTAAGGGAATAAGATTTTATTACAATTATTTAAGTTGGTATTTATATCTAAAAGCGTGATTATGGAGTTTGTTACGGCTGCCAAAATCTTCAATGGCCTTGATTTTTTAAGGCCCATGACATAAGGTTTCTAGGTAAAAAAAAAACCAGTTGTTTTTGTGAATCACTCGGGGAAGATCAAACGAGATGATTTTAATTAAAATTAGTCACTGTTTCCGGATTCATTATTGCCTTTTGAGTAAGAAGCCTTCTGTAATTACCAAAAAAATTTATACCTATTGCTTTATCAGGTTTTTAATACTATTATTGTCACTAATGTTAAAATTAAGTAAAAATTAAGTTTTTTGTTCTTGAGATTTCGCTTTCTGATTGTTTAATATGAAGTAATTCCATCATTTACATTTTATTTAATTTCCATTAAGCAACCTTGTCAATCGAGTAAAGAAGCAAAAATAACTATACCTTTCATAGATTATATTACAGGTGATCATTTACATAGTTATCAAACTAGGTTAAAACAAAATATAAATTACCGTATCTTATTTAATTAAGTACAGATTATAAAATCTTTACACTCTCAAGGATAGCAAGAAAATTTTATTTAAATATGAGATTGAAGTGCCCATATCACCAATAACACGAATCTAGTAACATTAGTTAATTCTGTCTAAAATTGACTTTGACATTGAAATATGAGACACTGCCACTTAAATTAGTTCTATTGTTCTCAAGTAACAATACAATCATTATTTAATACTTGCGTAAGTATAATCTAACCAAATTTTACTTGTATTTTAAAGATTTTCTACAGTTACCAAGCCGCTTTAAGATTTTTTCTTACATAGTTATGTGTGCGGTGAATTATAAACGCTTTTGAAGTCTTATTTCATTTGTAATTTAATAAGTTATGGTGTTGTCGAATTAGAATCTGTCAAAATCAATTTTGATGATTACATCTGTTTTGTGCTTCCGGTAGTTGAGTAGTTTAAGTCCTTCGAGCCGGATATCAATCACTTGTAATATATCACGCTATCATGACATCATACATTACATACATTGATACGTAACTGTTTTGTTTAAAAATAGATTTATTTTTAACGTGTTTAAGATAGTAAAACTGATGATTAGATTAAAATATTTAATACAGTTTATTCTTTAACCGATTTGTTCTATTTTTGTCAGTCAACTCATCTCAAAAATCATTTCACAAAAAAATAAGTGTCAGCAGCAGTTCATAGATGTTGTAATAACTTACTTTTAAAAACAAACTTTGGGACGTAAAGATAATTTACTTCCTTTTTCTTATTACGAATTTAAACTAAAAAACCCATCCACTAAGTCCTTGTTAATCTATATAAATGTTCGTTCTCTATTGAACGTTTTGTAAGCGCCAACTAAAATTTACATACATTTCGCCTGGTCAAAAAAAGGAATGTGATTTAGTTTTGTTCACTTTATTCACGTGGTAGCAACGCATGTCTGTAATAAAACCACCGACCTTTAACCCATATATTTTCCTGTATAGTAACCTAGATCTGTTACCATGATACCTAAAGTTGTGACTCTACAATTTTTAACATAAATGTACCTACATTTATTTATAATCTAGGTAGGTATTTTTCAGATTCCGTCTTTTTAATATAAACAGTAGAATAAATACATTTCTTTAAGAGTGTCTATGTGTATATGTTAACAGAAATTATGAGCAGTTTTACAGTCCTAAATTTTTTTGGGTTTTTATTCAAACATTTGGTTGAATGAAAAGTGTGTATTATATATGTTGTCTATACCTGATATAGGGTAAGATGGCTCTATGTTATTATGAATGAATGTCCAACAACAAGAAACCTTAAAATAGCTGATATGTGGATAACTGATCCTTCTCATGTATAGTTTACTAGCTGAACCGGCAAACGTTGTTTTGCCATATAAATAAATAAAAAAAAAATAGATGTTGGCCGATTCTCATAGATACCGGATAAGCACAAAAAATTTCATCAAAATCGGTCAAGCCGTTTCGGAGGAGTATGGCAACGAAAACTGTGACACGAGAATTTTATATATTAGATTAACCGACTTCCAAAGCGAGGAGTTTCTTAATTCGTGTGTATGTTTTTTTTTTGCTTGTCACGCGATTATTTGTTCAGTTATGAATCGATTTAAATTTTGACAAAATCAATATAGTGTTGTTTGAATAATTAGCAATTTTCGAAAGAGTATGCACTTAAACAGAAACATATACGTAGACTAATATTTTAAAGTTTTTTGCATTTAAAACGCTGAATTACTCTTAAATAAATAAAAAATGTGTTAAATAAAAATCATCCGGGGCCCCGGTAGCTCAGTGGGAAAGCACTCGTCCGGCAAACGAGAGGTCCCAGGTTCGAGTCCTGGTCGGATGATTTTTATTTAACACATTTTTTCATTTATTTATATACGTAGACTCTTTTTAACTTCGTCCAAAGCAGTGACAAGGACTCAAAAATGTTTCAGAAAGTTCTCAATTCGTGTGTATGTTTTTTCTTTCTTTGTTACATTTTTTGGACACTGAGAGGTTTTCTGACAGCTCATTAAAAACAAAACTGTACAAAATTGGTACAAAAGGCCGATGGTAGATGGCGCTTTACAAAAGGCGAAGGCGAAGAATTTATTCCACACTGCGTTTTTAAAAGTAAAATAAATTAATTGATGTCTGTACCAGAAATTGAACGTATAAATAACCATAGATGGTAGATACCACTTACCTACATTATAGTATACAGACTTAACGCCTTCGGCTTTTGAAAAGTGCCATCTATAGAGGTTTTTTGAACTAATTTTTATGAGCTGTCAGAAAACTCCCCATTGTGAATCGATTTTGAATATTCTTGTTTTATATGATAGAGTATACTTCAGAGGTGGTCCCATATAAATTTCATCGAAATCAACTGAGAAAGTTCTTGAAAAAAAAAAACTATAAAAAAATATATGGATAACGGAGGATATTTACATTAACGACTTCATACTTCAGCCAAAGTTTTGACGTAAATTCTGTTTTTTTTTTACTGCTCTGCATTCGTTGATTATCAAGAGAAGTATTTCTAATTCTACATAAAAAAAGCATACAATTTTATTAGCATGCTAATACGCGCACGCATAAATTAATAGCACGCATGATTATCGACTGTTTCTATAATTACCCACATTTTTGTGATTACCTTTTAACTAGTGATTACACATAAACAGTAAATTACTTTGTTCTTTGCCGAATAGACAAACAAATTGGTTAATTACAGCTGGATTTGGTAATTTAAAGTTTAATTAATTGGGAAGTTAGTAAGTTTTAAAATATGCAGATTGGTAGTTCCTGGCGTTTTTTTTCTAATTTTAAATGTTCCGTTTCAATTGAAATTGTTTCGACACTTTATTTTTTTTGAATTTGTTATTGTAATTAACATATACAGGGTGTCCCGCAAACCCTATATAATACCTTCACGTATGTATTCATTAATAAAATGATATATGAAAAAATGGTTTATTAAAAAAGCTTATTTGACACTATAAAAAATAAAGTGGTAATTATCGTCATGAATCGGTATAGTCGAAAAATTTTTAAAAAATTACCTACGGAAGTCGAAAATAATATGTTTTTTATTCCGTAATTTATGCACTTTTAAAACTTCTATAAAGTAACACTAAAAGATAGCTTGGTCAGGACTACGAAGATACTAATTTTCTAACCAAATACGAGTATGTACTAGAATTAAAAATACTAACTTTTGGGAGTTCTTTGACTCTTATTTATTATTATATTTGATTTATTGAAACAAAATAGATTTGGAAAATTTTAATCATTAATAAAATTACCACTTTGCCTTAAACTAAAATATTAAGTTTTAACCTAAATTAGATCTAACAAATGAACATGAATAATTGTTAGTTAGTAAGTCTTAGTTACTTGCTCTTTTACGCAATAGCTATTAATCGGATATGGATGAAATTTGGTGCACAGGTAGACCATATCCTTTGTTAACACGCATGATGTTTTTAAATCCGATAGTATACTATTATGGGAATAATTCACGATTTTAAAGAGGTAAACCCGCGGGTGAAACATAGTAATATTATATATAGTGTTAGTGGAAACCGCCTAAAGTGGAGTAAAGTCGTAAATCTAATGAGTATGAATAATGTAAATAAACATTGATGGCGTAATGCACCGCTGGTTTTATTAATATGAAGTATGGGTGTTAACTTCAAACACTTTTTATGTGCACGCGCATCGGTGCTAGATAAGAGTAGATGCTAATTTAGAAACTGACATGAGTTTTAGGGAACATAAACTTAACTCTTAACTTCTTTTAACTCTGAACAATTCTTAACTTAGAAACTTATTTTTAGAAGCTTTAAACATCTTCTTATATAATGCAAAACAGTTCTTCCATCCTGGACTTAGGGCAAAGGAAAAACAAAAAATGTACCAGCTTCTTCTCTTCCCGGGCATACTGTAAAAGTCAGTTAAGGGACAGAGGTTTTATTGGAGGTTTTTTTGTGGGCGTTACGCTAACCCCCTGGCACTACTATAGTCTCTCGATACCACCATATTTGTCAAATGTGACATCAGATGGTTTTATAGCCTCTGGTGTTCTGCCTACCCCATAAGGGATACAGGCGTGAAGTTATGTATGTAAAAAAAGCCCTGCGACCGGGATTCGAACCTGGGTTTCACGCTTGTGCTCTAACAACTGTTTATATTGATGAATATCGATTCATCCATGTAAATAATTGATTGTTTAAACATTAAGATCACACTTAACCAAATTGCTTCAAGCTCTGGAATGCAGTTCTGGTGAGAGATTTTCGCTGCAGCTCAAATATTGTTATAAGGGTTGGCACTGTGGTTTTTAAAAAAATAATAATAAAATACGTCGATGCATATGAGTTTGATTAATTTCAAGATTTTTTTCACATGACTTTCTCAATAGAGGGTATACCTACCTACTTTAATTGTTCCGAAATTAACTTTCAAGTACATACATACGTAGAAATTGCTTTGATTGCATGAGATCTATTTGAAAAAACTGCCCAAGTGTGTATAACTTATATAACGTGTATAACAAATGGGAAAATTGTTTTTTTTTTTAAATCAATCTATTACACCAACCTGATAATACGCAAACCAAACTATATCTATGAATTTTGATTTAATATCAATAAGTTACACGCATCACTGGTAAAGTTTCACAGTATTGTCTTTTTTTTTTTTTTTTTCTTTATTCAGGTTTACCAACAATTGTTCACACTGTTACTTAATAATTACATTTTGACATAAGGTACTTACATAGTATGACAATCACTTAAAGGTAAACACAGCATGCATATAATTTTTGCGTGCACATATTTAAAAATAGAGAATTACAATAGAGAAATTGTTGATCATGATTCATAGTCATAAAACACTTTTTTAACCAGATTCATAAGGTAAAAGTTATTTTAGATTTTATCCCAAAAACTTAAAAAACCCCGAAGTCACAAGCGATAGGCTACAAAAGTTTTTTATTTATTTATTTAATAAAAACCTTTTAATTTTAATTAGTAAAATATTTGTGACAACCCTAATCTGAAGTTCTACCTACGGCATCTGAAGTAGGCGACGAGTTCAGTACAACACAGTAAACAATGAGAAGCGGTGCTCCCGCTCGTCGAATTTGTAATTCTAAATAGTTTGTAATTTGTACATGTTGCCTCGGTTTAGAATAACCCTATCGCCCTTGTTAAGCGTTTCACTAATGTTTAGAGGTACTTTTTATTAGATAGATACACTTACACAGTGCCATGTTACCCTAAAGTAAGCAGAAAGCAACATATCAAGCGTTACAAATTTGTCAAAAAAAATTTGTTGATTCTGAACTCAATGCTCTCGAAATTAAGTTAAAATTGGTTAAGGAAATCTGACACGTAATGTAACGCTCGATCTTTGTACAAATGTTTTAAAATGTTACCAATGCTGTTGGTGTACAATAAAGAATAATTATAAAACTACCTTTTATAATTACTTGTGGGTCTGCAAATACACCGAAACGTGGAGTTAAAATGTAAAATATAAATTATACGCCATTAATCCGGTTAAAAAGTAGTTTAAATTTAGTAACTTAAGACAATATTAAGAACTATTATTATTATCTTTTGGTACTATAAAAGTATTCGACTTGTTGGCTTTTTTATGAAGATCAAAATATTTTAGGAGAGGGTTAAGAATGACGTGTAAATTCAATTTATGAAAAAAAAAATTTTTTTTATTAAATTGATATTTTATAATTCTCATAAGTTAACAACATTTTAGTTTAATCTATTATTTACGACTTAATAGCAAGAAATAAAAGCCTTTCCAACTATTTCTTAAGAAATACGTTAAGCCACGATTATTTCTTGTTAAGTAGTCGTAAATAAAAGATTAAACTAAAATTTGGTCACTCAAAAGAATTGCAAAATTTCAATGAAAAAAAAAATTGTTACCTATGTATTTTGTTTTCTTAAACTGAATCCACACATTATTCTCTTAACCTTCTCATAAAATGTTTTCATCTTCAAAAAAATTACCCTGTGAATTACCTAATGACCCGAAAACCATACATACATAACGTCACGCCTGTAGGTATCCCTTATGGGGTAGGCAGAACACCAGAGGTTACAAGACCATCTGATGTCACGTTTGACAAATTTGGAGGTATTATAAAGATGGAAAGAGACTATTGTAGTGACAGGGGGTCAGCCTATAGCCCACAAATACGCCTTTAAAACCTCCGTCCCTTAACTGACTTTTAAAGTATGCCCGGGAAGAGAAGCAACTGGCACATTCTACGTTTTTCCCAGTCCAAGATGGAAGCAAACCACATAAGTATTTTAATAAAAATATAGTTAACTTGGTATAACCTCAGTCAATTTATATTTTAAAACTATTATCCTGCACACAAGTCAATCTTTGTATTTTAAAATACCTATCGAAATTAATTTTACTGTCCTATCCCATAGAAACCGTGCCTTAATTGGTACATAAAGTAGCTTTTGTCCTAATTTAGGTCAAGAGCAAACGTGTTTACTCATTTTCATTCGAATCTGTTCTGTAGTGTACGAGTGCTTAAGTTAAGAAACGAACTATTTTAATAAAGTTTTCTTAGTTTTAGTATCGTTGTTAAACGAATAAGGCGACTAAAAGGTACTTTTTTTGTGAACTATCTTATCTTATACATATATTGAGCTTGTATTTAAACTTACATAATATAGCTGAATGGTTTAAAAGTTTGTTTGCTTAAACGTGCCAATCTCGAATACTACGCATTGATTTTTTTTTGTATTTAATAAGAAATTGTAACGAAATAAAACCGCGCAAATCTTTATAATCAGTTTTGAGGCTAAAAATTAGGTACGTCCCAAAACATATTGTAACAATGTGGAAAATAATTTCGTAAATCAAATCATGAAGGTACAAATTTACCCGACTTCCCTTATTAATTTACCCAATTATAAAACCTAGAGTTTACCCAATTATAAACCAATTCATGTCTACATTTAGGAACGTGACTTTTGGAAATGCCCATCAAAACCTGTCGTCATTAGAGACCGAGGCTTCAAAACAATTTATTCCGCTATTTCCCGAAAATCCCGATTTAGCTGCGGAATATTCTTATCGGAGGATCGATGCTTTTGCTTTCTTTTTTAAAGGTAAAAAAGTTGTAGGGGAGTTAAAAGTAAAGTCAGCATATGTATGGATGATGTTATATATTACTAGCTGACCCGGCAAACGTTGTTTTGCCATATAAAAAAAATAGATGTTGGCCGATTCTCATAGATACCGGATAAGCACAAAAAAATTCATCAAAATCGGTCAAGCCGTTTCGGAGGAGTATGGCAACGAAGTGACACGAGAATTTTATATATTAGATTATTTTTATATATTTTTTTAATAACCTGTTAATTAATAACAAACTGCTCTGGTGTTAAGATGTAAAGAGCAGCTAAAATAATCAATCCATAATAGCCATTAAGTTCTAAAAAATAACGACTAAAGACGCTGAATGTAGGTACTGTAAAACCCTTAACAATTTTGTTCCTTTTATAAAAAACCCACCCTCTTTTCAAGTACATATTTACGTATGTTATTACTTTGCTAAGTAGGAGAATGATTACATTCTATGTAAGTATGTGTTTTGAGCAACTTTTTCCGGAGTCTCCTTTTGTTATGGGCCGACGAACCCCTACGTAAGGGCTTTCTTTTGAGATTGGTATTTTAAATAATGTTAAACTGGGTTGGGCTGTAAATGAGATGTTGATGATAAATAGCGACCCGTATATGGGTATTCTCTGTAGTATATAAAGCATGTATTCAAAAGTTTTCTGAATTGAGTTTTTTTTTGTGAGCGGTCTTCGATACCATTTTCAGGCAGTGTCAGTGGCAAACATGTTTAAAAAAATTAAAAAGTATGGTAGATAACTGTAACAAATTATAATTTTCTTAACATTAGAGAAAAAGAAAAAAAATTTAAGCAGTAAAGTTTGATTTTAAGAAAGACTGGAGCATTTACTTAGGCGAATCGTACCGCGCACCACCTTAGACCATAATTATTAATTATTAAGATCTCAAAACCTTAATTTAAAAGAAACGCGAGATTTTTGCCGCGCCGCAGCTGACGCTGAGATGTAGCGTAAGAAAATATCATGAGAATTTCGTTGGTTACTACCCGAGCCATCGGCGTCGAATCATATGTACAGAAGGCAGCAGATCAATCTTTACATTACCTTTTAAATTTCCCCGAGGGCATAGTGATCAGATTCAAGTATTTTTTTGACAGATTTGTAACGCTTGATGTGCTGCCTTCTTTACCTATTGAATAAGGGAAGTCGCCTAGGCGCAGTAGCAACTGTGTATATCAATCAATATCGCAGGGTGGGCTCGGCGCGGTTGGTACAAGGATGGCTGACCGCCAACCATTCAGTCCTCACGGCGACTTCCGTACATCGGAGGGCATGTTAAGCAGTCGGTCCCGGGTGCTGTATACTTGTATACAGTAGTCGTTAGGGTTTGTCAGAAGCCATTACGGCGCCCTCAAAATTCTGTCATCCAGCAACCAGCACTCGGCCAGCATGGTGGATTACGGCCTATACCTCCTCGTCACCCAGGAGAGAGACTCATGCCCTGCAGTGGGCTCATTACAAAGAGTTGTGATGATGATGATGATTGAGTAAGGTTAGATGTATTTTAGTTACTTTTTCTCAAGAGGAAATTTACCAATTATAAAGAGAACTAGATATTTACAAATAATAATAATTCAATTTATATCTAAAAGAAAAAAAATAAGAGAAAAAAAGGATAATTGCAGCAATCTCACACCTTCACTCTACTTCTCCTAGTCAACTCCCACATACTATTGTATACATTACGTCAACTAACGCGCCAAATGACAGTTCACCCACCTGTCAAGGCTGTATCATTTGACAGATCCCGGGATGTCACTAATTTGCTGACAGCCGTTTTGATACCGTATCATAAAGTGTTGTGTTCCGCCTTAAAATAATGAAACGAGACAGCCTATTAATAACGGAAACAACAGATTTTTGCGTATTATTATTTTTAAAGCTAGGTATTATTAAATTTAAAAATGTTTTGTGAATCACGGGAAAACTTAAGTTGTTAAACTACTAGTTGTCATGGACTTTGTATAATATCTGTCCTTGGCCTGTTTATGACGAGCTCATTTCAAATATTTGCCTTCACAGCACAGGTGTAAAGCCTTATCGCTGTAAACAAACAAGCAACAGATGTTTTACTAGCAACGTAGATTTACTTGCTCGCGCGCAGCACAGATGATGTTTAGGTTCTATTTTCAAATTTTCTGTCATGCATCCTTTTTCGAGCTGTTTGAATTTATGTGGTTGTATTTTTTTTAATGAATGACATTTGACCTTATACTTCTTTGATGCTAAGTGATGATTTTGAAGAAAAACCTCATTGGCGGGGTGGAGATAATACTTAGCGATTTATTTAAAAAAGAAGGTCTGAAAGTTCGCTTGCCACGCTTTTCTTAAAAGTATAACAAGCTTACCCAAAAATAGGGCCTCTCTAAGCCGTCTCTACATTATTAGCTTTTCAAATTAATACTCAATACTTTTTAAGCAACGAATTATATTTTTGAATTATAATATCCAAAAATATGGTGCTAAGTACGCACACTATTAAAACTGCAGTTATTTTACGGAAATGAAAAAAAAAATTGTAATGATCAAAGTCAAATTTAAAAATCCAAATTCTGTTGATATATTATTTGTGTCTACGTAACCACATCCACGGTTTCAGGTAATTAAAATGTTTCTCGAGATATCACTTTAAGGGGAAATGAATAGGAAATATACCTACCTATTAATATTTATTTTACATTTACAAATAATACAATTTGTAACTTAATATTTTGTTAAAATTATTTGTTTTTTTTTTAAACTTTGTCATGTTGTGGAATAATGCCAATGTCATGTACTAGGTTTAGTTAGGACTACCGAATATAAGAAGAATAGGAATAGATGTATCAGAATGATGATATTAGGAATAGGATAAAATAAACGGAACACGCGATGTTTCGTCTCTTTTTAAAGTTGCCTCTGTATTTTTCCGTTCTCTCTAAAGTTCCGTTTAACTGCGTATCTGGATTAACAACTTAATATTTTGTCAGATTAAGGTTGGATGGATTTTAAGGAAACTATTAATTTACCTTCTTTTAAATTTAATTACATACGTTAAGTCACACGGCGTACATAAATCAATGGGTATGACAAGGCGATATTATTGATATGTTTATAGATATGTGAAACAGCCCTACTCAGCATATGTCATGTTATCTTACCAGTTGTCCTACGAAAAGCGCGATGCGCGACGCGATACAAAACTATCAAATGTATGGTGTATAATACATAATATAATAATAATAAATCATTTATTTCAGAAAGTATCCATATTAAAGGTTAGTAACAATGCGAACTTAAATACTAATGTTAGTAATTCAAATCAATTTTATAATTAATTCAAATTTAAAAACAATGTCAACACCATAAAAATTTATGTCAAAATTATAAATATTCAAGGTAAACAATAGGGTGAAAACAAAATTGATAGGACTAAAAAACAACTCTGTATGTATAGTATACACTACTCATATTCCCATATCAATTTACTATAAACGATCACGTGATCTACCATTCACTCATGATAATGCCATAAATATCAGGAGGCCTTGAGATCCTTACATAATGATGTTTATGAAAATATATGGGATATACGCCTGCGTTTCCACGGTAAAACGAGTCTTGGTCGAAATTTAATGAAGGACTAGAGAATCTTTATTTTTAAGTTTTCACGATTAAATATGTAATATACAGAGTAAAGATTAACTTCCATGCTGGACTGGGAACAAAGGAAAAACATAGAATGTGCCCTTTTTCACCCTAATTTCAATAGAGAAGATGGTTGGAAACTATCACCGACATGGGACCCTATCCTGAAAAACATTAAATCTAACATCTAGCAAGCTGCACGACCTGAAACTCAAGATACTGTCAGCTCGTTTTGTGTCAATCCAGAACGCTACGCTCGAAGACTGAGAAACAGATGGAGATGATGATGTATAACTTTTTCAATCTATCAATCCGACGCTTGACACCTCAGTCGCTCGTGACCACGGGGTCTGCAAAGACATCGAAACGTCGAGTCAAAATTTAAAATGTCAATATACGCGATAAATCCGGTTAAAAAGTGTTTTATTTAAGAGGTTATATTTATGTGGGCTGACCCAATGTCACTGCATAGCCTCTCTCCACTATAATGCCACCTTTGTCAAACGTCTGATGGTTTTATAACCTCTGGTGTTCTGCCTATCCCATAAAGGATACGGGCGTGATGTTATGTATGTAAATTATGTATTAACTTTTTAGTCAATAATCTCAAAAACAACTGCAAAAACAAATTTAAAATTCATGAGTAATGTATATCGTATACTTAGATTGAGAGAGGGTTTAAGTTTTTGTTCTCTTCATTCGTCATATTCTGTTCATTCACTGCTTTTATTGCTTAGCGTTTCGCAAAGTATAATAAATTTAAAATTACCAACTTTAACATGAAATTAATAAGAAAATCTAATAATCAGACCAGACAAATAAAACAGTTTTCAGTGTTATGGCCATTTAATGGCCTAATAATTTTTTTTAATTAATGAAAACATAAATTTAAGTGAAAGTCAGTAAGTTATCCAACCGTGGTGAAGCCATAAATTACTGGACTTGTAAAAAAAAGTTACATTCATACAATGTAATGTACAATTAGAACTTTTAGAAACGTATTTTAATGATGTCTAGTCAATCCATTAACACGTTTAAAACCAATAAAAGACTATTAAACTACAGATAACGTAAAAGTTTTAGCTTTTCAAAAAAAATCGATTCGATAATATTGTCTTAAGTTTTCGCGATTCATACTATTAAATAAAACACTTTTTAACCGGATTTATCGCGTCGACTCAGTCGCTCGTGACCACGGGGTCTGCAAAGACACCGAAACGTCGAGTCAAAATTTAAAATGTAAATATACGCGATGAATCCGGTTAAAAAGTGTTTTATTTAATATCATCGATACTTCCGTATTTCTATTGTAAGTGCATAAGGGAGACGTCTTTCGTAAATTTCGAGGGCGACTGTCTCATGACTCGCGTCACACGTCGCCGACTTTACGTGTTTAAAAGTGTTAAATTTAATTTTAAGTATATTTTATATATTACTAGCTGAACCCGGCAAACGTTGTTTTGCCATATAAATAAAAAAAAAATAGATGTTGGCCGATTCTCATAGATACCGGCTAAGCACAAAACATTTCATCAAAATCGGTCAAGCCGTTCGGAGGAGTATGGCAACGAAAACTGTGACACGAGAATTTTATATATTAGATGTTAGTTTAAGGTCTATGGGCCCTTTGTTTATATATTTACCATCTTGTGAACTTTGTGTTGCCTGAAATAAAATGATTTATTATAAGTTTGTCTGTCTAGGCCACAGGGCCAATTTGGAAGAAATTAAGAACAACATTTGAAGACCCAGGGTTAAACACAAACTTTTCTTCTTCAAAGGCTTGTAATAGAGGCTGAAAGTTCGTTTGACAAATCCAATGGTTGTCTGGAAGAAATTGCTCGTCAGCGATAAGACCTCCTATTTGTACATTTTGTTCTCTTAAGCTTTTATATGTACCTTTTTTATATTACATGAAGTGTAATAGTATATTATGTAACAAGTGAGCGAAGTTGCTAATTACAGTCGAGGCTGTGATTTGAGCCCGAGCCGCAGGCGAGGGCTTAATAATGAGCCGAGACTGTAATTAGCAACGCTCACGAGTTACATACGACGTTTTTCAACACACTTGTGAGTAAAAGACAGACATACGTGATCATAAAATAACAAACACACTTGATAACAAAGCTGTGAATTGTGATTGAAAAATGGCGCCGAACCTCGCGCATGCGCGTAGGTTTTTTTTTCCCGTCAAATGTGTCAATGTCTGTATAGCATATACAGCCTATTTTAAGTGAAAATGATTAATTTGGAGTGGTAAATGCAAATATTTTAATATTTTATGACAAATGATTGTAAATTGTGAATAATTTGTTTAATATACAAATTTATTTTACTAATATAAGGCGCAAACATTTAAAAATGTATATGGATTTGAAGTGGTATAAAACCTCTTTGTTGTTTCTGAAAATATTTAGTGTATAACCCGGACCAATAAAATATGCTCTGTTTTCTCGCATGTTATTTGCACAAAGGTACAATTCAACTTTGTAGGATTCATTATATTATGCACTAGGGTATAATATATTATGCACGCGTGACTTATAGCCCAGTTTATAGTTCTGAACTCAATAGAATAACGCTCACTTTACGAGCAAGTGTGTTGAAAAATAAATAACTTAACAAATAAAACAGCTTTACATGTTAACTAAATAGCAAGTTTATTATTAATATCATCTAACTTTATAAATAAGACACAAACATTAAAGACACCTTCATTCATTAAAAATACGTTCAACTCGCATTTTAGGATATAAAACATAAACAGGCTATAAATAATTAATCAATTTTCAAGAATCAACTCGGAAAATCAATTTATCCCAAATCTTATAAAATAACCACCTTCCGAGCAATAAAATTAATTGTCCGATAAAATTTATGAAGATTTACCTTGACAAGCCAAACGGCCGTGTTAACACGTTCACTGCTCTTGCATTCATGATGCTTATCTAAGAACATTATACGCTTTTATGGCCTCCGTAATGTATAATTATTATCTATGTTGATATACCTGCAATAAAATATTATTACTATAGAAAAATAGCAGTTTTTCTATCTCTACAATGTTCAAGTTTCCTGTTACCATTTTTTCTGATAACTGTTCTTTAGAACAAAATAAATAAAGTAGTGTTTTCACGTTATGTTATTAAATGAAGATTTTAAAGCTTTATATATTTTGATGATAATAATGTCTCATTATTTCAATTTCTTTTACGTTTTCAAACATGTAAACAACTACCCAATCAACTTTCAAGAATAAAACACTAAGTTACGAGTATTATTAGAAATATACGTTTAAAAATCACTTTAACCGGATTTTAACGCACTTATACGTAATAATACGTGATTTCACTTTTCAACTTTAAGTTCCGTTATTGATACATTTCATGTGACATATGACAATAACAGATTTTTTGTTAGTATCATTTTTAAAATATTTATCGTGTAAATGTGGTTAATATTACTGCGCAGTGTACTTATTGTGACTGTTATTATAACCATAACATCACAAAAATCATAGAATAAGTCGGTCTTTCACCCACTGCACTACAGGGGCTTTCAAATTTATATGAAGCAATATTTCTAACCCTTTGTATGCCATGTTTTTGATAGTACCATAAAACGTAGTACGTTTACGTAAATACTTACGACGCGTTTACGACGACGTCTCGCTTTTACTGCTGTAGGGTGAACTATCATAGTGGCGTTACCTTCAAACGCAATCTAGATTGACGGCAATAAAAGTGTTAAATTTTTATTAATAATGTTTACGGAATTTAGATATTATTTAGATAAATATTTGATTAAGATTAGTATTTCTTAGCGGTGACTAATTCCGCGTTTGGCCTCAATCCCGCGGGATCCGGAAGTAACTGGCTCTTTACAAATTATTGTCGGAACACATAGGGTTGCCAAACATACTGTTTTGATCAGTATTATGCTGTTTTTTACTACACTACATTGTGTACTTTTGAAAAAAAAAGTATACAAAATACTGTTCTCAGCATAAAAAGCTAAACACTTTATATGCTAGACTTTAATTAATGATTTGTGCAAGAAGTTGTAAAATAATATGTTTTTAAAACATTAATTAAATTGAATACTGTTTATTTTTCCAAAATACTGTTTGATATTCTTTTCTGATTTAAATATACTTTATTTCTAGAAAAAAAAGTTGGTAGCCCTAGGAACACATCAACCCTGGAGCGGTGATATTTAGCAGCTAAATATGAAGGATGGTCGCTACTTCAGCGGACCCGGTTATCGATGGATTTTAGGGCTTTTTTAAACAGATCCTTCGTGGCCAATAACAGGAACATAGTAAAGTTTGTTATACGAAATATCCTTTGATTAACTATTTATAAGGATGTATGAGAAAATCTGTAAATCTCACGTTGAAACTTCGAGTGGATTGAGCTACTATTTGACGTAATAACAAAGCCTTAAATAACATATACGGGTTGCCTGGTAGAAATCGCTTGAAGCGATAAGGCCGCCCAGATTGTCCAAATTTGTGTTTCTTTTTATTTTCTTTTGTCACTTATGTATTTTTTTTTTGGCAAAGTGTGAATAAATAACCATATTGTTACTTTTATCCTGATATCCCGTTTGGGATAACACAAGCGTGGGTAGATCAATACAAGAACAGCCAGTTGGTACTCATTTTATAAGTCAGCCTTGGTCCCCTCTTTGTATAGCTACAATAAGTGATTGTTCAAACAATCTAGATTTCTACGAACTTATTTCACAATAAGTACTCTCATTATTGATGCCTTATAAATCGATCTCTATTTAATTATAATGAGAATTAGATAAGTATGGAACAAAACTGCAGAATACGCTACTTCGTGTATGTAGCTATGAGTAGTTTAAATAACGGCCTCTTTTATAATAATAGTTTACTTACTGATCGCTTTAAAAAAAAAAAATATTCTGTTGCATTTCATATCGCACTACAAAAAGTCTGGTTTTAAGGTTGTGTGAACACTTCCTATTCAATTCAATAATATTTACATTCACAAAACTAAATGGAAGTAAACACAAAGAAGGCAAATGTAATTAAAATGCTGAAGGCAACCCTATCGCATGTGAACGTACTGCGGCGCTGGAGGCACTTATTTCAAACATGCGGCCGAGTTGCAATACTGTATTGATAATATTACCGTGACAAAGATCAATATTACTGGAATATACTTACTTCATCTAAGCGATGTATTTGGCTTCAGACTTAATGTAAAGCTTCATCATCTTCACTCGCCTTTCATGACACGATAATCCAGGAAAGTTAGAACCTTTTTTTGCAGACCCTACCTGGTAGGCGAACTAAATGTTCCCTTGAACACAATTTTCCCAATTTATCACAGATCGCAGTACCCGTTATTACGGGTACTACTTCTGGGCCATTGATTTATTCATTCGTTATTGTACAGTCGGACTCGTAAGCCGATTATATAGGAATAGATCTAAATCATGAAAAATAATATAGGACTGTTTAATTTGAATATTTTTAAAATGGCTTTGGGCTGGGTTATTTGTTTATTTTCTTAGATGGAAACAATAACAACAAACATACATTAACATTTATTTCTTAAATGAAATGAAAAATTAAAGAAAACGTACATATTAGACAAAATATTATACAGTTTTGTATTTTACGATTTAATTCAAATTTAATTCAATTTAATCTCGAACTTTGAACAACATAAACTGTAACGGTATAATATAATAATTAAATTGCTTAGGTACATATATATGTGCTGTGATTGTATAAAATAAATTTTGCATTTTCACCACTTGCAAATTGAAAAATGTACTTACATAAAAAGATAAAAATATTTTATATGTAAAGTAGTTATAAGAAAGTTTTGTACTGAAGTAGACTATTTGCATATTCACAAACCTTCGTGGTTTATTTATGCACTATGAGCATGTTTATTTCAAAATTGTATTTGTGAAATGATAATAAATGAAAAAAAAAATGGAATATTATATTTGTTAAACGTTTTCAAAATTTCTGCAATTGGGGTCTTCATAATACAATCCTTACAAACCTTTATATATAAGTTATTAAGGCAATATAAGTTATTTTTTAGTCATAGATTTTTTCTTTGATAAGCAAAGAAATGACAATTTACATTAAGTAACAACTTCTAAAAGGATTCATATAGGTTCACTCTGATTATGGAAACCGCCATTCAATACCCTAAAATGGGAACGGATACATTGCACAGAGGCGTACTTGAACAAATATATTTCGTAACCGTGTTCTATATTTAAATTTGAAGGATCAACTTCGCTGCTGACTGTACAGTGAGGAAGGAAGTGAAACGCTTGACTGACAGTGACACAGTTACTACGGGTTATTGACTGCCGAATTTATTTGCTGATCCGTCTGGCTTTTGCTGTGTTAAAATAAACTGAATCAATGTGTTATTTTAAAGTTTTTGTAATTACATACATACATACCTACATAACTTCACGCCTGTATTCTTTATGGGGTAGGCAGAACACCAAAGGCTGTAAAACCATCTGATGTTACGTTTGACAAATTTGGAGGTATTGTAATGATGGTGACTATTGCAGTGACGTATCGCCCGCACAAAGCCAATAAAACCTCTGTCCCTTAAGTGAATTTTACAGTACGCCCGGGAAGAGTTTTTAATATTTTTATTTCGCTCCCAGAAATTTTGTATGATCTCAAAATTTCACGTCCTTCAATTTCAAAAGTGATTGACCAGTCACCCTGTATTATTTGAAGGAACACATATGACTTCTAGTCCTGATATTCCCCCAATAATGCGAATGAAGTCGTGAGGACTGATAGTAAAACATACTTAAAAAATACTTCTGTTCCTTCCAATGTATGCAAATCTTCTTTATTTGCAAAATGTAAATCCGAGCTTAAACATCACTTAGTCGGCCATTAAGCAAATGCAGTGCACAAATGTATTTAACACGTTTTAAGAATTACACTGAATTTAGTTAAACGGTAAATTATGTCCTTTGGTAATTATTCTGAACTATTTTATAAAACAAGTTAGGAGTAAAAGCTTTGCGTTTCATAAATAGAAAATAAAGAGCTTTAATACAATCAGAGATTTTATTACCCTAATATTAATGTACTAAATCTGATTGAAATAAAGATTATTAGTATATAACTTGTTAACTCTGTATTGCATTAATAAGCTATGTTTTTTTGTTTAGATTGCTTATGGATGTAAAGTACAAAATATGACGTAATATTATAAAGTAAAGGTGAATAACTTTCTATTCAGTTCTATTCCATTTTCAAATAGACTGATACAAATCGATCCTTTAGGCTTGTTACCAAGTAAGGGTCCACTCAGATTAATCGTCTTCCTTAATACACTTATTCAGAGTCTTTTAGGCTATTCTAAATCGAATCAGAAGTTAAGAAAATGCCAATGATCACGACGTGTTCCGATTGGAAAGTCAATATGAATTCTAATGAACATAATAGTTTACAATCTAATATAAAGTGAGAAGTTTATTACAAAAAATAACAAGTTATACCCAAAAAGGACTTCAAAGGCACTGTACAGATGTAAAGCGTGTCTATTAGTGTACGTTACTGGATTGCTTCAGCACTCAATTATGTACATTTTGTCAAACGACTGCCTTCGGGCCGGTACAAAGAGATGCCTCCATTTACATATAATGCCTTAGTAATGACGCCGCTTTGACCGTTGTCTTGGAGTAGGGTGGGTTGCAAGCTGTTTTTGTAAAGGTTTTTGGAGATTTTTAATGTTCATTCATAGTTTTTTTTTTGTGAACTAAAAGAAATAAGAAGCAGTGAATGAGGAGACGTTTGGGCGGCCATATTGGTTCTTATAACAATTTACAGGTGAACCGTTTAAAAATATAACGGTTAAAACATAATTGTTTATAAATTAAGTACCTAGCTTCAATATATGGTGGGCATCCGCAGAAAACCAGCGTCGTGGTTCTTACCGCGGCAAAAAGCTGAGCGGGGACCCATTTGATATTTATTCATGTACTTTCACAAGAATATAAAAATATGTAATTAGTATTAAGTTGTGCATGTAAATATCAAATAAACGTTTTTTCTTTCTTTCTTTCTTTCTTTCTTTATTTCAATATGTACGAGTACCTATATAAATATAAGTATTTCTTTATATGTCTGAATCAAATTGTTTCATAGAACAGTTAAAACGTTTTAAATGGTTTTAAATTATGCTCGTAGGTGGATACAACCTATTCGTATTACAAGGACGATAACTAAGTATGGTATTTTTATGTGTTTAGCATTGGCTTAGTTCAAAAAATGCGTGTTTGGAGAAAATCACTTAAATCCACTCTTTAATAGATTTATTTGCATTTTGATTGATTTGATTTCCGTATACCTGAAATATTATTATAGGTAGCTTTATTTATGCATTTAGTATATATGTATGCCATTTTATGTAATATTGTTATATATAACGAGACGTCGCGTTATGAGTATATATCTTTATAGTGTATATAGAGATTTTATGACCCTGATGGCTAAGCCCTTTTTCCGATAGATCAACCCCTTCTCCAGAAGCCCGTAAAAAGTGCATTGCGATATCTGTAAGGTTCAAAAAATATTACGTCATCCAAAACTTTATGGTCTCATCACGCGACGTCGCGTAAGCGGCCAAATTAAAGAGGGCCGCGATCATAGAACACATATACTCAAGAGAAGAAGTTCAACTTCTTACATTAAAAGTTAAGACTAGACGCCATCTGAAAACGGTCCACATAGCTAATATGGCGGGAATTTCAAACAGTTCAAACGACTTCGAGATTTCAACTTGCTCTGGTCTGAATAAAAATAAGCAAATACTTACAAACTTGTTAGGTGAAATACCATACCATCAGTTCTGTAAGGTTTGCTTATTTTTATTGCGACTGGCTAAATATAAGGTTAACTTGATGAACAATAAGTAAAACAATAAATAAGTTTTTGATACTTTTCTTTTGTTTAAAGTAATACAACAAAAGGTGTGGATAAATTGACACTCTTTCTTAAAAATACAAATTCACACTGACGCGAGTTTCTTCAAGCAATCAGGGGAGAAAATTCGATTAAATCACAAGAAAACTTAAAACACAAACACACTTTCAAAATATCGCAAAACCGCAATCGCGAAAAAATATTTTCACATTGTGAAATAGACGTTAATTTTTGACATTTCTTTTTATGTCTGTGTTGCTATATTCAAATAACATCGATTCGCTAATTCATTCGATTATGTAATACGGTCCCTGTAAATATTTGTTAAATTATTTAAAAATTATGAAGAAGTTTTCGTTTAATGTTATTTCTAATAAAAGCGAAGATTTCTTGAATAAAAATATGAATGAGTGTAAACTCAAAAAAATAATGCGATGTATTCGAACAATCGATTGAATATTTTTTTTCATGGGCTACACTGGTATCGTTCTTGCTCTTTTCCTCTTATTGTGTTCTGTCTTTTTCACTCTGTCTCCAGTATGTAGTCTGCACCATCTCCATACAATGTCGACGCCCCCTGGCCGCGATCGGCAATGAACGTGTTAAAACAATATCGCTCAGAATCCGTCCCCACCCTTATCTGAACACTCTGCATAGGTAGATAGCTGCAAATACCATTCTCTCCAATATACACTGGCATGAAACTAAATGCTGTTTTATATCCTTCTGTTACTATATGTATACAAATTTGGTATTATCCAAAGTCACAAGTTAAAATTTCTTTTTAAGTCACATTGTTTACAAATTAAAATAGATGCATCACTTAAGAATGCCTGAGTGGTAAGAAAAGGTTCATCCTTTCAACCATTTTCACCGTTGAGAAGCAGTTTACACGTATTCTTTAATTTTTTTTACTATTCTCACATTTAATGATACTATGACTGTTTTATTCCATTCTTGTTCAAATACTCTGGTCCCAGTTATTCATGTTCGTAATGTGCATCCATAACTCATTGCACCTACTATGTAAGCAATTTGGTTGTGGCATGACATTGGCTCTCACAATTAGCTGTCTTGTGTTTGTTGTTTTTTCATTTCTCGGTCAATTTGTACTGTACCTATTTGTATTAATTTGATAATTTTGACTGATAAAGAGTGCCAAGAGTTTTTTCCGCCTGCTTTTTCTGTCTCTTGGTGTACTGTAATATCTTCGCTTTAACAACTAGTTAAAGCCGAAGTATATGGTGAATGGTGACTGACTTCATCAAGTGTTTTGTGAAATTCCTAAGATGGATAAAACTTTTTAATTTTCTTTTTGATTTTTTTTTAATAAGACTAGCTCATTAAATACAAGGAAAAATTTAGATATTTTGGAAAGAATATTACCTAATTATTGTTATAGATTGTTGTATTTAGCAAAAACGTTCCATGCTGGACTGGCAGCGAAAGAAAAACGTAGAATGTGCCAGCTGCTTCTCTTCCCGGGCATACTGTAAAAGTCAGTTAAGGGACGGCGGTTTTAAGGGCGTTTTTGTGGGCGATAGGCTGACCCCCTGTCACTACAATAGTCTCTCTCAATCTTTATAATACATCCAAATTTGTTTAACGTGACATCAGATGGTCTTGTAACCTCTGGTGTTCTGCCTACCCCATAAGGGATACAGGCGTGAGGTTATGTATGTATGTATGTAGGTATGTTTTGCGAAATACAACACCATATCTACCGATTCTGGATTATCTTAGCTTTTTAAACATTTTTTTTTATTTGCATCATCGACAATGTTGACTTAAGTTCTTATGCACTTAAACAAGTCTCGAACATTCTTCACGGACTGTAGCTTCTTAGTAGATAAGTTAAAATGTATTTACTCAACGCATTCTCTTCATTTCCGAAGTGTTGATTTAAAATCAAACACCCCGTAGATAGCTGCCTTGATTTTACCGTAGTAGAGTTAAAAGAAGTTAGTTAATTTTTGTTCCTAATAGACGAAGGAATTACTTTCTTTTCATTGAATATTTTTAATTAAATATTAAATTTAAAGAGTTTTTTTTTAATTCGAATGCGCATGAACCTTTGCTTTTAATCAACTATATAGAAGTGTCCAAATTTTTACTACGGAAATAAAGATAAAAAAAGAAAAATATGAGTAGAGCTTTCATCATTACCAAATTATTTTGATACAGTTAATCAGGTTAGCAAAGATTTTTAATGGAATAAAATAAATCGTGAAAAAACTTGACAATATCGTCTTAAAACATTACTACTATACTATCAAACTAACCACTTACATATAAAAACCCATCAGCCAGCTCTGTTTGTTTTTACTCTATGGTCACAAAACCATCGCATTAAAAACTCGTAAAAATGTAGAAAGTGCCACTTTGACAAGACAAATACAATGAACTTATCTTCTTTGAAGCGAAGTTAAACCTTATTCTGTTGGAAATAAAATATATTATCGAAATATATTTTGCTAACTGTACAGTTTGCTTCGATTGCCGTGAAGAGAACTTATCAAATATAAATTGGGAAGTATTCTGGTTGGTAACATTATTATCCCTTTCAACTTTTTTATTCGTGTATTATCAACGAATGTTTGTTTTTATGACCGAATGTACCTACAAGAAAAAATAAACATTGAGGCGACGAACAATTTTGAAACCTTTTTCAATTTGCAATTCGATATTTAAAAGAAAAACTTTTATGTTTATGTTAGATGTGGCTTAAATAAAAGCCCCTTTAAGTAGGTATAGGTTTTCTAAATATCATAACAGAGAGACATATATTTTGACTTATATACCATACTAGCCACCGCGCGCGGTTTTACCCGCGTAACTTTTGATCCCGTGGGAATTTCAGGATAAAATATAGCCTATGACCTTCCTCAAGAGTTGGGTTATCAAAAGCAAAAATAATTTTTCAAATCCCACTTGTAGTTTCTAAGATTAGCGCGTTCAAACAAACAAACAAACTCTTCAGCTTTATATATTAGTATAGATATTACAAATAAACATAAACCTGGATAACCCCGCATTATGTCACTGACCTGAACAGCTGATTTTAGCATACATGATACAACACCGGATGAGACCCATTTCCATGATGCACTGAAGCGGGGTAATTGCATTTTATTGTTTACTATACAGTGAGACTGATGGGTCACTTTCAAAATTTCAGGACTTGATAGTTTAAGATCATACATGAGGAGAAAAAATAAATATTAATTATTTACTGAGTTAACTTCTCCGAAAGTTAAAGAGGTCCCCGGTAGCTCAGTGGAAGAGCACTCGTCCTGCAAACGAGAGGTCCCAGGTTCGTATCCTGGTCGGGTAATTTTTATTTATCACATTTTTAATGTATTCAAGAATAATTGAGCATTTTAAATGCAAAAACTTAAAAACATTATTAATTGTAATCTTTTTAGTTTCCATGCATAATAATGAAATGTATTTATTTATAAGAGGTTTTTAACCTGGTGTCCCGAAGCACGGACTTCAAGTCTAGCTTAGGCATCAGTCTCGCTCAATATTGTTTAAATAATTACGTAACTTTGAATTGTAAATAATTTTAAATATTGTTGTGAGAAAATAAATCATTTTTATTAGTATTTTATTATTATTATTTGGTTACAATGTTTACTTTACCCTCACCTGCGAGACTACTGAAGAGATTTTGATTGGTGAACAACAGTATAAGATTAATTCTCAGAGCTCACAATAGACTTTTAAACATTACCACAATTTTTGACAATATAGTCGGTTATTTTTTTATTAATTATCAAAAAAAAACTAGCTGTTTCACGCGGTTTTACCCCGTGGAAATATCTTTTCATCCCAATCAGTTCGACAGTGATTGAGGAACCAACATCCATACGCCCATCTAAACTATCACATTTGAAATATTAGTAAGAAGAGTAAGACTTTCTTCCATGCTGGACTGGGAGCGAAAGAAAAGCATAGAACGTGCCAGCTGCTTCTCTTCCCGGGCATACTGTAAGAGTCGGTTAAGGGACAGAGGTTTTATTGGCATTTTTGTGGGCGATAGGCTGACCCCCTGTCACTGCAATAGCCTCTCGCAATCATTATAATACCTCATTTGTCAAACGTGACATCAGTTGGTCTTATAACCTCTGATGTTCTGCCTACCCCATAAGGGATACAGGCGTGAAGTTATGTATGTATGTATGTAAGAGTAAGATGACTCGAAACTGGTAGCCTATTTTTACGTTATATTGCTAACCTCCCAACCAACTCAATTTTGGTACAGAATCTCGTTTAATGTGTAGCATTCTATTTTTAAATAATATATTATGTTTGAGTTTTTTTGCATGTTCTTTCCTTCCACGTTGGATTGCGAGCAAAAGAAAAACAGAATGTACCAGTTGCTTCTGTTCCCGGGAATACTGTTAAAGTCAGTTAAGGGACAGAGGTTTTATTGGCGTTTTGTGGGCGATAGGTTGACCGCCTGCGCTGCAATAATTACTCTAAATCATAAAAATACCGAAGTCGTCGTGGCGCCGTGGTTACTGTGTGTATCATACGATATCACAGGTCAAGCAACGTTCGGCGCGGTCGGTACTTGGATGGGTGACCGCCGACCACTCATATCGCACGACGACTTCCGTGCTTCGGAGGGCACGTTATACATGTATACAGTAGTCGTTAGGGTTTGTCAGAAGCCATCTAGGCGCCCTAAAAATTCTGGCATCCACCACCCAGCACTGGGCCAGCTTGGTGAATTATGGCCTATACCTCCTCTTCACCCAGGGGAGAGACTCATGCCCTGCAGTGGGCTCATTACAAAAAAATGTGATGATGATGATGATTAAAATACCTCCAAATGTGTCTAATTCAGATGGTTTGTAGGCTCTAGCATTCTCCCTACCCTATAAGGAATACAGGCGTGAAGTTATGTATGTACTAATACTCAATTATTTTTAAATAAGTATTGGAAAAATACACCTTATAACTTTGAAAAGACAACTGTAAATACAGAATCAACTTAGAACCAAACTGCACTAGTCTTACAGCTACTATCCCATAGAACACTTTTTGTTTCAATCTATATAAGCTAAGTTTTTGCAGCTTTTTAATCGCTTTACTATAAACGAGTTGCCCAAGTAGGGGATCCCTCAGGCTCGATTATAACGGTTATTAATCAAGAACAGTTTGTAATAACATCCTGACACTTCGCCGTCATTTAATATCTTAAATATAAGAAACTAGTTCATGAACCCATTGCTACGACTATTTATTTATTTTTTTATTTTCACTTTGTTGTTAACCTTATATTATAACAATGACTTGCCAGTCTTATCGCTGGGCAGCGATTTCTACTAGACAACCATGAACATAGGATAATCGTAAAAAGTGGCTTGGGGTTAAGGCATACTAGTTAATTTATAAAACATAGACTACATATCAATATAATTAAATTATAAAGATGTATTATTAGACTAGCTATTTACTGCGGTTTTATATGTTACAGTAACAGTCTTAAATCTCTAGTGGTTGCAGGTTCGATTCCCGCACTATGCAAATATTTGTTTGCATGAACATGTTCGATTGCATTGGTCTGGGTGTATATGTTTTTTTATGTATAGGTAATTAGTACGAAAAAAAGTAGCTTAGGTATATAAAATTTAAAATTCGTTTAAAACTAAGAGAGTCTTTATTTAAAACTCTTAATTACAAAACTCTATTTAAAAGCGTCAACTATAAACTAAACAAAATCGTCTGGTATCCAATTAAAATAACTTAATTAATGTTGAGACTGCCATCTAAAACGCCATCCTATATAAGGCTGCGCATCTAAATAGTCTGCATAGCTGCGCCGGCGCACGTGTGACCGATAAATGTAGATCCTTCCGCGTTCTGTACTTGCGGTTTTTATAGAGAAATACTTACATACATACATACATAACTTCACGCCTGTATCCCTTATGGGTTAGGCAGAACACCAGAGGCTATAAAACCATCTGGTGTCACGTTTGACAAAATTGGAGGCATTACAATGTTGAAGAGAGACTATTGCAGTGACAGGGGTTAGCCTATCGCCTACAAAAACGTCAATTAAATTATGTCCCTTATCTGAATTTTACAGTATGCCCGGAAAGAGAAGCAATTGGTACATTCTATGTTTTATCGTTGCTCCCAGTCCAGCATGGAACAAAACTACTGTATGAAAGCGATCTTGAGTGTTGATCAGGACTCAGGCGGAGATTTGCTGTTAATTTTCTATATAGAACTGTCTTAAAATACTAAGTAACTTTCAAGTATAAGTAAGTTTTCGTGATAGGAGCCTTATTTATTACAACAGTTTTAAAAATGTTTAAAATCCTTTTTGACATTGGGAATTAGTTCATTTTAATTAATTATTCTTCAATTTATATGACGTATTGTTTTTTTAGTTGTTTTAAATAAAATAATAGTAAATAAAATTACAAAATTACAAATACGCAGTCATTCTCGCTTTGAAGTTCAAAAAATCTATAATATCGAATAATAACATAAAAAATAAAGTTAAATGTATTCAAAATACTTATACTTATTTTAAATACATTTAACATAGGACACGTTCACAAAAAAATTCTACAATTGGTACTACAAAACTTAAAAATAAACATTTACAAGTCGATGCAAAATATGCACAATTGCAAACACGCTTTAACATCTCGTAATACAAGTGCCCGGCACTGCACAGCTACATGTTCCAGCTTAGAAAGCTCGTGAGGGCTTAGCTGTGGCTTTTCGAGCTGTTTCACCGTTCTGTAAACATTTGAGCTTATGGCTAGATTATCCTGACTAAACCAGTTATAGCTTCATTTTGTTGGCTTACTTTTCGGAAAAAATATTGTCTGTTTTGATTAACTTGATAATTATTTTTATTAACAGTTTATTATTAACTTGAGTTTCCATGTTTTATTTTATTCAATAAAATAAGTGTTAAAATGTTCTTCAATTAACAAGACAAACATAGAATATGTCAGCTGCATCTCTTCCAGGGCATACTGTAAAAGTCAGTTAAGGGACAGAGGTTTTATTGGAGATTTCTTTGTTGTGGATGATAGACTGACCCCCTGTCACTGCAATAGTCTCTCCCCACCATTATGATGCCTACGAATTTGTCAAACGTGACAACAGATGGTATTATACCCTCTCATGTTCTGCCTACCCCATTAGGGATACAGGCGTGAAGTTATGTATGTAAATAAGTGTTTAATGCAAGTTTTAAATATTTCAGATTTAAAGTGATTACGAGTGACTATTGTGGACACCTTAATGTCGATTTAATGTCAATACTAATTGAATATCAATTCGATTCTGACGGATTGACGATGGTGCAGTGTCATTTATCTATATATGTGTTATATTTTAGGTTCCCCCCTAGTTCGCTAAATGGTATCTCATAACACAAGCTTTGCTTACTTTGAGACCATGTAGTTGATGTGATTGTCTGGGGATCTTATTTTTACGTTATTATTTATTTGATAGTGCTGAAGAATTTGTTAAAATGCGCTGGACTCTGAAACTATTGGTTGGATTAAATATATTTTAATGCATTTCATCGTAAAAACTAAATAAATAAAATCCCCAGACAATCACAGCAACTTCATTGCCAGAAACTAAGCAGAGCGGAACAGTTTTTTTTCTCGTTCCGTGCGGGAATCAAACCTATCGCCAAAGTGGTCGTTCTTTTGTATTTATCAATATATTATATCATATAGGTTATCAAATATTTTTTCAATATAAGTCACTAGTAAGTACGCGCTTGATGTTAATTTAGTAGTTTAACGGTGTATATGCAACCTGGGTTCGAATTCCGCGGTAACCCGAGTCTGTATAGTGTATCACTGGGGTTTGCGGTGAAATTGATATCGAAAGCCGGAATTTCTAGGGTTTGACCCCTGTTAATGCTAGTTTTAGAAACATTTCTTACTTAAATACAGGTTTTTTTTTTCTTAAATGTCAATTACTATAAATGGAAGTTGCAAAAATGTGTCAAGTATCTTGTGGTAATAGTTTTTATTTTAAGTCAATTTCTAATTTTAATGATTATGAATTATTGAATGTATTTGCTGGAATGGGAGCAAAGGAATGTATCAGCTGCTTCCTTTCCGGGGCATACTGTAAAAGTCAGTTGAGGGACAAAATTTTTTTGTGGGTGATAGGTTGACTATCACTGCAAAAGTCTATCTCCGCCATTATAATGCCTCCAAATTTGTCAAAATTGACATCAGTTGATTTTATAACCTCTGGTGTTCTGCCTACCCCATAAGGGACACAAGCGTGAAGTTATGTAGGTATGTATTTGCTTTTTACCTTTAATATGATTAAAACGTCAAAAACATTACCCACCTAATAATAGTGTTTTGTATTTATTTGCAAAATACAGTTATTAAGTTTTCGCCCTAATTTATATCTTTGTAAGGAACAAATATAGATTTGAATTCCTAAATATTATGATAAAATTAATCTAGTCACTAACAATAATCGTGTTTTGTATGTTTTCAGTTCAATGAGCTCTATTCGACAAGAAATTCCTTAATATTTGATCTCTCAGATCAAAATACAAGGCTTCATAACTGTTGAGTTTGTCCACTAATTAAAACTACAATACGATGTTATGGAAAATACGGCACAGTGTGTATCACGATTATATGCCATCCTTATTTTTCCTCCGTTTTATTATAAGTCATAATAATAAGGCTGTCTCGGTAATTTTCGCCTTCGAGAGTAAATAGCATTTATCTGAGAACGAAGGATATGAAATTTCCGACCGCGTATCATATTAATCTATACTAATATATAAAGCTGAAGAGTTTGTTTTTTTGTTTGTTAGTTTGTTTGTTCGAACGCGCTAATCTCAGAAAGTACAAGTGAGATTTAAAAAATTCTTTTTGCATTTGATAGCCCAACTCTTGAGGAAGGTTATAGGCTATATTTTATCCCGAAATTCCCACGGGATCAAAAGTTACGCGGGTAAAACCGCGCGCGGTGGCTAGTACTTTTATATGTAGCACTATCATATGAACATTGGACACATATGACTCTTACAAATATCCTATTATAAAAGTTGTTTTCTTTAAATAAAAAAAAATGTAAACGATATAACAGAAATATATTCGCTTTTTTTTGTGATTAAAAATGTATACTTACTTGCATATGGCATATTAAGGCAATGCAATTTTATGATTAATTTATATAATCAAAATCTGAACAGTTCTTCTGACCACATATTTGTAAGAAAATGATTATTTTTATATTTCATTTCCTTTATATATCTTGCTTTCGTAGGACATATAAAAATAAAACTTTAACTCCAGACCTCTCAACAGTCACAGTTAAAATATAGTTTAACGATTGAATACTTAAAAACATTACCCCATTGTGACAGTCGGGTAAACAATAAAAAAGACATGAAACAACTGACGACCTGGTGTTTCCAGAATCTTCGGTCTTGGTAGTATATGCAATAATATACAATAATAAAACTTTCATTCTTCAAATACAACAAGATATAATAATGATAATAATTGATTTATTTCGAATCATACAAAGTTTACAGATAGTAGGTACAAAGTTTTAAATCGTAATCAACATGATTATAAACAAGATTATCTGTAGAACATTCTGAGAGGAATACTCTGGACCCCTGTAAGAGGTTAAACCTGTAACACAGAGGCCAGTACTCTTCCGCCAAAATATATTTGAACGCAGAACATATGTGACAGAACTTCCATCCTTATATAGTGGATATACCAAGAAGTCGAACAAAACGCTTCGATAGTTCCATTTTGGTACGGATTGCCAAGGTGTGGAACAATCTGCCTTCGTCTGTTTTTCCTGACCACTACAGTCCTGGAACTTTTAAGTGTCGAGTGAATAGGTTTCTCGTGGATGGACGTGTAACACCATAGCATGGAAGACAAACGTCCTATCCTTACAATATAAAAAAAATATATATGTTATAAAAAATTACAAGTAGTTGTACAATAATAATTTTAAAATAAAACCAAATATAGAGGGAAATAAAATTAAAAACTAAATATTGTACATTAGGAAATCGATTGTATAAAGCTGTATGTAGGTGTGTGTGTGTGTGTGTGTAAGTTTGTAATAAATGCTATGGTCCTGGAACATTTAATAGTTTTTCTGTTTCGAAGTAGTTCAGGGTGAGTAGAAAAGTAGTAAAAAGATGTCATTTTCTCAGTTATTGCGAGATAAAAATTATAGTGACGAGCCATTATGACAGGAATAAGTCAAATTAGAATCAAAATTAACACATCAACAAATTTTTTTGGTTAGGGAAACAAATGAATCTACCTCTCCTGTATAAGTGCGTCGTAAGAACCGCTTAAACACCGCTTGGTTCTGTTTTACTTGCGACTACAATTCTTGTTAAAACAAGAGTGCCTCTGCGTGGTGGTAGCACTTTTCAGGATTAGCCTGGCGTGCGACCACCCTTTATATAAAATCTGCTTCTTAATATCACTCCGGCGGTGATGAGTTCTGGCCACAGACATACAACTACATAGACAACGCAAGTGTCACGATTTGTATTGAAAGCAGTCGTGCAGACTTTTAAACATTTACTGTGACGTCACAGCTGATATTTAGTGCTGTGAAATACAAACTGTTTCAAAAACGCCGATGCCGCTGATTAAATCGTTTATTAAAAACGATTTCGATATTGTGATATCGATTTTCTAAAAGACATACGTAGGCGCGGACTGAATCTAGCGGCGATTGGTCGGGGTTCGGACACGCGGCGCCCCGACGACTTCGATAAGGCCCATATAGTAGTAGGTTTTGTACGAAAATATCATCATATCAAAAAAATAACCAGAAAACCGACCTAAGTGCCTAAGTGTCAAAATATCGTCAATATAAATAAAGGAACATAAATAAAACTTGTTATTATTGTATTTTTTTTTCTCTTTTTGTAATGTATGCAATACATACATACATACATAACGTCACACCTGTATCCCTTATTAAGTTACAAGACCATCTGATGTCACGTTTGACAAATTTAGAGGTATGATAAAGATGGCGAGAGACTATTGTAGTGACAGGGGGTCAGGCTATCGCCCACAAAAACGCGCGCGAAGTATATGAATTTGCGTCGTCTATGTAGATGTATGTCTGTGGTTCTGGCAATATTTGTTAAGACCTAGCCTTCGCTTAAACAGAAAGCTTTTGTGATGATTTATCTTAAAACTGAGCTTGAAGTATGTGTTCTTATAAAATGTTTTTACAAATATCTACGAATTGTAAGAAATACATGTTGCTAAATAGTACTTCAATCTAAATTTTACGCTAAAAAGGTTCCATTTCATTTCTGGCCGCGACCTATGCCAAATTTTAGGATCGTGGAAATTATTCACAAATCAAACAAAATACAACATTTAAAGTAATAAACGACGGTATTGCCATAAATCTCCACAGGACGGAAGTACTTACTGTATGTACGTAGGTACTCAATCTATCAATAAAATGTGTTCCAAACTTATAGAGATTTGTCTTTTGTTCTTAGAATGTATGAAAAAATAATAAAAACTTAAAAAATATATTATTACTTCGAAGCATACGAGTTTTAATACAAAATGTTAGAAAACGGTTACTGAACGGTGATCTTGAAAGGTCACCACACTTAATGTACGGAAGTGACATTTCACCACTACTAATATCAATCAAAAATACACAATATTGTATGAATTCAGTTTGCTTTTCTAGTTTTTTTTTATTGAAATCATATTTTACGTCCAGGCAGAAATCAACAATATAGGAATGTCAGTAAAAATATGACTTCAAAATGGCGTCGTCCGTCACCTGTGGTCATTGTCGAAACAAGTAGTTTTGCTTAATGTACATGAAAAGTAACTATTAACAATTTAATCAACAGCTATTTGAAGTGTTTGTTCATAATGGTATTCCACAACTATTTTCTTTGGCACAGGAGCTGGCCAGACGTCCATACTAAAATGAAACGTGGTATTTAGCAAATTAAAAAAAAACCGTAAATGCAAATTCCACTTCAAAATAAACTAATTCCTACCGAAGTGCCAAAACAGTTTTAACAAATTCTTAAAATAAATGCAACTTGAAGTTACAATTGTCTTCAATTCACGTAACTTAAGAGTACATGGCCTCACAAAAGGCTTACAAAGGAAAACACACAACGTTCACAAATAACTTTGTCTTCTCTACGGAACCATGTTTGCATTTCGCGACTTGCACTTAGCCGGATTTATGTACCACTTCTGTTTTTCGAAACTATGGCTGTATGCGCTCAAATAATCTTCTCGTCTTTAATTGAAAATTGTCATTACGTAGAATGGTTATTTCATCTAATTGTCATAATATTTAAAACATACATAAAGTCTCTGTAGTGTAGAAAAAATACAAAAGCTTAAAGCTTACGATCCAATCAAAACTAATAACTTTGATATCTTGAAATATTTATTCATGAAATATGAAAAATAGCAAGAAAAACCCCAACGCTTTGACACATTTGAAAATGATACGTATGCTGATAGACTTAGAACTGATATTGCAGTGACTGTCAGTTGGTACGTTCCGTTTTATAAAGCCAATCGTTATGCAGATTCCTTATTCAATTTCCGATAGTTGAAAATTTATTGTCGCCTTGATAGTGCGTAGCGGTTCGATTTATTTATATTTTCTGTAATGAAATATTTTTATACATACATACATAACTTGACGCCTCTATCCCTTATGGGGTAGGCAGAACACCAGGATATAAGACCACCTGATGTCACGTTTGACTTTGGAGGTATTATAATGATGGATATAGACCATTGCAGTGACAGGGGATCAGCCTATCGCCCACAAAAACACCAATAGATTAAACTAACCAACAGCTCAAACCTTTTAAAGCAATCGAAACTACGAGCAAAAGCGACGCAGCTATACAAACATCTATCTATCTTGCTTCTTCGTAATATTCATTGTTTTTGGATGATATTAGGGTGTCAGAATTTATGCTCTTCCGAGGATAAATGATTAGTATGACAGTACAAACGGAATTCCCTTTAGAAGGGCTGAGTAGAGGGTTATTGGTGTGTTGTGATTAATGAGCTGGTTTAAGCAGGATTATCTAAGTTGTTAAGTGTGCAACTTGTAGTTGAAATTTTGGTTGTTGTTAATTTGTGTTTTAATGATTTTAATAATTTTATAGAGACTGAAATAATTAGATTTAGGGAGGCGATATACAATGATGAGTATATTTTTATTTTGTTAGTATAAATAGTTGTCTCGTCGTAGGGGCTTGTCAGTACCTACAAAGATGGACGACCTCTCTGCTTTGAGGGCACTCTAAACTGCAGTGCTAGCACGGATCTTTTGTCGATCGTAAGTTTACGAATGCTCGTATAGTATGGAGACGGTTTTACAAGCAATAATTGAAATCTATCCATTGCCGCACGGTCAGCTTAAATAAATGTGTTCCTTGTTAATTTTGAATGTTTGTTAACAGGTTCTACTCTTAAATAACTGTAAAATAAAAAATTACATTGTTACTAAAAACTTGCAACCGACTCCATACTATACGAGCATTCGTAAACTTACGATCGACAAAAGATCCGTGCTAGCACTGCTGGGCAGACAAGGGTATGTCAGAAAAAATGGGGGAATTTGAACATTCTGCCATACACCGAGCAGCACTGGGTCAGTCTAAATCTCCTCGTCACCCAGAGATTTGAATGGTACATGATTTCCGGCTTGATTTTTTTTTCCATAAAAATTTTTTTTATTCATTTTAACAATTTTATATGGCAAAACAGGATCTACTTTTTCATAGAGGCTGGTGTAGGGGTAACCTACATTGCCTTCTATGCCAGAGGTCCTGGGTTCGAATCCCGGCGGCGGCGGATATTTGTGTGATGAACACAGATATTAGCCGTCAAGTCATGGATGTTTATTTAAGTTTATTGTAATAAAAATATGTATTTATTCAATATCTATGTTTATATATTTCTTAAGTATATCAGTTATCTAGTATCCATAACACAAGTTCTTTAAGAAACTTAATTTGGGCTAGATAATGTTGTGTGAGTACATACATACATACATAACTTCACGCCTGTATCCCTAATGGGGTAGGAAGAACACCAGGCTATAAAAACCATCTGATGTCACGTTTGACAAATTTGGAGGTATTATTATGATGGAGAGAGACTATTGCAGTGACAGGGTACAGTATACAGTATAGTTGTGTGAGTGTCAGAAATATTTATTATTATAGAGGACTCGCTAATCCCGCTTGTCAAACTTGGAGATTAGAGTAAAGCCTTCGTAACATGTGAGGTTTATATTACTTTGTCTATTATTAATGAAGGCTTCTGGTTACGATTAAAACGATATACGATAAACTTAGGTGTAATTATAATAAATAAATATAAATAAATAAATTTATTTATTTCTCCCACAATAATATTTTACATACTATAATTAAAAACTACCTATATAATAAGAGGTAATATTAAGAGAAGTGGGAGACTGGTGCCCCATTTAGGTTTCCCTGTACTAGGGGATCACCAGGCTCTTCCCTCGTGCCAAGTTCACGATACAATAGTTCTTAAACTAAGACTTAACAATGACAACTATTATGCTACATTATTTTGAAAGACTATCTGGAAGCTCATGACAAGAGAATCATGGCCCTGTAGTTGGATTATTACAAAGGGATGATTGCGATGGTGGTGATGATCTAAGACCTACTACATAACATTTGTAATATTTTTCTTATTTGTTTGGACTGCGACCTTCTTTGTGAAGTAACTTTTGGGCACTTGTCATTTTATTTTGAGTCTTAGAATGAACTTTTTTAGCAATAGCGATATCTTTATAAATAACACAAAAAATAAAAAGAAAAACATTTTTGCTCCTTACTTACATTTTGTAAGAAGTACCTACATACATAACTTCACGCCTGTATCCCGTATGGGGTAGGCAGAACATAAGAGGTAATAAAACCATCTGATGTCACGTTTGACAAATTCGGAGGCATTATAATAGTGAATAGAGACTATTGCAGTGACAGGGGGTCAGCCTATCGCCCACAAAAAAGCCTCCCATAACACCTCGGTCCCTTAACTGACCTTTACAGTATGCCCGGGAAGAGAAGCAGCTCTCACATTCTATGTTTTTCTTTCGCTCCCAGTCCAGCGTAGAAGCAGCGTAGAAGAAGTACCTATTATTATTATGTAGCGATATTTTACTGAGCAAGGTGCGTGGCATACCTACGCTCAAAGTCAATAGAGTTTCGCCTCTAAACAGAGAGGCTATAAATATTTTTGTATGAGAAAACTAAAATTTAAAAATTATCAATTTCAAAAAGTTGTAGAACAAATGTTGTTGGGATTGATGTGGAGAGGCTGCCCGCAAAAGGTTATGCGCTAATTAAAATTAACCCTGTATACTGATTTGTTCTTTTAAAAGTTTATTAGATAAAAACTATTAAATGTATTTACATACATACATAACGTCACGCCTGTATCCCTTATGGGGTAGGCAGAACAACAGAGGTTACAAGACCATCTGATGTCACGTTTGACATATTTGGAGGTATTATAAAGATGGAAAGAGACTATTGTAGTGACAGGGGGTCAGTCTATCGCTGATGTATGTAAGATATGTAAATTACTTAGTAACATAATATAAGTAGGTACTTTCATAATAAGTTACTAAGTTATCAAGGATACCTTTAAAAAGGCAAACTTACTCTGTACTCACCAATTATAACGGTACGAACTAAGGTTGACCTATTAACATCGCTCCACACATACATACAAATTCTCACGCACTCGGACACTAAAAATGTCACTGTCGTGAAAGTCAACCGTAAATGGCATGGAGGCTCTGACGAGTTGATGGATCCGAGTGTACTTTATCACGTCTTATCGGATTTATTGATCTCCATGTATGGATTGCTATAGAATCTATTCTTTTTAGAAAGTTACAGAGGTATGCTGACGGTATGTTTTTATTAAATAAATATAATACTTGCTTCTCTGCAATAGTATGTGACTTACTGATGTATTTTTAACGGTTATTAAACTCGAGTTAAAAAATACAAAATACAAAATTCCTTTATTGCAATAAGTATGGTAAAGTAGGTACAATTTTCTTATAATAAATGCAGTTCTACATACTTAGCTGTTTTACAGCATGCAACGTCTTAAAAGAGATCTAGTTAAAGTATTAGGATTATATTTATGTCAATAACAATATTTCATTTATGTCAATAACAATACAAATTTGTGCTATCACATGTCCCATTTTTTATTAAAATATTCATTGATATCATAAAAACATTCATTTGAAAGCCAATTAAATAATTTTCTTTTAAAAATCCGAAGTGGTAAATCTTTAACTTGGGTCGGTAAATGATTAAAAATTATTACAGACATTGTGTAACTGTTTCTTCTACTAATATCGGTTAATATATTAGGCAAGCATACTCTATTAGGAAACCTTGTATTGAAGGTACAATATTGTTTTTTAGTTACAAATAGTTCTGGATTTTCTTGTACATAAATACAGGTTACATAGATATAAATACATGGAAGCGTTAGTAGTTTCAAAGATTTAAATAATGGTTTGCAACTGATCCAGGGACTAACATCTTCAATTGCTCTGATACATTGCTTTTGAGCAATAAAAGCTTTTTTCATTTTGGTTGAATTGCCCCAAAGAAGAATACCATACCTTAATATGGAGACAACATAACCGTGGTAAGCTTTAAGAGCTGTAGGTTTGTTCGATATTTTGGTGAGTTTCCATAGTGCATGGGCAAACCTATTTATTTTTCCGCATATTTATTTAGTTAAAGTAGGATAAGGCTTTGCTAAAACACATCACCGATAGAGCGGTGATATGTGGCATCTGATTTTCTTGAACAGTGGTCGCTAGTAAGTGGAGTGATATAATACTAAGCGAGGTCACTAGGGTGAATCTTAATGTCCAACAATATGACGACCACTTTGGCGATGGGGTAAATATATCTGCCTCAGACGCCAGTGGTCGCGGGTTCGATTACCGCATGGAACAAAAAACAAAAAAGTTCCTGGTCTGGGCGATTATATGTATTTTATAGCCTAGATTCCTCCTAGTTCGCTACATGGCATCTCATAACACAAGCTTCGCTTACTTTGACGCCATGTAGTTGGTGTGATTGTCTGGGGATTTTATTATTTTTTTATAATCTTTTCCGGAGACGGTAGGTCCTACCCTACGGATAGGCTATTTATGAAGAAATTTCCACGAGATTTGAACTGTTGAGTAGTTAAATAAGTTGTAAACTTAACTATTTTATTAATATTTAAGGCATACCAACTTGTTTTTCAGTTGACAGTACAATATTGAAGCTTTATTCAGAATGAGCACGTGTGTAGTGTATTGAATTATAGAAAGAAAGAAAGAAAGAAAAAAATTGTTTCTTTTACAGAAGGTTGCGTATATCTTCTAAATTTAAATTACTTATAATCTAATAAAAATGAGGTTGATAATTTTAAATATACAAAAACTTAAAGAAACAAATGGTGACTACTCAGCATGTGCGTTGTTGCAGAACATCTGTAACATCCGCGCTGATTTTCAGTAGCCACCTTATTTACATAATGATCAGAATAATCGTTCATAACAATCTTAAATAACTACCCATAACCAAAATATAAAGTGTGAAGTGAATAATAACATGAAAAAATAATTGTTAATTCTAAATAATTATATAAATTGACTTTAGAATATTTAAAAAGAAGTAAATGAAAAAATACAAAACAGAAACCTATATCTAATATCTTATCCATTCCACCATTTGACTACATAAGTAATTGTTTTTCTAGCAATAAGCGTTTATAATGTTTGCTAAAAATGTGCTTAGTTATGGGGCGTTTTAGTGGTGGGGGGAGGTTATTCCAGCACTTAGTAGCCAAATAGCGGAAACTACCCCGAAAAGCTGCAGTTTGATGATTATCTGTACTACAAATCTGTATGTGTAATAATCTAAACAAATCGATTGTTCTTCATGGTTCAAAAGTATTTAGAGCACAGATGATACACAGATCTATAAAACCATAGTATCCTCATCCTATAAACCTCGACCCTAATGTCAATACTAATATACAAAGCTAAAGAATTTGTTTAGTTGAACGCGCTAATCTCAGAAATGACTAGTCCGATTTGAAAAAATGTTTTTGCGTTGAATAGTCCATTTATAGAGGAAGGCTATAGGCAATTCCGGTTTAAAAAAATAATAATATACTTTATCCCGGGGTTCCCACGGGGACGGGAGTAATACAAATGGAACTGCGGGGACCGGCTAGTGTTACATAAAAAAAGATATTTAAGTAGTCTATGGATTTCTAAAGTACTGATTCGATTTTGAAGTAGAATTGGTTAAGTTGTTGTTCAGTGCAATGAGAAAATAACAAAAAATTTACTTCATATGCTATAAGATATTAAACAGTAATCAAAACCCTTACAATTTAGATAAACCTTAGGATAATAACGTATTAATAGTAGTTCAAATTATAGCAATCATAATAAACTAATATTACTTTACCTACAAAGCCAAAATTAATCATTCCTACATAGATTTATAGGAAGGAAGTACTAACTATTAGTCAAAACATTCACCCCTAACCCCCTTTTCGGGGTGTAAATGTACTGACAAGGGGTGAATTATGGGGTGACATTTAGTATCAGTCATGGATATAGTTACAATGTAATTTAGTGCCTTATTTGTGAATAGTTTGCGGGTAGGAAATGTGGAGGGGAAGTTATAGTATTTCAATACGAGTGATTTGAATAATCCTTAAAATAATATAACCTAGTGCGTACAGATGATATTTCTTGACGATATTTGACTTGTTTAAGTCACGTGCAACCAAGACTTTGAAAATTTAGGAAACAATGAAACTCATTCGAAATCTGATTATAAATCAAATAAATATTGGATAGTATAAATGATTAATAAAATATATAAAATCCCCAGTCAATCACACCAACTACATGGCAACACAGTAAGCATAGCTTGTGTTATGGGAATCCATGTAGCGAACTAGGGGGAACCCAGAATACATAAATCCCCAGACACGGAATCGAACCCGCAATCACTGGCGTCCGAGGTAGACAGGTTTACCCCATCGCCAAAGTGGTCGTCTTGCTTTTGTTAGAAGAATAGGAACCTCATGGACAGATATGTAATATTTTCGTCTTAATAAATGATGTGACATTAAATACAAACGCTTATACAATTGTAGGTAAAAAAGGTATTTAGGCTTCAAAAACTCTATGAATTTCCTGATTTTCAGTCTACAACAAGTTGCCCTTCTTTCCTAGTCTGTCACTAAATATATCCGCTTCAAAGATAAATTCGTTTTACATAGGGCCAGAAATGTGACGTAAAATAAAAATTTGTATCAATTTCTAAAAAAAACACGATAATACAGTAAAAAATATTTCAACAAAGAGTTTTATCCTCAAAAATAAATATCCTTTTTTCATTTCCTCACAACACAACAAAAATATGTCCCTTTTTAATTTACAAAGAAAGTCAATCTTCCGACAATCCAACCGTAATCTTCAATATCAACCGGTAAAAGCAATCGCAAAACAAAGATCCGACTTTTCCTACGACCACGAGCGTATCTGACATGAAATTCGCTTAATCCCATCCCCGGTTCCCTAGGGACCCAATAAACAAGGTTTGTATCATTTACCAGATTGTAGCATTCTTCGTAGAGTGTTAATTTTTGTAATAGCCACACACACTTGGGACATACCCTCGTCTTCTGTGTCGTTTCGCGCAAATGCAATTCGTAGAAAATTGTTTCGTCTAAAAAACTTTATGCATATGATACAATGGTGATGTCTGTTCCTGCAAAATATAAATTCCTATAGAACTAACTGGTACTTGCATTCGTAAAATTCCAAAGTCTCTTGAACTTTTTTTCTTAATGAAACGTCCATGAGTTGCTGAGTATTAAATTTCATTTGATTCTGTTCTCAAGTTATTATAGTTATTGCTTTAACAAATTACGTAAATAGCGACATCCCAAACTTTTTCGTTTATAAAATAAGTTTCATGAAGATAACAGCATAAACTAACCTACCCTTAATTATCTCTATGTCATGTCTGCTGAGTTATACAGTGTATCTGGTCACTAGTGTCGGACCCGTTAAGGTGAAGTAATGTGATAAGTAACGACGGCTGGTTGCCATTAAACTTAAAGAAGAAGAAGAAAATAAAAGATACTTGGGACGTAAAAAGTGTTAAATTTTTTTTTGTTTTTTAAAACTAATGTCAAGACCTAAGCTTTAAGACAAACAGTAAGGAGTTGTGACTATATTTTTTTAAATGTGATATTATTGCCAACTTTTTTAGCTGTCCAATGAAATTACTTTTATGTCTGTAGGACCTTAACATCGGTAAATATTGCTAAATAAATAACGCACCTGAACTCAAAAAAGTAAAAATTAAAACGGCCGCCGTTTCTACACAGTAGGGACAAAATGCCTTTTTACTGTGGTTTTGTCGATAAAATTTGTTAAATTACTTCGCCTTAAGGGCTCGGCACCGGTGACCAGACACACTGTATATTTTGATTTTCAGCGAAACATTCTTCGACGAATTCAATTTCTTCGAAACAACAGACAAAGCTAGACCCATGTGGTGTATTATTGAGTTATCTTGCGATTTGGATTTGCTTTGGCAACAATTTAGTTTATTAATATCACTTTATTGGATCAGTGGGATAATATAGATGAATAAATTCCGATTGCGTTTGTAAGAACAGATTGTACTAAGATTTGTAATTAATTTTATGTGTTGTCTTGGTTGGTTATCGCCAAATTGTAAATTGGATTTACTTAACAAAACATTAATTCAAACAAAAATTTATGAAATATTTTTCTATGAAATAAAAGAACTGTTTTATCGGTATCTACGTCTTTAGAGGCATTTAGTGGTCACGAGTGACACTAGGCAGTCATACCGATTAAAACTTTTAAAATAATAAATACGAAAAACCTAAGAAAATATTTAATTCGTAGTTCTCTTGCTTCTATAGTTCTAAACTTCACGGTACATTTCCAACAATTTCAGTTTTCGCCGAGCCTTTCTTTTCAGTGTGAATAAGCGTCGAACTCCAATGTTTTTTAAATTTTATGACCAATTAGGCTGCAAACTGGACGGCAGTGACAGCGATAGTGAGAGCGACAGCGGCGCGGGCAGCGATTTTCGCGACACGATAGAAAGTATTGAGTTTGTGTGAAACCACGACAAATCGCTCGAGCGCCCGCTGGCGTCGAGATAGGCCCGGTTTCTCCGCGTCACTGCCCGCGCCGCTGTCGCTCTCGCTGTCGCTGCCGTCCAGTTTGAAGTCTTATGACTATAGCACAGGCAAAGTCACAGACTAATAGAGTTTAGAACTCAAAAGCGCTAAAAACGCATCTTTTCCTGTAATAAAAGTACTAAACTAACACTTTAGTAAAGTCAATGGGAAAACTTTGCTTAATACCCATTTAGTGTAATGCTTTCTTTCCGTCTAATTGCCTTAGACTTAAAGTTTTGAAATCTAACTTTTTAATTAAAAGAAGTGGCAATTACTTGGTTATTGTGCTCCAGATGGTAGATACTTTCATAGCTTTTCAGTTTTTAATTTTATTGCGAATAGGATGATGAATTGTTTAAGACTTAGGAAATTTTTCTGGCTTGGTAATAGGTAATTTGGATTACTTGACATCAGGTGAAATTTCGCTCTAAAACTGGGTGTAGCTACCAAAAAAGACGATAAAAATGTTTTATTTTTTAACGATTATGAACCTATATATTGTTTTTATACTATTTTTGTATGATAACATGAATCTCGAATTTTCAATATTCATTCATTTTAAATAAAGATTTGTGGTCTGTTTAAATTTTATGTATTAACTTTTCTGTGTATTCGTTTTGTGATCCTTTTAATCCATAAAAAGATCTTGTGTACTTTCGCTATATTTCTGTTCTTTCTAGGTTTATAAGTATTACTTATGTTGTTTTTATATTATTTCATCTATTTAATTTCATGTATATTGTTTCAGGTATGTTGGAGTGAGCAAGAATAGTCGAAACTTGTATGTATAAGAAACACAAAGTATTAAAGGTTTTTTACCACCACGTCTGCTATGTCCACTGCTTTACAAAGAGCTAATAAATACGACGATTATAATTGCCCTAAGTCCTCGCCCTCTTACTTAAGGACATATTTTTTTGTTCATAGAACTTAAACCATGTTTGTATTGCAAGATACATTAACAACAAGTGATAAAGAAAGGTAGAGATATCGAAAAATACACGATAGAAAATTAAAGGTGTAAGTAAGTACCTTAAGTGAAAAAATGTATTGATATATTATGTTTAACAAATGTAAAGATTATTACTGATCAGTTTCTTGTCACTTTTTCTTAACAGATCGACTTTCCGCGGTAGTGGTAGATTCAGTTCAATTTGTAAACAATATAACGTATTTCAAGTGTATGTAAATACCTACGAAATAAATAATTATTGACTTTGATGTCCTTCGAAAGGGATAAACTATAAGAGGCAATTGAGGGCAACGTTTTAAAACGTCTGTTTTTTAAATTGAGCTCACACGGTTTGCTGAAATTACAGGGTTTTTTTATGTTTTTTATAACCGTTTGTTAGATGGTATGCAACTATTTATTCTTTAAATAAAAGCATATTATTACGAGATTGTATATTTCGCTGATGGCCTTCGTATAGAACATTGAGGTATTAGTGGATACATTGAACAGAATCCATACAGCAAAGAATCATGAATTCAGGTTGTGTTGTAGTCGGTATGCAATATAGTAGTTATAAAATATATCTGTTATAAACAGACAAAAAAAACACTGACGACTTATTTTTAATTCTGGCGTTGTGTCGGCTCGTGTCATTAAAAGCTTATTGGGCATTGAACAATACTAAAAAAAAATAAAAAAAAAATGTGCTTAATTTTTTGACAGTTTTTTTATGGAGAAGTGACGTTGCCATGCTGACTCAATGCAGGTTCAACGTTTTATATACGGTTCGAAGTTCCCTCTTCATTTCAACTTCCATAAATAGTTAATGTGATCCTCCAATTCTGTAATTCGACCGTAACGCTAATTCCGATTACAGCCTCCGCTAATAAGCCAATATTGATAATATGTTTAACCAGGATTAAGTTGAGATTATCTGCAGAATATTAGTTTGTGGTACGATTAAAATCAGGTTGTTTTCAATTAGATGATGAATTTTGTAATTGATATTAAAATAGATAATATCTATTGTTGAATGACTTATAACATTGATATTTTTACATAACTGCCGTGGTACTTCGTTCATATTTTCGCTTAGGTACCTATAGCGTTTACGTCTCCATCTTTTAAATGAAACACTGTTTTCGGTTTTAATCTAGAGCTTTTAAAGTTAATATTTTTTGCATTTAAAATGCTTAATTACTCTTAAATAAATGAAAAAATGTGTTTAGTAAAAATCACCCGACCAGGACTTGAACCTGGGACCTCTCGTTTGCCGGACGAGTGCTCTCCCACTGAGCTACCGGGGCATGGCGGTATGCCTCGAAATTACTTAACACATTTTTGATTTTACGTTATATTGCTAACGTAGCTCCATCTAATGGTATAGCTTTGCAGCTAAGACCACCCGAGACTAATTTCTTTACAGAAATTGTGAATCCCAGTTAAAGTGAAGCATTGCAATGCTTAATAATGTTTTAAAGTTTTTGCATTTTAAATGTTTAATTACTCTTAAATAAATGAAAAAACGTGTTAAATAAAGATATATATCTTAAATAAAAAAAAAACTAACACATTTTTTCATTTATTTAAGAGATAAAAGATTTCGCAAAAATAAAAAAAAAACCTTCTTTTTTTTTAAGCCCACAGCTAAATTTTACTTCTTAATTAACTCAATGAATTAGTCTTTCTACTTACTATCAGAGTTCTGTTTCTAATTTCAGACTCAAATTTACAATCAAACAAACAATTCTAACATCAAGCTCAAGATACATCAAAAAACCTACGCTCACATCAAACTCAAATTGGCTATCCTATTCAATCGGGCCGGTTGCACCGCGTTTAATCGGCGTTTAACTACAACGTTAACCGCTGCAGCATCGTCGGTAATTTGCAAATGGCCTACCGCTTTCATTTGGCTCATGTAGCCGTGTTCCCAGGGCCGCTTGCACCTGATAATCATTTGTTGACCGCATGTTGATTAAACTTGTATCTGAGGATTAATTTATGGCTGCTGTAGATTGATTGGGTAATGAGGAATCGTTGATATGGGTACTTATAGGTTGTTTTTGTGATCTAGGATCTGAGGTTGATTAGACAAGACCGGAACCTGTGATTTGTAGCGAGCATAATTGATATTGCAAAGTTCCGGCCTATAAGCTTTACTGATTTAGTAAAGCTGAAAAGTTTATTTTAGTATTTAAGTTAATTGCTATAATATTTTATTTAGAAACACTTAAGGAATCTAAAGTTATGCAGTTATGTAAAACGCGCGTAAAAGTTTTTAAGATACACGCTAAAAGAAAGTACAGACAGAATTATTTTTGGATTATTAGAGGTATCTAAAATATACCCTCTTTGCTGAAATGCTAAAAGCTTTCAATAATGGAACATCTGTCAGTGCCAGTTCCCTAGTCAAACAGCTACAGTAATCAATTGATCAATGGTTGTATTTTAAATTGACCGTGGTAGGTGTCGAAAGTTGATGCATAGATAACTGTATGAAAGTAATAAGAACATCAAACATTGCTGAAGAAATACATATGTGTACGTACACATACTTTTTCTTGTTCTTTTATGATTTTTAATATGAGTTCGTCGTGTCTGATTGCCACAAAAATATCTAATACTGGCAGGCAGTTAGTATTAAATTGAATAAATGTAATCTCATTGCTCATAAATTTTATAGAAACCCCCATCTAATAATAAATTACAATTAAAGTACCTACCTACACTGAGACCCAAAGTAAGCTCATGTTATGACCCACACCGCTAGCCAATGGGTATCTTGCTAGTAAAATATGTAATATTTAAAAATAATAATATAATATTTAATATTTATAAGAAAAGGGAGCGAAAGAAAAACATAGAATGTGCCAGCCGCTTCTCTTCCCGGGCATACTGTACAAGTCAGTTAAGGGACCGAGGTGTTATGGGAGGCTTTTTTGTGGGCGATATGCTGACCCCCTGTCACTGCAATAGTCTCTCTCCACTATTATAATGCCTCCAATTTTGTCAAACGTGACATCAAATGGTTTTATTACCTCTGGTGTTCTGCCTACCCCATACGAGATACAGGCGTGAAGTTATGTATGTATGTATGTATTTAATATTTTTGAAAATTCAATATTGTTACAAACATCATATATTATAACTAGTCGAGCATGGTTGATTCAAAATAATTAGTTGCTTCTTTACCTGCATCTTATTGTTAAAAATAAATATATTTTTTTTTAAACAACAGCTACATATCCATAATCACTTGATACAGAAAAAATACGTTTTTATTCGAATTTTATCGTTGATTTTAACTTTTAATTCACTTGACACATATATCATACATGAAGGCACAACATTGAACAGAATTAAGACTTTTTTGCCACATTACCTTTACATGGAGTACGCTATAAATTCCCGTCAACGAGACAAAAAGGTATAAGACCCAAAATCGCGATAGTTACATTTTTGTCCTGGATTATACCGGTATTATTCCCGGTATTAACCTGACAACCTTCACATCCGGCGACCGGGATTTGCGGTACAAGTATATTGTGGGGGATAATCTTTTGAATACCTACTGTATAATTTTGACAAGATATTTATTGTAAGGCTTTTGTATAAGGTACTGTACAAATTTAAATTATTTAATTACTAGAGTTTACTTTATCTTACTGCTGTAATGGTGATTTTCAACTGACTTCCAAAAAAGGAGGAGGTCTGTATGGACATCTGTATGGTTTCTTTGTGTGTCTTTTTTACACGATATTTACATTACGGACAATTATTAATGGATTTTGAAATTATGAATGGATTTTGAAAATTAATTAAATTGTTTCATATGATAAAGGATACTTCATGGTTGGTCCCATATACATTTCATCGAAATCGGTTGAGTACTTCATTGAAAATTTCAAACTTTTAAAAAAATTTGTATGATTTCTGTTAATTTCTACGTTGATGACATTCTCAACTCAGCCAAAGTTTTGACGTGAAGTCAGTTTTTTTAATGCTCTGCATTCGTTGATTATAATGTACTCGTATTTTGTGAGTGAATACAAAAATTAAGAAATGGTAGATCTATATCTAGTGAAATATAGGAAAGAAAACCTTTTAAAAGTTAGAGTCAAATCATTTCTGTTTAGTTACACAGTTAATAAAATTTAAATATGTTGTTCTGATTCACGGTAACTTTGTCAATATTAATTTACACAAAATCTATTTAACAATTGATCTAATTCTATTCAATTAAAGACTATTTATTTTTTCTATTGGGTAAATATATGTCTTTATACTACACAGGCTGTATTCACAAAAAAAAAAACATAATTGGTTAGTATTATCAAAATTTACGTCAAAAAACTTCGTAATTTAAACGTAACGTAACGTAAACGTTCGTTATCAAAAAATTATACTTTGTATTTTTATAAATAGCCTTAACTATCATTCGATTATCATTATAAGCTGATTATCAATATAGTACACATTAAACGCAGTCATTACAAAAAGCAAAATGTAGTAGAAAGACGCCTAAATTTGCTAACCCTTAAAAAACCGCAGTATAAATACAGCTACAAAAGTAAACAGCAAGCAATGGCAGATAACGTTGTTTGACCAGCATTGTAATCAGTGGGAGATGCGGGCTTTGTCGGGATTTGAATCTGGTCCTCTTGACAGTGCATTGTCAATACATTTAGTAGGCAGTTAATTCTGTTAATTAGTTTCAAATGGCAGTTATGCTGTCGAAAAGGTGTAGTCGCTTTGTAAATAAGAACGGGATACTTACTAAATCGTGGCGTTTGCAACAGTGATTGAGACAAAAGAGATAAACTATCGAACATGTCGAGAACTCTAAATAAATAAAAAAACAAGATAAAAATCCCGTGTTCACGCTTAAAAAATTTACAGTTTGCATACTCATTTTTCATATTTAATTAAATTAGCAGAGAACAACTTAACAAAAATTTCTACCATTAAAAGGTTAGGTACTCAAAAAGATGCACAGGTTTTGAAGGGAAAGCCAATAATTAGGAGCAGTTCTTTTTCCGAATACCCTTAAGATTGTTTTCAGATCTCTCAAGATTCGAATGATCCACTAATTGAATAACTTTGCTCTCTCCTCCATTTTTTGAGATCACTGATTTCATATAAATCAATAATTCTTGGTTTTTGATTTCAACGCTTTCTTAAACCTTTAATCAATGAAACAATATTTAGCAATTTGGCATTTAAAGTGTCAAAAAAGCGGCAGGTCTTTTGGAGAGTAGATTAATATAGTTTTTTATATTTTTGTACATCGCTGTTTGAAATATGGAATATTACCTATCTTATATTAATATCTATACTAATAGTACCTATCGGTATTATCTTTGACCATTCTATCTTTTGACGACCACTTTGGCGATGGGGTAAACCTATCTGCTTCTGACGCCAGTGGTTGCGGGTTGGTCTGGGTGTTTATCTATATATGTATTCATATTCTAGGTTCCCCCCTAGTTCGCTACATGATATCGCATAACACAAGCTTCTTATTTTAAGGTCCTATAGTTGTTGTGATTGTCTGGGGATTTTATTTCATTATTGTTTATTATTATCTAGGCAATGTGCGATTGCGTAGCAAAAGTTTCAAAATAGTCAGACTCACATACTATTTTAAATAAATTCTTTGAGCATTTTCAAACAATGCAAGTCTTACTTCTTCGACTAGTAAAGCTTTTTATTTCAAAACTATTTCAAGAATAATTATTAATCATTTCTTTTGCAATAATTTTATGATTTCTTATTCAATAATTAAAACCTAATTTTACTTCAACCACTCAAACACAAGAGTATTTCAACACTACAATTTCTTGACAAGCAATCGACAACACAGAGTATAAAGTTGCAAATGCATCCATGCACAGTTGGCTGGCCATCGCGTTGGCGATAATAGCATCAAATTGCAGATTTCAATTACACGCCATCAGCGCCGCTAGCGCCAAGCCGAGATAGCGGCCATCTGCGGTAACTGTTGATTAACGCCTAGATAAACTGATTGGTGTAACCGGGCCTTTTTAGTACCAGGTTTTAAGAGAATGCATTGTTTTGGATTATTTGTTCGGAGTTGATAGAGGAAAAATGTCTTCTTTGTAAAGTTAAATTTTTGACATGGAAAAACTGAAACTGTACCTATGTAGAAGAGCTTCTAGCCCCGGCTTGGCACCATCGCTCTAAGCCACCAAACCAATCAACTTTGAAGAAAAGAAGTTTAAAAGTTAAATGTTTAAGTAATGGCAATGGTGTGATACTTCTAACTTAGCGATCAATAACATAATTATTTTAGTAAGGTCAATAATTTTTATCTAGTCAGATAATTTTCAGCCCCAGTTATTTTGAAATTAATGTTTACCCGCTTATAAAGTTTAATAACAAACCATTTTTAGCTTTTCTTGTTTTAATAACAAGAACGAGTAACGTGACTTATCTTTTAGTAGTACACTGATAAAACACTCGTTTAAACACTTTTTATACAAAGTCAAAGTTATTCGAAAGAATTTCCTACATTACATAAAAAATACTAAATTTAGGAAAAAAAATGTTTGTCCATCTGCATCGGCTCTCATCCTATTAATTCATTGCTCATTCTAAACGTATTCGTTTATCGACACTTTTCGAAAAACAATCTTCCTAAAAAATGTTATCAACAAATTAGTGCTAAAAACCAAGGATAGGGCAACTCCTCTATATATCCAGTTTTCTCTAGGGACTCAAGTGAAGCCTACGCGCGGGGTGCGGGAGGGGTAAGCGGTGGGTTATGGCCAATCATAGCCAAACAGGCGATGACATTAGTCACCTAGTAGCGAGTAGTAAAAACCGGTTGAAACATAAGGTTAAAATATTCAAATGATTTTCAAAAAAGTTTAGCTATACTTTGCTAGGTGGCTCTAGTTTTTTATCGACATTTCATACGTTCCAAATCTGTCAGAAAAAAACCGCGAAATAAAAGTATTTCTACTTGACGCTAGATAGCGCAACATTTTTTCGCGGCATAAAAATCACCTAGGCAACAAATAACAGTCTGCAATTTTGGACATAAATAATTGGAAAACAAACAATTTGTAAAAAAATATTATCTTCGTGTTTAGCTAATTTGATTTAGATTATCAATGCAATTCCTTTATAAAAGTAGAGAAAACTTAATTTTACATCGAGAAACAATGTAGGATTTTTTTTAATATCTACGCATCTTCCATGCTGGACTGGGAGCGAAAGAAAAACATAGAATGTGCCAGCTGCTTCTCTTCCCGGGCATGCTGTAAAAGTCAGTTAAGAGACAGAGGTTTTATTGGCGTTTTTTGCGGGCGATAGGCTGACTCCCTGTCACTGCAATAGTCTCTCTCCATCATTATGATACCTCGAAATTTGTCAAACGTGACATCAGATGGTTTGATGGCCTCTGGTGTTCTGCCTACCCCAAATGAGATACAGGCGTGAAGTTATGTATGTATGTATCTACGCATGTACATACTTCACAGAAGTAAGCTTCGAACTGACGCCAGTGCCTCTAGTGCGGAGTAGCTTGAACTATTGAGGCTGTGACGTCACGACAACCCAAATTGAAGTTAGCAACTCTACTATATATCTGCTTTGTGCTACAACAATACCATCAATAACCACCTTAGGCCATATTCGACACTACAGTCCCTAATTTTAAGTCTGTCAATCTTATAGTCTTCAAAATCAGTTTTTGCTAGCAACTGTCCCGTTTGAAATCCCCCTTTGACGTAAAAGCATGGCGTAAAAGGTTCAAAAAACGTCTAAAGATGGCACTTTCAAAAAGCCGAAGGAGTTAAGTCTGTATGCCATAATATAGGTAAGTGGTATCTACCATCTATGGTTATTTATCAGTTCAATTTCCGACACAGACCTCAATTACTTTATTTTACTTTTAAAAACGCAGAATATATGGCTATATGAAAGACAAGACTTCGCCTTTTGTAAAGCGCCATCTATTGTCTTTTGTACTGTTTTGTTTTTTTAATGAGTTGTCTGAAAACCTCTTATTGGAAAGTGTAGCGTAACTCTCTAAAAGTATAAATGTCATACTCTCTAAATATATAATGTCAAATATTGCCTCCTAAATGAAAACCTCAAAATGAATACCTAAAAATAAACTTCACTTGTTTTGTATCTAAAGTTATTCGATATATTTCTGTTAATTTATTTTTGGGTTCTCGACAAAAACAAGTGAAAACAACAAGATTATGGTAATATCCCGATTCTACAGTCAATTTAGATCAATCAATAGTCGATATTGTTAATGACGTTTATATATTTGAATTTCTCGATAAAATATAACCTTATTTTTTATCCGACTAATTTGCGAAATAAATTCTAACAAATAAAAATAAAACACTCTTCAGTAAAAGAATTCAGTCACCAGTTATATGCAAACAAGGACCATTTAGTATTCAAAATAAAATAACTTAAATAACATCTATAAGTCACAAAGTAAACAAGCATATAATTCATAAAAAGGAGCATACTAATAAAAGAAAAAACTTTCCAAAAAAGATATCAATTTTGCAGATTACAAAGTAAAATTTAATACTTACATCGTATCAACTTTTTTGGGTACAGACGCGTTCAGAACGCGAAACTTTTTTATTAGCATTATAAAGTCTGTTTGTGTTTAGTCTTATCTAAGACGAGCGTTTGCCCGCGACTTCGTACACGCATAAACTCAAAAGTCGGGAATTTTGGGAATTCCTTCCATAATACAAACAGACACTCATTGACCAACCTGTATACCAAGTATCACATCCGTGAATTCAAGAAATAAGATTTTTTCATACAATCTAAATCATCATATATTTTCGGTTCCCGTGGGAATTTCGGGAATTCCTTTCACAACACAACCAGTCACTTTTTGAAGAACCTTTATGCCAAGTATCATATCTGTGCACTCAAGGAATAAGATTTTTCATACAAACTAAAACGTCCAATAATTTCCGTCCCCGTGGGAATTTCGAGAATTCCTTTCTTAGTGCTAAACCCTCTAAGGATTGTGTATTCTAAATTTCAGCTCTCTACGGCAAGTAGTTTTGGCTGTGCGTTGTCTGTCAGTCACTCAGTCAGTAACGGAACAGTTTTATATATTAAGATTTACGCTTTATTCTTAAAGCTTTTGATTTTAAAAATGCTTAAATATAAATAAAACTACTTTTTAACCGGATTAATCGTCAGATTGATAGTGGAAAAAGTTATACATCTTTATACGTTTTTTTCCACTATCAATCTGACGCCTGACACCTCAGTCGCTCGTGACCACGGGGTCTGCAAAGACACCGAAACGTCGAGTTAAAATGTGAAATATAAATTATACGCGATTAATCCGGTTAAAAAGTAGTTTTATTTAAATTATGAATCGTGAAAACTTAAGACAATACTATGCTTAAATATAACTTATACATAAATTTGCTAAATAAAATTGACCCCGACTGAGACTTGAACCTGGATCGATTTTATTTTAAGGAGACCCAAATTCAAGTCCCAGTAGGGTCGATTTTATTTATATTTTCATCTATATATATGCTACTTAGACATCTATATATTTTTTGGTTTATCTCAAATAAGATCTAGAATCACGATATATTTCAAACTATTTAAAAAAATACTACTAAATACTAGTTCGATGAACGACTTTATTAAAAAAAAAACATCACAAACATCAAAGCTTTGTTTAATAAAACAAAAAGAAAAATTATAACTTTATTATTTATTTTCATTCATGAAAAAACTTATAAAACTTAGTCAATATAAAACCAGGATTTGTATTCCAAACGTCCCTCGGGAACTCCTTTTTTCAATAACTAAAACAAGTAACCTAATAAATTTATTTCCGAAAAAACCCTTCTTTTTACTTCTGAGATCCAGAAATCACGGAGTTGAAGAATCCGAAATGGCTTTTAACGTTAAATAGGTAACTTCCTTTTGTTGCCACTGATTTGGTTCTATATAGCTTATAGAATCTTTACATAGCACGCGTAAGTCAGCGAGTGGTAGCCTAAAAGGCTAGAAGTATTTGTTGCTTCATAGCGTTTTTTTCTCAGATTTGAATACATTTTATTGTTGTGCAGGTATTATAATAGTCTTTTAAGCTATTGCATAGCTTCTAACGCGGGCCTTGAGCGTGGGGACCGAATCCAGAAATTCCGTAACGAAGAAATAGAAGATACTTTGATTTCATAACTTTACATGCGGGCTTTAATAAACAATCAGCGCCATCTACTAGAAACTTGTGGAACTTCATATTAGATCAAACATTACTGCATTAATAAAATAAATAAATAATTATGATTGCATAAGTGAATAAAAAATGCTATGCAATAGCTTTACCGCGGCAGTCTCCGAGTGCCACACGTCTTTTTTTTATGTTTATATCTGTACCTATAGAATTAATTAAATTAAATGTATGTATGAAAATGTTTCATTGCTCAAACATAACAAAAATACATTTCATTAATATGGGATAAAACCATCTTTTAATTTTATTATGTAACAGAGGTAACGTGCATTCCCGTAATAATATTCTAACTGAGAACTAGAAATTTGACGGCTATGTTTTATTTTTTACCTTGCATATCCGAAAGATATATGATATTCTTGATTTCAGAAACTCTATTTTAGGGCTTACATAAAAGTCCAATCTAATCTAATAAATATATTTATGGGTACAATTGGAGCGTACCAAAACGATATATGAGTAGGGTAGTCCCACTACACTTACTGAAAAACTTATGGCTCGTTACTTTGAAGGGCAAAACGTGATCTGGGTCCAACCGAAATTCCACGAATTATCTTTTGTGGTTATAGAGTACTAGGTCTGCAGCTGGTTTTACCCGCGATATTTCGTATCCCGCAGGAATCGGAATAGAAAGTAACAAAGGCTACTATTTAAACAGACTTTACACTATCACTATGTTAAATTTCGGAAGTCGTCGTGGCGCCGTGGTTACTGTGTGTATCTTACGATATCACAGGTTAAGCAACGTTCGGCGCGGTCGGTACTTGGATGGGTGACCGCCGACCGTTCGTTTCTCACGGCGACTTCCGTGCTTCGGAGGGCACGTTAAGCTGTCGGTCCCGGGTGCTGTATACTTGTATACAGTAGTCGTTAGGGTTTGTCAGAAGCCATATCGGCACCCTGAAAATTCCGACATCCACCACCCAGCACTGGGCCAGCTCGGTGGATTATGGCCTAGACCTCCTCGTCACCTAGAGGAGAGACTCATGCCCTGCAGTGGGCCCATTACACGGAGTTGTGATGATGATGATGATGATGTTAAATTTCATCCAAATCCGTTGAGGAACACAACATACATACATAATTTTTTGCCGCTAATTAAAATTAAGAACCTATGTTGCAGTTCTTTCCCGACATTAAAAAAAAATATCCAACTTCACCAAAATATATTTTAACACGACTATTTTAAAACTTTTGTATTCAATTTAGAGTCAAAATCCCTTACAAACAGATACCTTATATTGATATCAATATGTGACTTGTGTCTATGAACTACCACAAGCTATAAATTAAATAACTATCAAAAATGTTCAAGAATAAAGCAAATTCATTCTAAGGACCTAAGTTATCGCAGCAGACTTGCAAATTTATTCCAAATTTATTCCTTCTCCCGCAACCTCTAGTTATAAGTCAAGTCTGACAACGAAACCTAGGCTAGTATTATTAAAACGATCTCGAGATCGATCTTAAGTTGGGCTATATGTATTTAAGTAAATGATAAAAACGTTTATTTGGCAATTGTTTACAAAAAAAAACTAGTTCTATAACAAAACACAAATGTACCAAAATGGCCTTCACTCAGCATATAGGTATTTCAGTGCCCTGGGGACCCCAACGCTGATTTTAAGTGACAGCCAGGTCTCAATAAGAAAATTTAAGTGCAACTCTGCGCCAAGCAACTTATTGTAAAATTCAAAAGTAACATTGAAAGTGTTCTAAAATTACTAAAATACAGTATAACACAAAAAAAAACAATAATTTAAGGTAAACAAATTGTAGAATTTGTAAATATCAGTGTAGTAGGTATATTAAATCTATATTACCTACATGATTGTCTGGAATAAATCGCTTGCTGACGATAAGACCACCAATTGTGTACTAATTGTAAGCCTTTAAGAATGTATTTTTTCTTTTATATTGTAAAAAATGAAGTGTAAATAAATAAATTTAAAATTAAAAGTATTTTTTTTATATAAAAAAAAAAAAAAAATGCCAGATTTAAATATATCCGTGCCGTGCGTACGGTGCGTCCGGCCGCCCAGTAAACGCGCCATAAACTCCATCTCAAATATAAAAAACCTACCCATCACTCAACAAAGTGGTAAAGCCACTAATACATTCCTACGTAGATAAAAATAGACAGAATTTCATCAAAACTTTAAACCAAGCTTTTCAGAATTACTCGCATGAAGTGTGCACTTAAACTAACACTATAAATGCACCGCTATCTAAAACTGCCAACAATTTGCTTCATGTTCTCCCACTTCCACCATTTCCCCTTCTCATTCCTACAACTCCCCCGAAAAGGGGAAGGGGTGGGACTCATAGAGAAATTATGAGTGCAAAAGCACAGCCTTACATTCATCTCGCGAAATAAAACGACTGACGGATATGCTTGATTTTAATTAGTTTTATAATCACGGAGGCTTTTTTAGTTATTATAAATGGTTTCATGCGAAGAGTTGAGGAAGAATAGGTTAAGATTAATTGATTCCGGTTGAATGTTGCGATTAATTAAGAGAATTGTAGGAATTGTTTAAAATTTTTCAGTGGAGTGAAATTTTAGTTTTGAGAAATTTTAAGAAACTAGAGCCAAACTTACTCCATGAATGGTTTTTCTCATTGGTTTTTTCAATGGTTCAATAACTTTTTAAGATATTGTTTTTTTTGATCAAGACCATATATAGGTTATTAGTAACTCTGCAAATACACCAAATTTTAGGTGATGAGTTGGTTATCTCCTTTAAAATCAGTCCTAATTGAACTAGTAACAATAAATTATTTATGTAAAATATCATAACAACCTGTTTGCTTGTTAATTTACACCATTCTTCTTTGATCATCATCATCATAACTCTTTGTGTTGAACCCACTGCAGGGCATGAGTCTCTCCCTGGCTGACGAGGAGGTATAGGCCATAATCCACCAAGCTGGCCCAGTGCTGGGTGGTGGATGCCAGAATTTTCAGGGCGCCGAAATGGCTTCTGACAAACCCTAACGACTACTGTATACAAGTATACAGCACCCGGGACCGATAGCTCAATGTGCCCTCCGAAGCACGGAAGTCGAAGACGAAGACTTCTTGGATATTTTTTGTAAACTAAAAAACAGCTTATTTTCTTTTGTGTTGATGGTACTGAAACGTATTTATTTTTCTATAAGTGTTAGTGAAAAGTGAGATTACTGATCATTGTACCTAACTTTAATGACTTTTTTATTTACTTCTTACTTGCTACTTACAAGTTACTTACAAAATCAGAAATGAAAACCCTTTTCAAATTGTCTATAAAATACAAATCTGCGAACAATTATAACATCAGCTATAAGCCGATCAAAATCCATCATTGTCTTAATAAAACAGAAAAACTTTTATACTAGACATTATCCAATAAATATTGTTGTTTTGGGATTATAAAAATCTTAACCGTATTGTTTTGTGTATAAGGTTTCAAATCGCTTGTTTCGGAGGGAAAGGATATAGTTTCAACTTTTGATTGATCTCTGGTTGTGTCAAGTTTGAGCTAGGGTTGGCAACTTTTGTTTCTTGAACATTATTTTTACGATTGAATAAAAATACAAACATCTTAAATAAATCTAATAAAGCTTGGTATAACGAAAAATCTAGCCAGTGGTTGCGGGTTTGACCCGATTTGTACGATGTTATATGTTTTTTTTCATTGTCACGGTGTCTTATGAATGCCAGCAGCGCCAGCTATGTCCTTACTGTAGGGCTTGACGGCGCGGCGCTGTTTGATAAACACAGGTCCAAAAATCTTTTGATTATCATTTAATTTAATGAATTATTATTATTTAACTATCAATAAACAATACCCCTATTACATGTAGCTTATTGAAATAACCTTACACAGTTCAGCAACTCAAAAAGCTAGTCAAATCACATTTCCATGCAAAATCTATCTTATAATATGTTCTTATTTAGTATATTTTTACCTTATGTATGTATGTATTTAAATAGTATATTATGTAGATATATGTATAAGTATATAAGTAGTTATATATGTATGTGTAGCTTTAAATTTACTTTCTTGTTATCACTAAGAAAATTGTCCTTATCTTGTCGAAAAGGTTGCCTGGAAGAAATCATATTTTGTTGATAAGGCCGCCAATTGTACTCTTATTGATTTTTTGTAAACTATGTAAACATAATTTGTACAATAAAGAGTAAATAAATAAAACTATTTTACAAAAAGCACTCACAATATTTATATCTCATTGAAATAATACCAAATTCTGGTTTTGCCAACCCTAGCAACCCCAACAAAGTGGAGAACGGTGTATCCTGACTTCTTAATCAGGGATTTTCCTCGGCTCCATCGACAACAATCGTGACTCCACTACACCTGATGATTATTTTAAGATTGAACTTAGAGGACTATATTTCTTTACTATGTTTTAAGCTACTACATCATTTAATTCAAAACAAAAATAGTGCATTATCAAAACGTAGCTTTTATTCTCTCCAATGGCAATTTAAAAAAAAAAAACCGATTTTCCGAATATCTGATTATCCGAATGGGCCCCGGTCCCCATTAATTCGGATAATTGGAATTCTACTGAAGTAATAAGCTAGATTTTTGTATGTTGGCTTTACTTACCATAATGACAACATTAGATGATGATATCATACAGCGCCATCTAGCCGCTAAATAAGTAAGTTTTTGTTGATGAGGAATAAAATGACGATTTTTCATCGATTTAGTGTAATCATAATAATGTAAGCCGAAGGATAATTTATAAAAAAATGCCTATTAAATCAAAATATATGCGAAAAATCCGCGCACGACTGTTATTTTATTAGTCAATTCCCGTGTTTCCAACACTTTGTCTAGGGATTGTCATTGTCTAGGGATTTCATTATTTTATTTTATTATTATTGTCTTGGGAATTGCAAGGTAAAATAAAAAGTGTGTTGTGTACAAAATTTCAGCAAGACCAAATCGATCTGATCAATCGATCCATAAAAGATTCTGGCTACAAGACACAAGTTTGTAGAGCTACCGGATATTTTTCACATTGATCTGAAAATCACTTCCTTTCAGGTGAGATTGCATAAAAAAAAGGATAATAAAAAAATTCAGATCAATGTGAAAAATATCCGGTAGCTCTACAAACTTGTGTCTTGTAGCCAGAATCTTTTATGGATCGATTGATCAGATCGATTTGGTCTTGCTGAAATTTTGTACACAACACACTTTTTATTTTACCTTGCAATTCCCAAGACAATAATAATAAAATAAAATAATGAAATCCCTAGACAATCACACCAACTACATGGCCTCAAAGTAAGCAAAGCTTGTGTTATGAGATACCATGTAGCTAACTATGGGGGAACCTGAATATAAAATACACATGTAGATAAACACCGGAACATTTTTTTTTCTTGTTCCGGGCGAGAATCGAACCCGCAACCACTGGCGTCTGAGGCACATAGGTTTGGCCCATCGCAAAAGTGATCGTCATTCTTATGATTGCATTTGAAATCACTGTATTAACACAGGTAACAAGTCTGTAGGTTCCTTTTCCTTACTTAGGGTCCATCTACAGACTTAAGATAAATCAAGCTTAGACAACTTAACTGTACACCAAAGTCACAAGATTAAGCAGCTATGTAGTACATCCGTACACAAAGCAGTAAATTATCAATCGACACCATCTATATGAAACGTACGAACAAACGTACAAACACATAAGTCAGCTTTGTTTGGATCTAAGAACCGAAATCCTGAATACGCCCAGACCGTGTTTGGAGTCATACGGGTGCTTCCCAGTTTGGTTATTGATAGCTTCAATTAATGGTTTTGGTTTTAATTAGAATAGTAAGTTCAAATCAGGGACTTTTTCCCAGGGGAAAAATTTCAGTACCCTTATCAGTGTACTGCTTCTTCAAACACAATAACTGTACAAGTTATTAAAATCTAAATTAATTATATCAGTACCCAAATAATGTATACCGGATTAATTTCTGTAGATGTTTTAAGTACAGAAATATTTTAACTTAATTAATTTCTGTACCGAAATGTATAGGTCAGCATATGTACCTACGCTTCATAGGCTTCAACTAAACTGTCGAACATTCTACAGTTATTTAAAAATAAAATTTTAATATCAATATTAATATTAATACCGGGAAATTTCAGTTAACTGAAAAAAAATCAGTTATGCTACAATAATAAAACAGCTACAAGAATTATTTCGGTATGAATTCCTGTACTGTTATTTTTAAATACACCTAATTTAACGGTATGACGTCATCATACCGAAAAAAATTGAACAGAAATTCGGTATACAGTCCTTGGTTCAAATTAAATTCGATTTACATTTAATTTTAGGTTATTTTTTGCCCGCGTTTATCCTCAATCTCACCAGATGGTAAGTGAAGATGAGGTCGGAGATGACAGTACACGAGCCTAGGAAAGAACTGGCTCTTTATAAAATATTGCCGGAACACATCACCGCCGGAGCGGTGATATTTGGCGGCAGATTTTATATTAAGATTGGACCCTGACAAGATCCTACCACCAAGTGGGGCATACAGGGGCGTTAAGGCTATTCTAAGCTGACCCTACACGGGCCTGTTACCTACAGAAACAACTTTTTACCGCATTGTCTTTTTTATCTCTTATGTACTTTAACTCGAAGTTTTGATGTCTTTACAGCAGTGCGATCACAGAACTTTATCGAATCGTTTGTTAACGAATGTTCGTATAGTATGGAGACGGTTTTAAGAAAAAAATTAAATCTGTCCATTGCCGCACGGCCAGCTTAAATAAATGTGTACCTTGTTAATTTTGAATGTTTGTAAACATGTTGTATATAAATACTCATAAATATCTGTAAAATAAAAAATTACAATGTTACTCAAAACTTGCAACCGAGTCCATACTATACGAGCATTCGTAAACATTCGTTAATATACGATTCGATAAAGTTCTGTGATCGCACTGCAGACTTGTGACCTCGTGACCACTTATAATGAATCCTGCAAACTTAGAAAATCTGGTCTAAATTAAGTATTAGTAGCGATCGCGGTCTTAATCGCGTTTAATTTAAAATTTAGCAGAAGAGGTATGCTACAATTTTTTGAAAGATTTTAGGTAACACACGATAATTTTTATTTATGAGTCGAAAATTAGTTCTTTAAATCATTCAATAATAACATGCTATCAATGAATGAACTGAATAAAATCAAATATTTTTTATCAAGTAAAATTTGCAATACTCGTATAAATTTCATATCTTAAAATGACGAAGAAATAAAAACTGTCTTTCTAAGAACACACCACCTTCCTCTATTGCCATTGAATACAACCGGCTTATAGAATCAATGTACTAAGTCGAACACTAACCACGCAGCCCGGCTTTACTCGGATAGCTTCCGTACTATATCCGGTTCCGTTTGTGAGTTATGTTGGCAACTCTACTTAGTCTATTTGCTGCTCAGGTTGGTACTAAATCTTAGAGTAAAGTATTACCAAAGATTTTAAAGTATTAGTTATGTGTTTGCTTAACTTGAATACAGTTGAGTATAGAAGAGGAAGTTTACTTACTTTGATCTGAACCGTATATTAGAAAACATTATAGTATTAAAAGATATATCTATTCCATAGACTTAATTGTATTGTTTTTAGTTTAATTTGATTTAATTTAGATGAAATTTATATTATGTATTCTAATTTAATTTTTATGTAATTTAATTTGATTGAATTTAATTTGATTTAGTATAGTTTAATTTAATTTCGTTTGACTCTAGGTATAATTTTGTGAAATTCAATTTAGTTTGATTTGGCTGATTTCATTTGGTTTCATTTATTTTGATTTACTTTGTTTTAATTTGATTTAATTTAACTTCATTGTAAATATTTTATTTTATTTCTTTTAGATTTCGGTATTTTTATTTTTATTTGTATTGAGTATTTGAATTTTATGCATGTTCCCCCTTTTTTGTACTTATCTAAAACTTATTGTTAACTGAATAACAAAATAGGTTTCTTATAATTGGCCTCTGTGTAGCAAATAAAAAAATGTAATTATGTAATCGATTGTGCTGTTGAAACCAGTAAAGTGAAATAAATAAATAAATAGTGAAAAGCACTTATAGTGGATTTATATACAGTTTAGGTAACGAACTTTTCTGGGAGTATGCTGAATACCTCTAGTTCCACTGGGTGGTCTCACATCAGACAAGCTTACACAACGTTGATAGAAGCGAAAGGCATTAAATAAAACCATATATGAGGAGTGTCTGACTATAGGTACCAACTGTTAAACCAAAACTATAAAAAAAGTTTACGAGAAACATACAAAAAAAGTTTTTTCAAAGACCTTTAATAGCTTAATACATACATACATAACCTCACGCCTGTCTCCCCCTTGGGGTAGGCAGAGACAAGGGAACACCAATTGCTGCAATCCAGACATACCTCTTTCGCTTCTTCCACGTTCATCAATCTTTTCATACTTAATTATTAATAGCTTAATAATTAAGTTAAAATATAAACATCCTTTCTAAAGACTTGGACTGACATTTTGACATTTCGCGGTATATGATAACTATGCCTAAAGACCCACAAGGCTTTTTTGGCGCATGGATGATGACGTCAGGGGGGCGTGAGGGTGAAATAAGGGTTACCATTTTACCATTCAGTAAAATTTTCTGTATGGGAAAATATGAATGCTTAAGCGATTAGATTTTTCATGTTTGAAAACAGAAATTATTTCATTTGATATACTACAAAAAGGCAAGTCGTGATAAATTTCGAAGAGTTGAAGATATAAATAGAAGATTAAGTAAGAAAATATATCAAAACATAAAGTAACATAAAATTATAATCATGTTTTTATGATAAATTGTTTTCTTCATCATCCTCGTCTCAACTTTCCTTAGGTACCTACTCGTATCTAGAATTGCTCGTATTTTGAATTTTTTGTAAAAATTCTGCTTATCTTTCTTCACTTTTCATTCACTCTTTTTTTAAGAGACTATTGTCCTGAAATCGTTTTTATTTAAAGTGAAATTTTAAAAATCAAATAAATTGTATTCTAAAATGTATTTTTCAAAGTACCTATATGGCACTACGTAAACATTACAGAGGCAACTTGCTTCTTTACTCTTAAATTGTTTCTCTTTCTGAAAATGACTTCTTCATTTTTATAACTACAATAAGTAAGCCCACATTTTGTAAATTTTAGCGTTTTCGTATCTTTATATTGAATTTAAAAGTAAAATAACAAATATAAGCGGTACAATTAATGAAGTGACATTTCCGGAGACAGTATTTAGTTCCAATTTTTGCCACGCGCCAAAAGATCCTTGTCGGACTATACAGTACTTACGATCAGGTGATCGGGAAGATACAAGGTGTTGATATTAAAGTAACAAAATACTTAAAAACATTCCTGTGACTAAACTATTGCTTACATTGATCTGAGTTTTGTTTTGTAGCAATGGTAGTAATGATTCACAAAATATGTGGTTTGATTTAACGCCTCTCGCTTGTATCAACTTTGTATAAAAGCTTTCCCTGTGTAGGGTCGGCTTAGAATAGCCCTACCGCGCCTGGATAAGCGTGTCGTAAGAGGCGACTAATCCGAATGACCCCAGCTTGGTAGTAGGATCCCGTCAGGGTCCGACTGGCTAGCGACCACGCTTCATTCAAAATCTGCCGCCAAATATTACCGCTCCGGCGGTTATGTGTTCCGGCAATATTTTATGAAGATTCAGTTCTTTCCTAGGCCCGTGTGCTGTCATCTTCGACCTCATCTTCACTTACCATCAGGTGAGATTCAGGTCAAACGCGAACGTCTTTAATAAAACCTAAAATCTTGGAAATAAACAGGGTGACTGGTGGGTCACTTTCGAAATTCGAGGACATGATAGTGTTATATCATACATGAAGGGAAAAAATAAAATAAAGAAATAAATTGTAAATTTTTACTGAGTAAACTTAACGGAAAGTTAAAGAATTTATTACGCAATGCATGGTTACACTGGTACGGACGTACGCAGGGCGATATCAACACAGAATAGGTAGGTAGGTATAGACGGCTTCACGAACGGTCGTCGACCGTAGAAAACTCTTTATTTATTTCTAGGGAATTCTGGTGAAAAATTAAAGATTATAATCTGATTATAATTATGTAATAATAGTAGGTGAAAGTACCTACTATTATTACATAATTATAATCAGAATCGAATACGGAGTGCTCTCCTTCCATATCTAAAATTTGTCAACAGTCACCCTGTATATTGTTGTATAAGCTTTTAAAATGTCATGGACATATAAATTAATAAGTCTAGAAAATCTAGATCAATCTTTCAGCAACTGATTTGTCAGGATTTCTTAGCAGATCCAAAAAAAACATTGTTTGCTTAGTACTACATACGAAATTATTATCCAAACTCAGAATCCAAATCCAGCTAATATAATTACTTAATCTATCTCAGAAAAATATATCCCATTCTCAACTTTAGCTCCAAATATTCCTTTTCATATAATTATTTAGCAAAACCTTTAGTAATCCAGCTTAGGGCATTAAGGCGATCTTAAGGGTATTATCAGATTGTATTCCAATAAGAATAAATGCAATTCTCATACTTATTCTTAAATTATTGTAGAAATGAGGAAAAATATTGTAACGGGATTGGGCTGAATTTTTTTTTTTTTAAGAAAAGAGATTTCTCAGCCTAAGCTAGAAACCTGTACAGCTTCACAAAAAATTGAGAGAATATTACTCTTTCTACGAAAAATATACCAAATAATTCTGTGGTTCAAAAATAAAAACAAATCCATATTGCTTACGTTATTTTCATATTTATTATCCGTCATGTTTTTTTATGTTGCAATAATACTGTTTTTTTTTTGGTTTTAATCAAAATACAAAGTAATTCTGTAGTAATTTGTGTGTTAAAAACTGTTCTCCATGTTTATGGCTATAATTTCGCTAGCTGTACATAGTCCTAGCTCGCGGGTAATGCCAATGGCGGTACCGTGAGCTCCATCTATGGCGGATGAGGTACACCTTGAGGTTTTTAGTGGGTAGGTCTGGCCTTCTGCCGGATCGTCCCCACATATCCCGTCGCTCCCCCTTGGGCGGTCGGGGACGTGATGGCACGTTTTCTTCAAGTTAAAAAAAAAACATAGTCCTAGCCAGGGCTACATACAATCTTGGGACATCTCTTTTGTATCGACTTATATTTTTATAGAAGGATAATTATACATGCAAGGTATGTTTTATGACGGTTACTAATTATAGCAAACGCAAAAAATATGTTTACTTGTATTAAGACCAGAGGGACAGATTTAAGGGGACAGTTTTAAAGGAGTTTTTGGAGATTGGCTGACCCCCTGTCACTACAATAGTGTGTCTCCATCTTTATAATACCTCCAAATTTGTCAAATGTGACATCAGATGGTCTTATAACTTTTGGTGTTCTGCAGTTATAAGGGATCTGGTGTTACAAGGGATACAGGCGTGACGTTATTTTTGTGTATGTATGTATTTATAATATTACTATTTGTTATGTTTATATGTATTAGCAGTGTGTGAGTGATCAGATTTTAAGTGAATATCTATTATTAGTCTTCAAAAAAAGGTTTTCAGTAGTGTTCAGTTTTTGAAAATTTGTAATCAATTTACTATTTATACACTTTCTACAAAAGTAATAGTAATACCTTTCATTTACAAGTCCCTAAAAAAAATAAATCCTACGTGCAATTTTAAAATTCGAATTTGTCTAAGAATTTAAGGATGTTTGTTATTTTAGAAACAGTTAGATTTTGATTTGTTTTAGCATGTAAACCGCGGGAAAGCCTATTTGAACCATGAAAATTAACTATTTCACGTGATTGGAACTCTATCAACAAAACAACAGTTGTTACGAACAGTGTTGAGGTATTTCAATATTTACCTAAACATATTGCCTTTACTCGACCACCTTGCGTACCATGTGAATTTATTTAAAAACCCAATAAAAAAATTTACTGCGTATGAAATGTTCTAGAGGACTTTTGCAGCTCTGGACGTCTACCGGCTGTTGATGATGATGATGAAATGTTCTAGAAATGATAAGAGGTTTCTTTGACTGAGTTTGGCCGAAGACGGACACGCGAGACAATGTCTCAAATTAAATACTGTATAGGTATAAACTTTAAATTGTATGTAATGATATCAGCTAGAGTTTCCAATGATTTAATAGATGTTTATATTATTTTAACGTTTTATCGCAGGGTTTGACACAAAAGATAAAAAATAGCATCACTATTTATTTATTCTTATCCGTTTCTCAGTTCTTTTCTTCTATCTATACTTATTGTTTTGCTAAGTTTTGCAGGAAGCTTTGCAAAAAGCAACGCTGATACGGAAAACTGGTTTTTATAAGTTCTAAAGCAAAACTTATAAAGTGTCTTACGTGTGTAGTTTCTAAGAGGTATAAAGTTATAAATATAAGCTCATTATTTTTAATTTGTTACTTTTGAAAATCTGCCGAAAGTTTAATTATATACCCATAATTAATATATCATTTACACACGCGACTGTGAATATTTGTTTTCTTTTTTTTAAATAAAATTAATTTCATTTTCTTACATAGAAAGTGTACAATCAAGTTAAAAATCAAATCTACATTTCAAACTAAAACCAAACTAAATCCAACTCAAATTAGGTACAAAAGAAAAGAAAAAAAAAAGACATTCTAAGTTTCGTTCAAAAATATCGAATGATTCAACACTGGCGCGTTGTCTCGTGAAATAAAGGATGTGCGATCGGAAATAAAAGGGGTGTGGTGGGGGAATCGATGCACTTACTAATCTCATTTAAGCTTCGAACGTCGAGCGAGAAGGATGTTATTTTGGTCGTCTGCGATTACCGTGTGGTATTGCTGCTATTTTTGTGCGAATTGGTAGTATTTTAGCGTTTAGGTTGTAGTTTAAGTGGGGTTGTTTGGTGTAGAGTAGGGTTGTAGGGTTGTTAGTTGTTACGTACAGCTCTTTGTAGTAGATTTTTAGAAACATCTCAATGAAGACGGTTAAGATTCGGCTCAGAATAGCCTTTCTGATAGGGTATGCTGATGGTTGGTAGGCAGAGCAACAGAGGCTATAAAACTATTTGATGTCACGTTTGACTCACGTAAAGGTATGATAAAGATGATGTAAAGAAGGTATGAGAAAGACCTTTCCCTGACGTATCTGAATTGTAACGAAGTACCGTTATTTTCCAAATATACAACTACACTAAATCTAAATCATGATCATCAGGATCAACATCGTCTCTCACCTCACTATAAGACCTCTCCAGAGGATTGATTGCTTTATATATTTTAAGTGAAACCTATTCACCTATTCACTCGACACTTAAAAGTTACAGGACTGTAGTGTTCAGGAAAAACAGACGCAGGCAGATTGTTCCACACCTTGGCAATCCGTACCAAAAAGGAACTATCGAAGGAACTATTCGACTTCTTGGTAAATCCGCTATGGAATGGAAGTTCTGTCTGTGTCTGGTAGTCCGGTGGTAAAAAGGAGTGGGTTCAAATTGGTCAAAAAGAGCACTCGCACACTCACCAAAATGTAGCTGTTTTGACCAAAATGTAGCTATTTTGACCAAAATGTAGCTATTTTACCAAAAGTAGCTATTTTGACCAAAATGTAGCTATTTTGACCAAAATGTAGCGTTTTTGGTCAAAATGCGTATGGTCCACTTACCATAGCCCTACCGCCCCTGGATAAGCGTGTCCTAAAAGGCGACTAATCCAAGTGGCACCCGCTTGGTGGTAGGTAAGGTGGCCAACTTTTTTTCTAATATTATATGCAACGGTTATTATATTATTTAAATGTTTTAAACACATATTTCTAGAGCTTCTCGTACAAATTATTAATTTAAGTCTAGCAAATGAAGTGTTTATTTTTGTTCAACATTAAAAAGTAAAATGTAGTGAAAAACAGTTTAATATTGTTTAAAACAGTGTGGTTGGCAACTCTAGTTGTAGGACCCCAAATTCACTTGCCATAAAGTAAGATGATTTAATGTCAAACTTAAGTTTGGTCACCAATAAAAAAAAACATCGAAAACACTGACAAAGCCTTGTTTTCTCCTTTAGTTGTCGTTTCCGACACCTCGACACAATATTCAGCTCAAAGGACGACCACTCATCGACATTCCGGCCACGGGAGAGCACACGTCGTTTATCGACTAATTGATCGAAATGTGCACCTGCGGTTGTACAGTAGTGATGTACACTATCTATAGTTTTGTCGATGAATTTGATTTGAGTTTTATTCATATTTCTATGACATCTTGTTTTGTCCACCTTATTGTCAAAATCAATGGAATCTGAGCTTTTTTATAGTTGTACAATTTAATTATGCTAACGGTTTAAGTGTTCAATTATAGCAGTATGACTCTGATATTATGTAAAGAAATTATCACTTGCTATGTAAGTTTAAGGTATTTAACTAATCTTAAGAGGCTTAATCCTACAGCTATAATCTTATTTACAGAAAACTAATTAAAAATAAAATTAAAACTTAATTACTAAATTAATTAAATTAATTAATAATTAAAAAACGTATTTAAAATACAGTACACATTCACATACAAACTCTCACAAAGAAAACACACATCTGGCATAATCGTAGTCTGTTTTTTTTTAATATTTGTGAACCCTTAAATATTACTTACATAATTTATACTTGTAAAGATCCTGTTGCTCACAATATATAAAAATCTCAACTGGGAATCAAATAAAATGTTTGTAAATAATGAAACACATTTAAAATTGTTGCTTAAGACTTTTATTTAAATTTAAGTTCTTAATTATCGACAACTAATCATATAGCGGTCACATCACTAGTGGTATTAAGATATTAGCTGTGGTATGTTTAGTGTTGTTCTAATGGCGTGGCGGCATGAATAGTTAAGTTACGTCGAGTTATAGCGATTTCCGATATGGTTTGACTTAGCTACGACTAATTCCTAAGAGATTTATACTATGTCAGTTAATGTTTTCACAATATAAGGAGTATTAGTTGAGTTTGGAGTATTTGTTCTTAGTACCTATGTTAGATTAAGAAGATGTAGTGACTGAAGTTTGAAAGGAGTATGCTACGGTGGTTTGGACATTTGGAAAGGATGAGTGAAAGTAGATTTACGAAAGAGGTGTACAGAGCAAGAATGGATGGTGCTGTCGGAAGGGGCCGCCCTAGGCGAACGTACGCCGATCAAATTGGCGACGTTCTTAAAAAGGGCCTAGTTAATAGTACCCGTGACCGGCGATCATGTATGAATAGATTAATGAACCTGGAGGAGGCGAAAGAGATATGTCTGGATTGTAGCAATTGGTGTTCCCTTGTCTCTGCCTACTCCAAAGGGAGACAGGCGTGAGGTTATGTTACATACATTACTATTTAGTTAGGTATATTACTATTATTAATGAGAAGTTCTTTAACGTTAAGGGTAGCGATGTTTGATGTGCCGTTGCAACCATCATCATCTCAACTCCTTGTAATGAGCCCACTGCAGGGCTGTGAGTCTCTCCCCTAGGTGAAGAGGAGGTATAGGCCATAATCCACCAAGTTGGCCCAGTGCTGGGTGGTGGATGCCGAATTTTCAGGGCTCCAAGATGGCTTCTGACGAACCCTAACGACTATTTTATACAATTATACAGCACCTGGGACCGACTGCTTAACGTGCCCCCCGAAGCACGGAAGTTATGTTATAAATGAATGGTCGGCGGACACCCATCCAGGTGCCGACCGTGCCGAACGTTGCTTAACCTGTAATATCGTATGATACTTCTTGCCGTTGCAATGATATCATAATATTTTTCCTGAGTTTAACGCTAGTCAAATTAATCTAGATTTGTGTTTAGTTTTAACTTCCGAATATATAAAATAGATATGAATTTCTGTTTAAAGAATGTATTTTTGTTCGTATACCAGCCTTCACTTTTCCTGATTAAATGAAGCTCAAGCTGATTGAATAACTTGTTTAAATTTAACTAATTATTTTGAAATAACCCCGCTATTGTTTTCTATATTGTGATCATTATAATGCTACCACTTAACCCCTCGCCAGCCGAACCCTTGCCAAAATTGAAAACTCACTGTTTTGAGAAGTCTTCTTATATATAGTAGTATCTGTTAGTCGATGAAATAACATGATTTCAGTAGAGCTTGCCGGGGACACCGTGGTTTCAAATAATGGCGGACTATGGGTCTATGGGACTAGTCGTTGTTGGTCCTAAATAACCCGGCCGTACCCCTCCAGTGACTATCAAATCAATAAACATTTTCTCTACGAAAAAAAAGGTTATGTGACCGTCACTGGAAAACCAGTTACCACAATAGGCATTACCTCTAAAAATATTCTTATTACTTTGCTTATAAAAAAGTGAATAATACTATACAGGATGACTGGTGACAATTTTAGATACTGAAGGAGAGCGCTCTGTACACGATTCCGATCATAAATAATTATGTTATACAAGTAGGTACTTAATTTTTCGCTAGAATTCCCTATAAATTAATACTACTATGTTACTATTGACTTTACATATAACTGAGTCAATCTGGCACGCGGATCGCTGCCAACGCTAGCGTAACCATCCGTTGCGTAATCAATTCTTTAACTTTCGGTTAAGTTTACTCAGTAAATAATTAATATATATATTTATTTTCTCTTTCATGTATGATCTCAAACTATCACGTCCTTGTATTTTGAAAATGACCCTCCAGTCACCCTGTATCGCAGTGCCACTGTAGTCCAGATTATATCCTGAAAAGCTATTTAAGTTAAGCATACTTTCCATAAAGTCAGAACATAGCACTGCTACTAAAAATACAAAAAGATAGACAGACATTGCTCGAATAGTTGTACTCTTTGAGAAACTTTTCCGTATAAATAGGAAGACAGAAATGCGACAGCAAAAATGTCTAAAACTCGTTAGATCAACTTCTGTTCTCATTATTATACATTCTCTTTATTTTCTTTTTGATATCCGATACGTACAGTATAAATTGCTCGCGTACTTGGCGTAAGTAGCGGTAGGTACTTTGGATTAATATTCAAAATAAAGCTTTGTGGATAAAAATACTAAATAAAATTCATCCAGCTGGGACTCGAACCAATAGATTTTTATCTTTAAAATGCTAAAAAATTGCATTTGCAAGTATTATAAAAACTTTGTTTTACCTACTATGCGTAAATTGTCGCATTACCTCAACTATAAAACTTAAAATGTATACAACTAAATAAACTCAAAAGGAATCTCAGCAGAAAATACTTATATATATCTAAGTATTTTTCTAACAGTTCAGAATATAAATATTATTTTCTCTCTGAAATTTTTACTCGAAACATATTTGCAAACGTCCCAAAAATCCCTTAAATTATTGTTTCCCCCGACATCAGTCGCAAGGCATGCAGCTATTTTTAACCCTTACTTGAGAGATGTCTACTATTAACAGTGAATGTATCGTCGGTCTTACAGACCGCAGTATTTGGGTACCTTGGACCGAGAAGAAAATTGTCTTGAAATTGCAGTGACTTTTAAATTTGTGGCTCTGAAGTGCGGTGGTTTAATGTAAAAATAGTTTGCCTTGTGTCGTTACTTGATAGTTTTGTGTTGATAGCATTACATTGGAGATTTCGTTATTCTTAAACTCTGTCTTAAATATGGAATTAGAATTAGAACTGGGACGTAATAATTGAGTGTTTGAATCCCTCAATTTGTCTCGATCAATACAAAATGGAGTCGGAATCGATTTCATTTCGAATACTACATCAAATGTCCAGTCCCTGTAGCGACTCTCATCGACGGCAAACATAACTTATGTGCCAATTTCATCCTCACTAAATCACCAATGGACTTCGTACCAACGTATAATATTGGCCGTAAATTTTGATATTATCTCAATGAAATTTTGTAGCAACTCTTTTTAAATTAAGTTTTCAGCCTTATTTTTGCAAAGCATTTTTCATAGTTTCGTACGTGAAGAGTTAAATCATTTAGAATATTTCATACGAGAAGCTGGGTTTTTAAAGTTTTATTATATCCATAAGAATATTTATAGACTTCGTGATAAATTTTAGCGCGGTGGTTATTATATTAAAAAAAGAATTAATGTAAAAAAGTGCATTACAAGTTCTTTTTATTTATCGCTTTGGTATAATAATTGTAATGTAAAATAATAGTTTTATTGAACGGTTTACCTCATTTTACCTGTATTTTTATCTAAAGTCCATTATTTTTATTTTATCATTCCTTAGCTTTTAGAATAAGAAAATAGTTCTAAACTCAAATTTCAAAAAAATACCCTCTATCGAAATCTTATCAAATCTCCTTTTGATTAAAACTCGTTATACGAACCAAACTATCTTAAGCATCCGCAAACGAGCTCTCTAAACTACAATCAATCGCAGATTCTTAAAAAAAAAACAACCAATTTGTTCTACACGATTCCGTTTCATGCTTCGCGTCTCACTGAGGAATAGATAAGGGTCTGTGAGACCATCAATCAGCAGTTGGGGGGTTATGGGGGGTTTCAGACCACGTCGTGATTTGTCAGCGTGTATGTTTGTTTAATGGTATTTCAGGGATATCGGGATTCTGGTAGTATTGGGGAAATTGAATTTTAGTTTGGTTGTGTGCAGGTGAAGTTTAGTTTGTTTCTGGGTACATGTCAAAATTACAGAAGCAAAACTATTGTGGACTTTATCAAAATGTGGACATTAAGAATACTTCTTGTCATTCGGGGAATCTTTTTGGCACTTATATCTACAATAACTCATTCCGATGCATTGCGGATCTAAAGGCTTAACATTTTATTATTAAGCCTCTTCTTATATTATTATAGACAATTTTAAAAGTATACTTACTTGAAATTGTGAAAATTAAGAATCAGAATTAATACATTCTTTTTTATTATGAATTAGATACGTCTTAACCAATTAAAAACTCGACCGAGTTAGTAGGATAACAAGGCATTTACTTAAGTGTAGATATCCAATGCTTTTGAGCTTACCATTACCATACTTACCATTACACCTTACCATTACATTACCTTCCATACCAATAAATCAGTAAGTAAATAATTCAAGACTCAGGGTTAACGCTGCGTCACGTGTGTCTACGCCTGTACGATACGATTTGAAACAAAACAAATAAACATAGGTAATCACGTAAAAAAACTCCCGTTTCAGCCTTCCTATGTTAGAGTGAGTCTCGTCACTCTAGATAAGCTCTTAGTCTCAGCTTTGTCATTTTAGCTTTCAGCTCATCCATGGGTGCCGCCCGCTGCGCATCCTCTATGTACCGATTGGCTGTTGCTCCGATTATGACCTTTACCAATGCGGATCATTAAAGGGGGATTCTCAGGAAACTGAGGAGTCTCGTGGCCGCTCTTGCGGTCCCCACCCTGTCAGGGTATTCTAAACCTTTTAGCCAGCGGGGCTAGCAGCACTTTAGAATACCCTTTCGTCCGTAACAGAATTCATCCTCCTCCTACTAGAGCTTGCTTTAGTGGGTGCCAAACCTTTCCTAGGCTGAAAAACAAAATCAAAAGCTTCCATACCTAAAACATTTCTCCATTTGAAAATGAAAAACTTTTTTTATCGTAACCATATATCTGAACATAAGCACATTTCAAACCTTCAGCAAATTCTCGAATGTAATAACCCGACTGCAAAAATGAGTTCGTCTTCACGGGCGACTTAACTCGCGGTTGTGAGGAATTTAAAAATTGTTCTCGCTGAAATAAGGTTCGGTTTTGTTAGGGGTAAACTTTGTTTTGTGAGAATGTAAGTGATAGGTAGTGTTTCTTGATCTCTATGCCGTTAAGCCTGCGGTGTGATAGGTCGTTGATTTTAACCCCAACCAGGTCTATCTGAAGTCTTCGTGGTGCCTGGTTACTTGGTGTTTTCAAAAAAAAAAACTAAAAAGTTTTATTCATCTTAGGAATTTTAAAATTCACTTAATGACGCCATCATATACTTCGGCTTTAACTAGTGGTTGATAATTGTTGAATAAGATATTACAGTGGACCAAGAGACACAAAAAGCCGGCGGAAAAAAAATCTTAGCACTCCTTTTCAGTCAGAATTATACGAACTAATACAAATAGGTAAAGTACAAATTGACCATAGCATGAAAATAAAACGAACACAAGACAGCTAATTGTGAGAGACAATGTCATGCCACAACCAAATTGCTTACATAGTAGGTGCGTTGAGCTATGGATGCACAACACGAACACAATTTCTCAGGGCGACTTCCGTGCTTCGGAGGTGCTTCCGTGCGAGCAGTCGGTCTCGGGTGCTGAATACTTGTACACAATTTCGGAGCCCTGAAAATTCTGACATACACCAGCCAGCACTGGGCCAGCTTGGTGCATATACCTCCTCGTCTCGCAGAGGAGAGAATCATAGCCCTGCAGTTCCCTCATTACAAAAAAAAAGAGGTTAAGACGTTGCGCAAATAGCAATATAGAAATTCTTTGCAATTTTTCTTCATAAATATAACCGATAATATTCCAGCCAGTGAAAACGTAGCTTTCTTCTCCCTTAAGAAAACGGCTTTGTTCTTAGATAATGGAAAAGATATGAGGGGGCACGTCGAGTGTTCATTTGTTTTCGATTCGTATGTACCTAATGGAGTTGAAGGAAAAATATCTTGTCAACATGTCGGTACTTACCTGAATAGGTACTTGTGTTTGGAAGGAACGATAATGAAGCCTACGGTTCTTTTTTTAAATCATTAGGTGAAACAGCTTTTTACTGGTTTACGAAATATTGTTTTCAGCTTTCTTTTTTTTTAACTACGGGTATTTTCATAAGTTTGATTCAAGCATAAAAAAACTGTTTCCAAATTGGAATATTAGATTAACACTTTACCATAGTGTTGGTTAAATTACGCTGCTCTCTATAAAAATATCCAAAAATTACAATAAACTTAATGAATGGCGCACAAAAATGTAAATGGCAACCATACATTTCGCCATTTTTGATCGTTTCATTTCTGTCAAAACTGTCATTGTAGTGTCACGTGTTTTGTCATTTGGTACAAATATGTCATTTGAAGTTAGGAGGAATGGAATAGCTATGTACAGAGAAACTATTTTGAATAAATCTTGTGCTTTTTTAATACGATGTCTATCTGAAATTAAGTGATTTATCTTTTTTTGAACGTATATTCTATTCATAGAACCGTTGTGCTCACATTCTAGCCCCAAGTATAAAGAAATGGAAACATGTCTTTTGGCAAGTCAAGAAGAGTAGGCGTGACGACGAATCTAAGACAGACGGTTCATAGCTGCTTAGTATCAATTGATTGAGTATTCTGTTAAGTAATTGTTGGAAGATATAAGTGAATACAGATATTTTGTAATTGAGTTTAATATGAACCCAAAGACAACTAAAAGGTACACTAAATAAGGTATACCATTATCAATATATTTTAAAAATAAGTTTTGCACATTTAGACTATCATATTGACAAGATGTTCAAGATGCCGTTTCATTTCAGACTCACTTTGAAAAAATTACTATGAGTTTAAATACAGGGATACACACAAAATAAAAAGAAAAATACTTTTAGACTCCTGTCAAATATTAGCAGATCGGGAAATAAACCATCATTATAAAGTGCACCTATCAAAATCTATTGCGCACACATATTTCACTCCAAACAATATTACAGCTACATCATATAACCTTAAAGTCTTCACTTTTCCACGAACTCGTCTACAGACCAGAGGGATTTCATTTTGCTAAACGTTAAAATTTTACATCACAATATTGAAGCAACCGCGCTTAAAGTCTGTTAGATATTTCTGTAGTGAACTTGGAGGTTTTCTGCTGGGTATTTTTACTTACAAATATTCGAAGAAAAATGCATGCTTTAACATGTTTTACTACCAGCTTAATCTCCTTTTTTATCGGAGAGGCAAGTGAAGATGAGGCCGAAAATAACAGAGTAGTAAGTAAGCCTTCTCTAAGGTTGTTTTTTATTTACCAACCAAATTTAAATTTTATTTCTTTGATACGATATGAACGTACCTGCATATTTATTTTAGTATCGCATGATAGAAAAAAATAAAGATATGGCACCACAAACTCTTTCGAGATTTTATTAATAATACTACGACGTAGTACTACAAGTTTTTTTTTGTAGTAGCTTCTTTATTTTAATGATATTCATTCATGATTTAGAACGACTACGCTTTGCTTCATATGTAAGCAACTAGTTATCATAATTGGACAAATGAGATTCACTGTCCGCTGGTTATAGGCTACATAAAATTACGTTAAACTGACTACAGCGCCCTCTAGGGGATTTAAAGTGAGGAACTAAAAAAAAAAATTGAATTAGAATTAGATAGAATTATAGAAATAAATAAATAAATATCTCTATCAATATGAAGTAAATACATAAATATTCAGCGGAGACTACAAGATGTAATATTGTCTAAACGGAAATGTGCAACTTTGGCTTAAGTAACAAACTTACACACACATCTTAAAATCTTATTAATTGTGACAGTTTGGCATACGACTAAAAACAACTTACCTTGATAAAATAAATTAAAAATACTTTTTTGAATACCTAATTATTCATATAAGCACAGTAAACAAAATAAAACAATTAAAATGACAATACGAAGCTTTCGAGCTTTTGAAAAACAGTCACTATATAGCCTTTAATATCAGCCGCCGCGTGGTTATTTCATATTTTTGAATCCCTTATTAATAACTTATCAAATAGCCTCTAACCTTCCCCAAGAGAAAGTCGATAAAATAAAATAAATAAATAAAATCCCCAGACAATCACACCAACTACATGGCCCCAAAGTAAGCATAGCTTGTATTATGGGATACCATGTAGCGAACTAGGGGGGAACCTAGAATATAAATACATAAATAGATAAACACCCAGACATGGAACATTTTTTTTTTCTTGTTCCGTGCGGGGATCGAACCCGCAACCACTGGCGTCTGAGGCAGATAGGTTTAACCCAACGCCAAAGTGGTCGTCGAAATAAAAATAAAAACGAAGTTATGATCGAAGACTCTTTATACGGGGTTTTGTGCGACATAGTGTGCACGTATCTAATATTATATAACTTATAAACAAGCAAACAAATAAAAACCTGTTTATCATATTATACTCGTATTATTGTAAATCAAAACTGTATTTCTATATCCATCCGTATTTCCTTGTACCACACTGTAAGTGGGAAATAGCTAAGAAGTGGTGGGAATAAAAGCTAAACGCCGCCATCGCGCTGATTTGTTTCATTCGCCATTTTACGAATGTGGACCACTTGTGAGAAATACTCCGTGGTATTGCCAGGATTATTCCTGGCTTCAATTGTAAACGTTATTACAATGCTGGATTTTCACATCTGTTTAGAGTTATTTGAGTTTTGGTTAATATTCAGGGTCCGACTTTAATAGGCAATTATATTTTAATAGTAGATTAGGAAAGAGGGGTAGGTCTGAATTTGGAAAAAAATTTTTTTTTTTCAAATACCTTTTTTTTATAAAATTATTCTCTGTGAGTAAAATTTAAGATTAATCTACATTTTTTGACTACATACAAATAGATTGAAACGTTTTTATTACTCGCTGTGTAGTCATAAACTAAAGATCAAACTTAAATTTAGATCACTTAGAAGAATTTTGAAATTTTAATTTATGAAAAATATTTAAAAAACAAACATTTTTTTTTCGTTATTGTGACCCACTCATCAGTCTTAATCTGCTATTAAAATATTATTGACTATTAAAAGGCAACCCTATATTCACACTATTTAATCTTTTATTTTCATCTGCGATAAATGCCGCGTTAGATCTCCATCTCAAAGCACACGGGTTTAGGAAGGACCTGGCCCTTCATTAAACATTCCGGCGGTGATAATTAGCGGCAGATTTTATATGAAGAGTGGTCGCTAGTCAGTCGTATCCTGACGAGATCCTACCACCAAGCGAAGGTCATTCGGATTAGTTCCTTTTTACGACACGTTTCTTCTTTTATACAAATAATTTTTCCATACATTTTTTTTTTAAAAGCTCATACTTACATAACTTAATTATGCTAACTATTTTCTTTTGTTTCAGGTATAACCATTGTTACAACATCACTTACCGGGTCCATTAAGCAAGGTTCCGTACCATTTAATTTCTGAATACACTTAGTATTTCATTTCATTAGCCGCTGAGTCTATTTAATTCTATAAATAAATTTAATTAGCCGCTGAATCTGTTTAATTAAATAAAATATGAATTCTTTTAAAAATATAGTTAGGTACGAGTATATGATGTATAAAAAAATTGCTTCTGTAGCCATAATTATTTACGCCTTTATGTGTTAACATAGTCAAAAAACTTGACTTCAACATATACAAATAAGATAACTAGTTATCTTGTAAACTTTCTTCTAAGTTCAAAATGTTCATGATGTGCAGAAACCGTAGAATATGGCGGATTATTTGGCCACAAAATATAGCACTAATACATACCCTAATAGTTACCATTACTCGAACAACCTTTATGATTGCTTTGCGATTTTTGTCAAGCACAGATTCCGAATTTAAAACCGAGCTCAGTCTTTTTGCAATATCTGCAAAAAATATTTCTTTTTTAAAAACAAAAGATAGTTCAACTTTACCGGCCAGTATTAACTTATTATCATCCAATGAGTTCTAATAGCCTTCTTCGTTTTTACGTAATATTGAAGTGCAAACCTAAAAGTTTTTAACACCTTTATTATACATAAAAACGAATCCAGAATAAAAAAAAAAACACAATTAAAAGAACACATTATGTATAAAGGGTGGCCTTATCGCTTGGAAGCGATCTATTATGTAAACTCTGAATAAATCATTCTGATTCTCACAAAAACCTTGTAACATAACTTAATTTACCCACGTAATTATCTTTGTAGCGATTAGAAGCACAGTGTAACTATATTTCAGAATGAAACCACAATGCTCTTATCTATAACAGTCACAGTCAGAAGCACTAGATAGCTTAGCTTGACTTAATAGGCTTAGCTTACGTGAGCCTTAGGCTTCGTAATATTTGGTACGTGATAAGAAAGTATTTCGTTATTTGTTTTATTTCATAACTAATGCTACTGTTACTCATACTTTAAAATACAATGCTAAAAACGTGCTATTTAGTATGCTCAATATGAGCATGCCTAGGAGCAGTTTACATTTGCTAGCAATATGCATGCTAGTCTTATGTATGCCTTTATAGGGTCTATTTTATGAAGATCAAAATATTTTAGGAGAATGATGTGTGGATTCAATTTTGAAAAAGATTTTTTTTTTTATTAAATTGATACATTTTAGTTTAATCTGTTATATCGATACTAGTATGCTCAATAATTAAACCAGGAGTGCGAGCACAGAACTTTATCGACTCGTATGTTTACGAATGTTCGTGTAGTATGGAGACGGTTTCATTGAAATCTATCCATTGCACGGCTAGCTTACATAAATGTGTGTCTTGATAATTTTGAATGTTTGTAAACATATACTCTTAAGTGACTGTAAAATAAAAAATTACAATGTTACTATAAACTTGCAACCGACTCCGAACATTCGTAAACAAACGAGTCGACAAAGTTCAGTGTGCCTAGTGCGAGTTACAAAACGTTTTGCGAATAACTTTACCATCGCGTTAATCGAGCTTACTTTACACGTATCGACTATCGAAAACTTGCGAGTGTGAGTTTCAAACCAAGCTAACCAATCGAGTCGCGTTTACTCACTGTGAAATGTGATGTCCGTAAGCTTCGTGAAATAATCCGACCATTTTTGGGAGACTATTTCTCATATTGGATCTTATAGAATACGAATATCTCATTAAATCGTTGGGGTTATAGCAGTTTGTTTATGTTAGCGAAATTGTTTATGTTATGAGTTTTGAAGAATGGGTTACAGTGAGCCAAGTATGTTTATATTAAAATGAGAACATGTCCTATAAATGAAAAAAATATCAAGTAAGGTCTAGAAACGTTTAACTTTCATAAAAAATGTAATTTATTTTATTACTTAAATACAAAGGAACCCGTCGTCGTGACGATTTTAGACTTGTTCTAAAATATAAATTTTAACATCTTTTTGAACAAACGATATCGAGCCTTATAGGTAATTTGGGTTAAATCTACCAATGGATTATAAAATGCGAGAGCTCTTTTTCCAATATTTTTCATTATAATTGCACTCAATTTGTCCTTAAACATATTAAATAAGTACAACACACAAAACAAAACTAATAAACTTATGTTTTCACGACCATCTCACTGCGAGAATACAAGTGAGAAGTTTTCGAACGCGTTTACGTTTACGTTACTATTCGAAACGTGAAAAACACAACTCGCACTCACAAAACATTTCAAACTACCAATCACGTGCAATATCGTTCTCACTTTCGAATGCGAAGGGGTCGATTGTTTACGACGTAAAAACTCACACTCAGGAATTAAGTTTCCCATTTTTGCCACTAGTTGGCGTTGTTTCGATCCCATACAAAACGAAGTTTACGTAAACGAGATGGTGAAGTTAAAAAAACTCGCACTAGGCACACTGTGCTCGCACCGCTATTTAGGCGCGCTTAAAGCACGCCCCCTTTCAACCGCACCGCTGATAGCATGCTTAAAAACCGCAAGCCTGTCGATTTACAAGCGTGCTCGAAATAAGCATGCTAATTTTGAGCAACATTCCGACAAACATGCTACCACGTAGCAAGTGCTCAATTGAAGCATGCTTTCGTGCTTGAAATGGGCATGTGTACAAGTAGCTTAACTCTTAGCTCGTCTTCGCTTGGAGCAGCTTGTTTTACTCTTTTAGGAAGACTTACAGATAATCAAATATGGTAAAGAGAAATGAATAAGTGGTTAAGGGCAATTTAAAAGTTTTGGTGTTAATTCCCATTTAGGTTGTCTGGTAGAGATCGCTCTAGAGCGATAAGACCGCCTTTTGTACATTGTTATCCTTTTATGTTTATCTGTATTTTTTTTAATAAACAATAAAGAGTAAATAAATAAATGTTACCATCTTTGCAAAGACGTCTTTTCAAATCGATATTCGATAAAAATCGTGATAACTCGTTAATCTTACTAATATTATAATTAAGAAAGTTTGGATGTTTGTTCCTCAGTTACGGCAGAACGGCTCAATGGATTTGGATGAGATTTGACACAGTGATAGTGTACAGTCTGGAATAGCATATAGAGTTTTAAACCGATATGCCTGCGGGATTGGAAATTGCGAGGGTATACCGTGCGAAACAGCTAGTTGCTTGAGCCAAGAAAACTAGATTTAGACTGTCGAAAGTAGATAAAAATTTGTTTCGTAGTTTCGGTGATTACCTTGAACAAACAGACAGATATTATAAGTTGTAGAGACTTAACTGGTTTACCTAAACCGCTTTGAAGGGAAAAAGATAGTGAATTTTCTGATAAAAAATTAACGTTAAAGAGCTGTCATTTGCGATCACCACGGAGCGCATGAAAAATAAAATTAATAGTGCGATGGCTCGACTTTTATTGAATATTACCGGGATAACTTAGACAATAATAAATCACACCAGCTACATGGCCCCAAACTAAGCAGAGCTTGTGTTGTGGGATACCATGTAGCGAACTAGTGGGGAACCTAGAATATAATTACATATTATACAGATAAACGCCCAGACCCAGAACATTTTTTTTTTCTTGTTCCGTGCGGGAATCGAGCCCGTGACCACTGGCGTCTGAAATAGACAGAGTTACCCCATCGATAACAATATTATCGAATTGAGTGTAATTATGAAGTACAAGTGAAAACTATCAAGTTTTTTATTCATGACCATCACTACTTTAACAAAGTTACCTTGCTAATTCCGCGACTTGTACTTGCACTAGTGACTACCGAACGTTGCACCCTGAAGATGCTTCTGGTTGAAACACGTGTCGGTGGTAGCTTGTGGTGTGGGTTACCAAGTGTGTGTTCATTGCATTTCTTGCTTCTTGTTTGAGGGAGGGAGGGCGGTGAACCAACGCACGAAAGTCCTGCATCACTATTGAAGTACAAGTCGCGGAATTAGCAAGGTAACTTTGTTAAAGTAGTAGTCATGGATTTACGCAAAGTAACGCCTAATTCAATCAATTATTCATGACCATATTCATGTTTGTACTTAATCACACCTGATGATGAGTGATGATGATGTTGAACACAGATTTCATAGGCCTAAAAACGAATTGACTCATGATAAAAAATGACTGACACATAATCTCTATAGTTATAATATTTGTCGGCAGACTTTATGGGTTGCTAGACAGGGGAAAACATTAAAAGGTTATACAGTTAAAAAAATATATCTCTCGAGATAGAACGAAACGTCAAGTTAAATGACCACCACACTGGGGTCTCATTGGGGCGTCGCAGTAAGGTGTCATTCTTTGGCAAAGAAAAAAAAGGGATCTTGCTGATTAGTGGCTTTTTACGAGACACTTCTCCAGCTGTGGCAGGAATATTCAAAGCTTGCTGTTTTTTAACCACAGATAATCCTTTATATTAAAAATTTTAAACTAAATACAGAGATAAAACACTTAACCTCAAAAAAGCTATTGTCACTTAACAACCCCTCATTAAGTAAAAGGTTGTCAATAAATCTAAAACTTTCTCACCCCAAACGTGTTTGAGAATGGGGCGAAGTGGAAAGATTTACCTAATTGTGGGTAGAATTTATGAGTCGAGACAGTTTTGGTTTTAAACCCTAAGTAAGAGTTAAAAGTTACTCTTAAGGAAAGTAAAAGTTGAATTTAAAGTTACACATACAAACTTTAATTGCTCTTTCTTTTGTTCAAAGTTGAATAGAGGTTTCAGCTAAGGATCTCTTGATATTTTCTTTCAAATTTTGAGTGTATTTGTGGAACTTGGCTCATACGGTAACACATCGTTGTGTACGTACCATCTGTTGAAAAGGTTTACGGTAGTACGGTTTATGCAAATTTCTGTTAAAGTTTTCAACTATCTGTAGTCATATTCGATCTTTTGAGGGTTGTAAATGTTTGTTAAGGGTGTTAATCTCTTTTATCTAAAACTTACCAGTACCTTCGTCCTCCATAATTTTATCTCTTTGCTGTTTTAATACCAAAATTGTTAATACAATTTTTTTGAAACGTATTTTCTTAAACACCCTTTACCATATTTTCCACACTTCTTTTTTTTATAAACACGCCGTTTTTTCAACATTCCATCAGTCTCATATCCTTTTGCTTATGGGCCTTATATCCGGTTTATCTCTTAACCTTTGACCGCTCTTACTTCTTCGGAAATGAAGAAAATAAGTCCTTGATCCTCTCTCTTTTAATATTTCATTATATATATTTATAGTTATAACTAGTTGGGAAATTGGTTGGGAAAAATACCAGTTTGGAATGATAGCTTCTAAATCTGGTGCCACGCGGCAAATTAGTACGTACTCCAAATTATAAAGATTGTTAATCTAATCCTCTAAACTATCCTGTTTTTGATTCATAACTAATCTCCTCCTGTACGTGCAAGAGGTAGAAACGTTCATCCATACTTTAACATTTTCAAGTTGATAATATTATAACGGTCTTATTTTACACAGCGATTAGTATAATAGACGCTAAAATCGTATTAATCTCTGCACGCACCAATGGATACAGTCCCCTAAATAATATACTTATCGAATTAAAATAAATTGAAACCTTAATCTCCAGGATAACATTTGAGGTCACAAGTACCCTGTCCCTCTCAAGCTCTTAAATTACTGAGCCAAAAACAGATTCATAAATTCCGTCGAAAAATATGATTTCTAAACTGAATCTCTACAGATTAAGTTGTGAATTTTTTATACTCAGACCTTTATTAAATACTGGGGCGGATCAAAATTGCGTTTAAAATGAATATTTTGAGAAGTTGCCGACGGGGTCCCCAAATGATGTAATTGTGTGCACGAAATGTCCGCATAAAATATTGCCCTGTCTTTTGAAATGCTCATCTTATTTTTGTGTATTATGCTGGGATTAGTTGTAATGTGTTTTTGTCTTTGTTTATAGCCTCTTTAACAAGAATTCTTTGATAAAAGCTGAGAAACTTTATTTATTAATTAATGCGCAAAGAAGAAAGTGGCTAGGAAGCCTAAGCTATTGTCTACTGTTGAAAATAAGTAAATGATTGTTTGATATGTATTTAAACACTGTTATCTAGACCGAAAATAAGCTCATAGCTTGTGTTATGGGATCTAGAGGACGGAACAACACACATTTATAACATACATAATACACCCAATGCAAACATGCGCTGGCATTTAATGCAGATAATGATACTCTATCGCGAATCAAGCATCGTAATCAGTCTCGTTATCTTTTTTAAGCCAAAAATGTATTAATACTACATCCCAAAGTACATAAATTTAATTCAAATAAAGATTCAAAACGAAAATTAATCGACTGAAAGATGTAAGATTTATCTTAAAATGGCGACTACAGCCACAAACTAGACTGCGAAGTTCGTACGAACTTTAGCAGACTAGTCCGACTTAATCGAACCCCGGACTTCAGATTGGACCGAGTTTCCAACATTCGTATGTTTGAGGTTGAAGTTTCTCACAATTATTGTAACTTACAAAAGTTTCGTTTTGAAATTTACCTGAGTCCGGAACTGTGTTTAATTTAGTTAGTAATGTGGTTGCAAGTTTGCTATTAGCTGACAACATTTTGTAGAAATACATTTTAAAATATACTAAATATTACATTAATATTTTTGATTGTATCACATCCTATATGCACTTGAATTAGTGTAGTTATTGTTTAAGATTTTGCCTTTAATGAAATTCAATGTTTTAAGCTTTTCAAAAGACAATATAAACGCATACAAAATTTTCGATTATCGCGATAACATAATAAAGTATAAGTAAAAAAAAAATTACAAAAAATTTACGTTAGTTGAAAGTGCTAGCATTTTAAATATCCCAGAGGTTTTTCATATCAGAATTCCTATATTCCAATTCAAATCGTACAATTACAATAAATATTCTATTCCATACATCCAACCTAACCTGGCGAGTTGCCAACTCTCAATGGCAATTGCAGGAACAAGTCTAACGCAACTAATTGTAACGTTTTCTTACTCTACATAAGATACGAATGAATTTTAATTGGCCTAAGTCTTGAATGTAAAAGAGAATGGGATACAGTTTCGAAGCGTACTCAGCGAAATTTATTCTAATTTTATTAATGTTTTGTTTTAAATACACGGTTTTCCATTTGGTTGTTGAACGTGGCATACGTGTAGAACGAGACTGTTTTTCTTGAATGTATATCTTTCTTTTTATTGTTGAAGTGTGCTGTTTTAGCTGTCAAGGTTTTTTTGTAGACCTTACATGAGTGTAATAAAATGATAGTCTCTTTACATACTCATTTAAATGTTTGTAGAGTCCGGCCCAGTTCAGGTCGGTAAGTGTCAAAATTTTCAGGACACCAAAATGGCGTTAAACCCTTAAGGCCACTGTACAGAAGACACCTGAATCCGAAGGCTTAACTAGCCCAAAGCCTGAAAGTTACCGTGATATAATAATTTTCGGTGTATATTTGTCAGTGCAAGGCCTAGATAACTTAACTAACAATTTAGTTTGTTAAGGACTGAAATCGCTACCGGGCAACGATGTATGCTACAGTTTTTATATTTGTGTACAAGTAATTTTGCACTCACATCTTTAATTTTAAACACCTGAAGATTATTTTAATATGATTTCCACAAATAATAAAAATAAGTTTTAATTATTAGTTTTTACGATTCATTTTATAAAATACAAGCCGTGGGAATTGCCCACGAAACGTCGATTTAAAAATTTCCTTTCTTTAAAATTGAAACTATTTTAGTCTAACAATTTGTTTTCTGAATATACTATTTATAATAATGACTTGGCCTTAAAATATTAGAAACCAAATAAAAAAGAACATGAAGGTGTAACGTAAACAAAGCCAATGTGTGACTTAAACCAAAGTGGTTAAAGATTGTTTTTTCTCAAACAACACTCTGATTGATTGTGAAAAGATTCCACGTCTGAAACCGTCATCCAAAGTGACATCCTATGCATACACTTACCCTCAGTCCAAGAAAAGTAATTGTATTCAAGTAGGATTACCCAGAGTATCGTAATTCGAAACAAAATCCCCGCTCTACGCCATTATCTGGGATAACGTCTTAAATTTGTTTTCATGAAAGTTTATAAAACACTGAGGTGATAAAATTTCAGCGTAGATGTGGCACTTTTACGAAGCTAACCATTGAGCTTTAGCTTACTTTAATGACTTATTTACTGTTCAAGATAATTTTCAGGTTATACGCCAGTTTTAATTAGGAAAAACTGTTAAAAGTCTATTGCTGACTTTATGACGTTGTAAAATTCTAGTGCCTTCTATTTTATTTTGCCCCTTAAACATTCTGTGGACATTTTTAATTAACAGTAAAATGAAAATAGTTTCAATTAAAACATTATGTATCATTAAAGTTTTTGTATGCTTGTGCATTTATGCAACTCTATAAAAAGTAAAGTTGCTTACGTTTTCGATCTCCAACAAGACTATTGGGTTACGTTTTCGATCTGAAAAAACATTTCCAAAAAAAAACAAAAGATAGAGTTGTCTTTGTACGAAAGTCTTCGAAATTTAAAAACACATTCTTTAACTTTTTTCTATGATTGATGAGGGCAATTAAAGAACCTCCACTTTTCCTCATCCAGTGGAGGATCTCATTAATTTTGCTATTTCATTCTAATTAGTGATTTTCTAATTAATCACCGGTTTTCATGATTAATGGCATCTGAAGAGTTTCAGCCGTGATTTAGTGATGCCTGCTCAGATTTTGATTTTCTTATTCAATTAGTATATTTTTTTTACTGGGTGGTTTTGTGCTTCGTTTTTATTAAGAATGAAAGGTCTTTTGAATTTAAAAATAAACAGTTGAAAACATGTTTTTATTTTTCTGTGGATATTCACTATAAAGGTATTTAACAAATGCAAGACATCTCGATTTGGACTGACTATGTTTTCTCTTGGGATTTTTTTTGTTTACTGGTCTCATTAAATAAAAATATATCTTTATTTAAATATACTGTAGAAATTTCTTACCTTTCAAATAATCTATAGTATAAACTTCATGGTATGGTTTTACGCAATGCTGTGTTTAAATACCATCATATTTTTATCTATAATAAACCCATTGACACATCTCTAGAAAGAACTTTATTACAACAAAAGTTTCACCAGTAACCAATGCGCCAACATTCAAAAACCAAAAAGTGCAACCTAAAGAAAACTAAACGCGCGAAAACAAACTAAGACAGCCGCTGTCAAAAACCACGAGTGATTTCAAAATGGCGATGGAGACCTACAGCTGATAAAACCAGTACCGCAGATTGGAAACTGAAGAGGCCCTTCAAAGGTTTTGGATCTTTTAACTCCACAGGGACATGGCCGGGCCGGCCCTTAAGACAATCTAGGGTCGGCCCAAAAACTTCGATACGTTGGGAAAGGTTTATACCTAATGGACTGTGCTATGGATGTGGTGGCGATTGGGACTTTAAAGGAGCTCTTAAGGTTGATTTAAATAGTTCGGAGTATACGGGTTATAAATATGTGTACAATAAGCCTGGATATAGACTTAAAGGGAGGTCCTGTGAAGATGCAAGATTTATACATATCAATTACGTGCTGTTGGCTGAGGTCTCCCATTTTGAAAAGGTAAGTTTTTTTTTAAATAACCAATTCTCATGAGAACAAACTTAAGTTCCACTTTAGTTCCAATTTATTACTACCGTAATAACTAAGATATAAACAAAAACGTCTTAGTTGTCAATAACAGTATGTTATTTGAAGATACAGAGACAAAGAGACAATTCAATTAAAATATTCTTAAGTATCAGAATCTTATTTAATTATTAATTTATAGCAAAAAATAACAAACTCCAACAGGCATAACCAATTATAAATTTATTACAACTGATATATTTTCATAACATTAAAGATGCGAAAATTCTAGAATGAATTCCAAAACAGACAGCCTACAACATTTGATAGGCGTAACACGTTTAACTCCCCAGCCCCCGTCAATTACGTAGGCTTATCTAGTGCTGTGCGCTGTTCCAAACTAAATATATAATCCTGGTTTCCTATATAGCAAATGCTTTTGTTTTGATTAGAAAACTAAAATGGACCCTTTAATATTTACCAAATAGATGCAGAGAAGATTTGTTTTTTTTATCTAAACCAGGCTTTTTTGTGTCCATTAAACTATTTAACTGAATATTAGTGACGAAAATAATATATGAAAGATATAGCACAATTGTATGAATTTTATATGAGGAGTTCTAAAAGAGTGCCGATAGTATTTTTCCTTCGGCTTTTTTCCTCTCGGTCTACCTAGGGTTCATATTTCATTTCGTTTCTTAAAGCCGAAGAAGTAGGTAGCTATATTGAAGGATAATGGGCAATCATCATCTTCGTGAGCCGAGAGACGCACACTGCTGGACAGAGGCCTCCCCCAACAAGGTTCTCCACGTCACGCAGTCCTCATGTACCGTTTGACATTCATTAAGTGTTTTTTCGTAAACCTATAATGAATAAAACTTTTTTGAATTTTGAAGTTTCTAATCAGAAGGAGTTCCGCAAATTAGGGTTTTTTTTGATTAGTTGCCTTTTACGTTGAGCTCATCCACAATGGGACTACTTTTAGCTGACTCTGTAAAGACGTTTTCATCATATTGTAAGTGACGCTGCGTCTTACTGTAACTTTTGAGGATGAGTGTTGAAATGTTTCGTGGCTGTTATTTGTAAAGAGGCTGTATAGAGATCATCCACCACTTATGTAATCGTGTTTTACATCACGCTTATCAAAGAGCAGTAGGCTCTTAACTTATATAGTTTCATTTTTTATACTCTGTTTAAGAATCAAGTAGGAACGTGTTATTTTGCGTATTGATATTTTTAGGGTTGGATTAATGTTATCTCGATAAAAAATTATGTTCTTTGGGGCTAACTATTGTAATAATCATAAAATAAAAAGCAAAATCGAATTTTCTATTTGCTCCACACACCGCCCAGAGCAAAGTTATGAATTCATCATAAATATTTATTGCCTATACATAGTTGTTTAGATTGATAATTATCTTTATTATCATGGAAAACTAATCGACTATTGTTAATTGAAGTTAAGAAAGCGTTTTTATCTTAGATTTAGGTAATAACCCTTCTCTAGTGATTTTCTTTGTGTTTCTAATCTTTGGAGTAGAAAAACCTTTTAACCTAATTGTATTCAAAGTACATCGTTCCTTGTGAAGGTTACATTACCTCTACGGTGTCGAGTTAGTACCCAACTAAGCTAAATTGTTTTACGGTATGGGTGCGTGGATACTAAATGAAGCTGTAAAGGGGCTACGGTCATAAGGCGTAGGCAGGCCCCCCGTAAGATGGACCGATGACCTGGTCGAAGTCGCCGGTAAACGCTCGATGAGGGCGGCGCGGGTTCGAGCGGCGTGGAAATCCTTGGGGGAGGCCTATGTCCAGCAGTGGATATCTGAATGAAGACGATGATAATGAAGGCCATAAAAATATTTAATTCCTAAATCAGTGTGCATCTTTGATCCCATCTTTATTTTATAGCCGTGTAAGGTCGCCTTGACAAAGCCCTTATGCTATAAAGCGACTAATCCAATCCCCCCCTTTTAGGTCACGCCAGGCTAGCGACTGCCCTTCGTATAAAATCTGTCGCCAGATATCACCGCGCCAGCTTTGATATGTTTAGCAATATTTTGTAAAAAAACTGTTTTCTTCCAAAAAAGTGTCAAATTTTCGTATGGCGGGACCAAATCAACAATTTAAAGGTCTCTAAGTATGGGAAGTTAATACCAGCATTCTGCTTCTAAGTACTTCCACTTAAACCAATAACTTAATTAACCAAATGAATCCAATTCATTACAAATACATTTTACCGTGACATAACACAAGCGTATGCCATCTGAAACTTCATTTACGTAACATTACTAAATTAGAAAGTTTCAGTGCATTTGAATTCAGAACGGGCAAATATTCAATTACCGGATCGTGTGCCCGGTTATTACAGCCGGCAGCCGGTTTTGAACCTATTCTACTTGGTTGCAAACCGTGGTCACGTACCGAGGCGGGCATGCGTGCTTCATTCAACACCGTTGATTTTGTGATTTTGAATTTAGAATATGCTTTTAAAAAGTTTTGTTGCAATAGTCTGTTAGTTATAGAGTCCTTAATTAAGTGCGGTGAAAAGACACTGTTTCGGGTTGTAAATTAACGCTAAAAATAAATTGTAAAAATCAGAAAATGATTATATTTGAAACTGTCAAAAAAAAGTTGATATTATATCATCTCAAAGTCAAAGTGTTGTTGTATATTTGGAGAAAAGCTCCAATCTATTGACTTAACGAGGTTTTTTAGAGACCGATAAATAATTAAATGTAATAGATAAAATCCTATAAATAAAGCATTAGGTACTCACTTTTTGGGCTATCTAACAAAAAAAAATACAAGACACTTGTAGTTTCAGAGTGAAACGTACAATCATATAAGGTCAACCGGGGCTAATGCGTCACAATACTTTGAATGTCATATTTATTTGATCATAAAAAACATATTATATGCCCATTTTAGCTAAAACTTGTGATACAAGTTAGAAAATTTTACCAAATTTAATATTTTAAAACAATTTCATGACATTTTGAATGACTTCTATGTGTAAATGATGTTTCTACAAAAGCTGATATTTTTCAATTCTGCGACCCCAAGCGGGGCAAATGCGTCTTTCAATAGTATTATGCACTTGGAAGAGCTAATAATAATTTAAATAGAGAAAATTTATAAAAGTACTAATAATGTACCTAATTATTATCTTGCTAACAAAATTCTGCGTTAAGTTGAGGATATTGAGTGGAATAAAAATATTCGGGGCTATGGCGTCTAATTTTACATGTTTCTTGTTGACGCATTCACCCCATCTAAGATTCCAGGAGTGTCAAACGTTTTTTTTGTAATAAGTTTGGGTATTTTAATTTAAATCAAACTACAAATTGAAATTACGTACGTATAATTTAATTGAACAAGAGTCCGACGGCATTTTGCCCTTACAAATAACAAGTGTTATGATAATTACAAAACTAAATATACGTAGTTACAAAAAATGCTTGAGATCTTTTAGTGAGATTCAACTTGAAGCTTATTTTAATGTTATATATGTTAACAACATTCATAATCTTATTATCAATAAATCACAGTTTCTCAGTGCTGTATTCTTATCAAGATTCATTAAATTATTAAATATCTTTGTCACTTTCAGTGAATAAGTGAAGTTTTACTTAACAAATCTATATATAAATTAAAAAAAAAATAGGAATAAAAAATCTAGTAATTACTCAGGTAAATAATTCTTAAAGTATATCAAAATAGCATTTCTACCACATATTAAACATTAAACATAACAAACATCACTGAATATTGTAATTATTAAAATTTTCTTTAAACATAACATGCCCTCTGCGAGATATATCCGGTTTCTTAAGGAACATTACAATATCATCATAATGTTTAATTTCTGATACATCCTCCACGTCTGGGTAATGAAAAGAAACAAACTTACTGTTTTTTATTTTTCTTAAAAATTTCACGTTGGGAACATTATTTTCATCGACAGAAATGATGTTCCCTACGAAATACTTAACTGACTTTTTCGTTGCAAATCGCACTAGTATCCAGTCATGAACTTCTGGATTCCTTCTGCCCACATCTGGTTCAAATACATCAGATCTTACTATATTTGTATCATGTTTTGAAAAATAATCATCTATTTCATTTTCACTGCCCGTGTACAGCGACAACTTATCAAAATCTTCCATTTCTGCTAAATACTGTTCACAATAATTGTCAAAATCTTCAAAGCTTTTATCAGATTCAGCAAAACTGATATCTGTTTCATCTTCAGATTCTTCATCGTAATCAACACACTTTTTTTGTCTTTTGACCTTCCTTTTACATCTTTTATCAGTCTTTTTCTTCTTTGGTAAGCTTATATCAGTTTTTACTTCTGCTTTTTCAATTACGTCTAATAATATGACTTCCTTGCTGCAAATGGGATCTTTTTGTACTTTTTCACATTTTGTAGGTTTTTTCTTATGTTCTTTTTTAAATGTTCTTTCTTTATTTTGCTCTTCTTTTCTTTTTTTTTCTAAAAACTCTTCCCTTGTTATAACTTCACAGCCTTTTGAAATTTTTGTTTTTTTCAGTTTCACTGTAGAATCACTTCGTTTAATTTTCTGCAGTAGCAGAGTTTCGAAAGAAACTTTTTCTGAGACGGACAAAATTTTATCTTCAATAATCTTGATCTTCTTTGCGTCATCCAAGTTATTAGATCTCAGTTCTTGAGTTTGCAAGGGCAATTTGGAAGACGCTGCTAACAAAGTTAGTTGAGGCTTTAATGTTTTACTACTTTCATTATTAAATGTATTGCTTTCATTCGATGTGATATGTGTATGCTTTTTAGGTTCCTGGGTACTATTTATTTGGTGGAGTACTATTTGCAAACTCAACTGTTTCAAAGAAGGAATTTCTTTTTTAGATGTTTTAAATTTTTGAAATCTTTTTAGCGACTCAGGGTCAAATTTTATTTCTGGAACAGCGTCTCTGTTGAATGGGTATATGCCTCCTTTTTTGAAGCCATTCCTAATAATATTGGGATTCAGTTCACGCCACACTTCTCCAATAATGCGACTAAATTCATCTTTCGGCAACTTTCTACCTACATTTAATCGTTGCCATTGTACAAGTTTTTCATCCCAAATATTTTTCATTGATTTGAAAACGGACAAATCTAGCGGTTGCAATAAATGGCTAGCATGAGATGGTAATTTTATGATCGTCACTCCGCGTTTTTGTGCTTCTTCTAAAACTTTCAATTGTATGTGAGTAGAATGACCGTCAAAAATTAACAACGCTGGTGGATCTTTGCTTAAGTGTGGCAGCACAGTATTGAACATGTATTTTTCAAATACTTTGGAATCTATCCAGCCATTTGTCGTTGCAGCATACGATGTATTTTCATAAGCTAATTCCGACATCCATTGGTCCCATGTATTTTTTCCTCGATTAATAATTAATGGTGGCAATTTATCACCAGCAGCGCTAGCCGTGAACAAGATCGTGACGTTATCTTTGCCAGACGATGCAATCGTTCTTGTACTGGCAAATCCACGGGCGCCAACAACTTTAGTTCTATCAGGGTCGTTTCCAAAACTTGACTCGTCAAGATTCCAAACTTTTTCTGGTCTTCCTTTTAAATCCAGTTCATTCAAAACCTCTTCAAGGATATTAAAGTACTCGTTTACTATAAAAGGGTCACACGCTACTTTCCTGGACATCTCCACTGCTTGCGGCTTTTTTAAGGACAGATTGTGTCTTTTTTTAAAAGCAGCAAACCAATCGTATCCAGGTCGGTTGTTTTTAAATGGGGTTAAGTAATTGTTTTGATTCACATGTAAACTAACTAGATCCACTGTTTCTTTAGAAGTAAGTCCGAACCCATATTTTTCCATAACTCGCAAACCATTAGCAAGTTTGAGCTCATTTTCTCTGTCAATCACGGTAGGTGGTCCGCGAGTATCTTTTACGACTCCTCTTCTGTTATTCACTCTATCACATATAGTCGTACGAGGAATATTATATGTTTTTGCGGCTTGGTAAGAATTCATTTTTCCAGATCGTACTTCCTCTACAGCTTTTTTTAATGGTTCAAGATCGTATGTAGTGGTTGTTTTTCGTTTGTAGTGCCGAACCATGTTGGAATACCTAAAAAAAGTTAAGAGTAGTGATGCGAAACAAATATTATACAATACATAATTTACATTCAAATAATTCATCAACCCAAAAAAACTATATGTAGGTACTACTTTACGTTAAAAATGTATAAATAAAAATTGGAATCTGTCTGAGTAATGAGTTGATATCATAAACTAAGTTTTAGTCGAAATCTATTAACTAGAGTTAGCGTAATGGTGATACCTACGAACAGGCAAAGACGAATACTAGAAACTATAGCTTTAGGTACTATAAAATAGCAATCACAATTTTAAAAAATTCAATGTTGGTACAGCTTTTACATCATACTCTTATAATATTCCTAGATATAGGTACCAATATTACCTTGAAATAAAAGGTTTAGATTCTCTGACAATGGGGCTATTGCGTTACAATACACGCAATCACCCCGTCAGGGCGGACGCAATAGCCCCAAAGTAAAGACATAACCTAAAAATTTTAAAATGCATATTGTCTCCGAATCTTAATATATTTACATAAAATAATTAAAACATTGTCTAAAGCATTATATCAATAATAGTACTTACAGTTCAAAAACTCCGATACTCTTAAAGAAACTGAGATTTAAAAAGATTCACTATCACTTGTTATCACATGGAAGTATCCGGACGAAGTGACGGATTAAAGATGGCAGATTGTATCTAAAAATGGGATCCGCCACGACATCTATTGATGTTTTTTTGTAGTTTTAGTGCCAAAGATACAAAAAAGATGGCGCGAGTAGTTACTAAATTCGCGACTCGTACGATAATTGGATTCGACGACTTAGCCCCGTAGACGAGTTAGCCCCGGTTGAATAAATATTTCAGCTACTTATCAAATTACACATAACATGACTATGAAACCTTGTAATTTATTATCACCGTTACAATTCAATGAAAAAACTCTCAGTCCCAAATTCTTAAAGTAAAAAACCAAAATTTTCAACCTATTACACCCCTTAAAACGTACCCATAAGACTGATATTTCTTCATACTTAACAAGGCGCTTTATACCCAGGTCGTTATCACAGGTGCCCGTACCGGTCGTATCCAACAAAATCCGGTTATATCTGCTTACAACCAGTTACTAAGTCTGGGATTACCCGGTTCATCCGGTTTGTGCAGTCGTTTAGGTCTTGATTTATGTAGTTTGGTCTGTACGGCTTTTTGTTTCTGGTATTTTTATAGCGTTTACGTTTCTTTTTATTAAATCTAAAATTGTATTCCTTCAAAATTTTTAAGCTTGCGTGCTTGCTTTCGTTTCACCACAAAGTAAAGAGAGATGCCTTTCTTGAATACACCCAAATATAAAAGTACACCTTTTTAGATTAATGTAAATCTGTAAGTCTTTTTGACAAGTGATTTATAGTCTATGGTCTGTATTACAGTAATTGCCTTCTTTAAGACCATATTGATAGTCCGTGGCATTTGTTTTTTCAACTGACTTCCAAAAAAAGAGGAGGTATGGTTTTTTGTGTGTCTTTGTTACATGATATTTCGGACAATTATTTTAAATTACAGTTCAAAGACTTAGAAACAAACCCTAGACCCAACTTTTCCATCTTCAGTGAAAATTTGTTATTTTGTAACCTTTCAAAATACGTACAATTGTCAATCGTTGTCGCTATACAGACCACAACATGATGCACGATAGAAGTGTATCCTCTAATTGACAAACCAAGTTGTTGCTTGCCGTACAGGTACATGTTCGGAATAAGTAACATGATGCCGGATGACGTAGCGTTGATTGGTATTAAAACGGGAATTATTAGTGACAGTTTGTTCGAAATTTGAATAATTTATAAATAGCAAATAATTTAAATGGAATTCTTCATATCTGTGGTGTGATAATACAAATCTGTCTAGCGAGCATCTTTAAGTAAAGTTAACGATGATGTAGATAATTGTTTTTTTTACCACAAATTCACGACTTCACTTTAATGCGTCCTAAAAAGGGTACTAATACTTCAGAAAAGCCATAGAAAACTCTATTACCACTTTAGTTAGACTAACAATTTATTGTAAAGCTCCGCTAGTTATATAAAATTACTTAAAATAACGAGTCCCTGCTTGGGCGCCAATTGTGAAGGATTTTACTCCCAGGGTTTTAAGAGAACTATTTGAATAAGGCAGATACAATGAGTACTGATAATATACTAATATGAGGTCTCCAGGGTTTAGCAATACTATATAAATAAACTACGTATGTCATTACATACGAGTAAACAAACTCTGAAATTGACAGTGAGAAAGAGTGATTAAAATTTAAAGCTGAATAAATATTGATTAAAACATAAAATAGGTATAATATGTTAAAAATGGTGCACAAATAGTAAAAATAAATTAAATACAAAGCTTTTACTAGAAAATTACATTCAAAACAACATTTCTAGAAACTCTTATACAATTTCAAAATTAATACAATTCATCAAAGTGGTTCTAGACTAATTTTATAATTTATTCAGAAGATAAAACTTTACTCATCCTTATTTATTACGTTTACGTGTGTTCTGAGAATGGAGATTAGCATTTCTCTTCTTGAGTGTCTTAAATTATACGTTATTTTTGAAAATTCATAGTGATATTATGCTACGATAATTTTAAATGTCGATTATCATGCTAATATTATCACACGTATTAACAAAACAAGACACCTAAACGATAGTTTTATTAAAGAAAGAAAGAAAGAAAACTCATTTATTGCCAAAAAAAAACAACAAAAAAAATAGATATATATACAAGACCAATCAGAATACACAACAATATACCACTGAACACATAAAAAAAAATTGAGAAAAGAAAAAAAAATGAAATATACAGCAGTAATAGCTTAGGTAGTAGGTATGCACATAAAAAATGTTCATTGTATAACTAAGTAATAAATAAAAGAAAAAATAAATAAATAATAATAATAACATTATTATTATTTATTTATTAATATTCCTTAGTTTATTTAAAGCTTTATTATTATATTGACGATATTTGACCCTGGTTGGTTCTTGTTAATTTTTTTCTATTGTTTGTTCTATCTGATAGTTACTCTATTTAATATTTATTTGCTTGTCTTATCAAACTATTATTTAGTTATACAATTGTTATATTTATGTTTAATGTTTCATGAAGTCCAATTCTAAAATAGGTTTTAATGCATCCACCATTTAATTTCCATATTTACCAAACATTATTAAACAAGCGGTTTACTCAAATATAAAGTTACATGAAATATACGAACCGAGGTCCAAAGTTACGGTCGACTTTATTTATTTAAGAAGAAAACTCGTTTTTATTTGCTCACATAAGGAAAAGCTAAAATAAATTTAATATAAGTGTGTAATAAATAAACAAGTAGGCTCATATTGTTAGATCAAATAAGGCAGTTTTTCTAGGTTTGCTTTTATTTATATTAAGAAAAATAATAAGTTGGAGACAAAATGAGACTCTCCGTTAATATTTATAAGAGTCTTATTTTTTTTATTAAGGACTAAGCCCGCGTTTTACCTCAACCTCACATGATGTTAAGTGACGATGAGGTCGAAGATGAAAGCACACGGGCCTAGGAAAGAACTGACTCTTCATAAAATATTGCCGGAACACATTACCGCCGGAGCGGTCATATTTGGCGGCAGATTTTATATGAAGGGTGGTCGCTAGCCAGTCGGACCCTGACGGGATCCTACCACCAAGCGGCAGTCACTAGGATTATTCTTATTATTACCATTCCAAGCCGACTCTACACGGACAGAAAATTATTGTTAGTGTCACTCAATAGTACCTACTTATAATGAAATGGAAGATAGAAAAGGCGTGTGTCACACACAACGCACTCGCTGTTAAAATTGCTATTAAACTTAAAAATAAAAATGTTACCGCTACACGACCGGCTGGTGTAGCGGTAACATACATTGCCTTCTATGCCAGAGGTCCTGGGTTCGAATCCCGGCGGCGGCGGATATTTGTGTGATGAACACAGATATTAGTCGTCAAGTCATGGATGGTTTTTATATGTTTATTTAAGTTTATTCTGAAAAACATATGTATTTATTCAATACGTATGTTTATATATTTCTTAAGTATATCAGTTATCTAGTATCCATAACACAAGTTCTTTAAGAAACTTAATTTGGGATAGATAATGTTGTGTGACTGTCAGAAATATTTATTTATTATTTATTTCAAAATTTTGTGAACGCTGCCACATATTGTAGCCTGGTATTGTTAACCACATGGAACATGAAGGTATTTAACTATGAAACTTGTAACGCTAGCATTAGGGGCTTTCTTTTAAATGCTTACCCAGAAGTGCTATGGCTGACTTTATCATTAAAAAGCTTCTCCTGTCTACGAATCGATCAAACTCATTCTAGCAAAGTTGCAAATTTAACTTATTTTGGCAATAATTTTGACAAAAAAACCAACGACAATAGCCCATTTTTTCTGTCACTAAACATACCTTTTATTACCAAAAAAAGCGTCTCAACAAAATTACGCTAAGTGAGCTTTCAAAATTTATGGCCGCGTAATTTTAAACTCAAGTTGATGCCCTAAAAGTCCAGTAACTAATACAAAGTGTAACAATTTGTTCGAATTTCATCTTTATGTCTTTGTTATTAAGATTTTTGTAATAATATTTAGCTACAGGTGTACTAGGGGATTTAAGTTGGTTTCAATGTAACATAGCCTCGCCGGTTTGACGTACACCTGTGTCCTTTAGGAAGAATTAAATTATCCATGCGTTTCAGACGGAGACTTATGAAAGATTTTAAAAGTCTTATATAAGCTTCATTTGCATGAGTATTATCGAAGTTGAAACTTTAAGTAATAATAAGTCATATGGTATAAAGTAAAAAGTAATTTTTTCAGCCTGTTTGTATGTTTTATCCTTGAATTACTTCTGATTTACTTATCTTTTAAACTTTTCTAGATTTTCACGAATCGATTAGGAACGATTACCTACTTATACAGATATCGTTTCGGAATGTCATCATCATCATCCACAGCCAGAAGACGTCCACTGCTGGACATAGGTCTCCCCCAAGGTTTTCCAAGTCGATCGATGCCGTGCCTCATCCAGTGTTTACCGGCGACTTTGACCAGATCGTCGGTCCAACTTGGGGGGGTTCCTACCTACTCTGCGTCTCCCAGCGTAATGTGAAACGTAAGCTTTCGGAATGTGTTCGAATATATTTGGATTCAACTTTGGCGTGCAGATAAGATTCTTACAATGTCGTAATTTTAAGAAGAGTTCGATTGAAATCTAGCTATAGGACAAATTTATATAAATGGCATATTCAATGGCATTATTCAATGGCAATATTATAATATTTATTTATTTTAGATAATACTTAAAGATGACATTAATCTGGATTTTTATTTTAATTTTGACTTGTTTTTACCTTATTATTATTATTTTTCAATTTAATTATGATTCCGATTTTTTATTGTCATGTAGATTTAATTTTAAACTATTGAATGTTATTCAAAATTTTCTCAAGTGGATTCAGTACTAACATAGTATGTATAAGTCAAATTGTTACTAACAGAATAATGGATTATTATGGTCTGAAATAAATAATTTTATTATATAAACATTCGTTTGACTAGTGACACGATAAATTCAGCTATGAAATTTATTCAAACGAAACCCAAAAAGGTGTAAAACTGAAGTAAATATTCATGTTTCCGTACTCTTCTTGTTCCAAATCTTTTCGTACCCTTTCAAAAAGTGATGAGGTAAATTCAATACATTATAAATCTTGGTAATAGGGGTCTATTGGACGTCGAAAGATGAATCGATGGCCCTGAGACTTCCTTATAAGGGAGCCCCAAAATTCACTGGATTTATGAGAAACAAAACACCTTGATTAAATAACGGCTAATATATTATGTTGGTTGAGAAAGATCTTTTTTGAGATAATATTAAGAACAACGTATTTTTGCTTTTCAACCGTCTGTATGTTTTTTTTTGTTTGTAATGTGATGATTCTTTTTGATTCCCTTATGAGAATCTTATGATTCTTCGATTTTGATGATTCTTAGTTCGCGTGATAGAGCATTCTTACTTTTTGGTCCCATATAAATTTCATCGAAATCGATTGAGTACTTCTTGAAAAATATTTTTTTTTCCAAATATGTATGAATTTGGACGTCGTTTACCCTAACGACTTTATACTAAAGCCAAAGTTTTGACTCGAAGTCGGTTTTTTATGCTCTTAATTATCACATTGATAAGACGAAACGGTATACTTGGTTGACATCCAATACTGAAGCTATGTTCCCTATGGATCGACGGGTACCATCTTATTCCTCATATTCATGTTCCACCAAGTGGCACGGAGAAACAACCCATCCTTCTAATATAAAAAAATGGGGCTCTTCTAAAAATGAACGAAAGGCTCAGTCATTAACTCGACCTATAATTGGTCAACCTAGAAAAAAAAGTAGAGAAGAAAGAGTTTATACTTGTATCAATTTAGCGTTAGCTATATTTTTAAACTAACATCCTAAATAAATATACGATTACCACTAACGATATTAGTTCCCAACCACCTGGCCTAATTAGGTAGCCGTAGAGTTAGTACTTACATTAGCTTCTCTAAGGTAATCAAAAATACATTACCAGAGATTAACTCTTGGATTTTGTGTAAACAGAGTCCAAAAATATACTATAGTCGTTGAAATAATAATAAAACTGTGTTAAGTTGTCTTAAAATAGCAATCGCTTCTGTCACATTTCATGTAAAGCTAAATTTTCGTCGTAGCCTTATTTTCGTATTTGCTATCTGGTGAGAACGAGAAGGGTACGAAAGAAGGCCGAAATTTCGTGCTATACACAGTTGGTGTGTCAGTTATTAGGTACTTTATCAACCGACTTCCAGAAAAGGAGGAGGTTCTCAATTCGTCTGTATGTTTTTTTTTGTGTCTTTGTTACACGATATTTCTCGTCTGTATGTTTTTGTTGTGTCGTGTAACAAACACGATATTTCGGACAATAATGAATTGATTTTGAAAATTGTTTCATATGATAGAGGATACTTCGTAGTTGATCCCATTTAAATTTCACCGAAATTGGTTTAGAAGTTCATTGAAAATTTCAAACTTTTGAAAAAATATGTATAATTTCGGAGAATGTTTACGTTGATGACATTCTCAACTCAGCCAAAGTTTTGATGTGAAGTGGGGTTTTTTAATGCTCTGCATTCGTTGATTGATAATAATTCAGTAGATAATTGTGTGGGAGTAGAAGAAGAGGAAACTTAAAAGCCTTGTTGCCATAAAACTACATATCAAGGAGATTTTGAAACCAGTCATAAAACACAAAAACGCGTTTACACTTTAATGTGCAAACTACTATAGACTTTGGAACCGTCAAACTGATATGCCACAAACTAATTTCATTTGGAAGGTTATAATGCAAGGACGGTTTTGGTTTTGGCTAAATACAAATATATTAGGCATTGTAGCAAACGCGGGTTTCTGCTAGTACTAAATAAACATAAATCGTAGCCCACTTTTCCATGTTTTATATATTGTAGAAACAAAAAGAATTCCAAAAAAATTACAGGTAGGTATAACGAACCGAAAAAAAATCCTCTTTTTCCACAACTTCATTAACGATTTTCTAAATTAATTAACTTTCAGCATATACCGTGGGCTAATTAAATTATTCGTCTAACTCAAAATAATGTCCAAAATTTTAGAAATGCCACGAATTATATTTCGTTATTTAATTTTAAATGGCGGACCAGCGCTCCAGGCCATGAGGGATTAACACTTTATGATGAAACTTTGCTAAAAGTAACTTTTTAATTAAATCCGCTTTGAAGGAGCATAGGTTTAATGTCTCTTTCGGTTAATGGAAAAACAAGGTGTTGCTAAACTTATGAAGCAGATGTTCTTTTAAAAAACAAATACTCATCACTTTTTTAACGAACTAAAGATATTGTTACATCTTTATTTTTTTTAAGTTGGTAGCTTTCCGCGTTGCCATCATACGGGTTTAAAAACAAAGCTTTCAGTTGGCTTCTCCCTAAATATTTCATATTATAAAATTTCAGATAATTTATACAAAATATTATAAAAAGCATTTGAAGAGAAATTGCTCAGCTAGTTCTTAAACCTGATTCGTATGGCGTCTTAGGTGAATACTCAAACTATTGTGCCACCGATACCGCCTTTTATTCTTCTGTGCTGCTCGAGCAAGAAATACTATTATGACATTCACGCATACATAACTTCACGCACGTCTGCGTCCCTTATGGGCTAAGCAGAACAACCGAGGCTATAATATAAAACCATCTGATGTCAGGTTTACAACTTTGGTGGCATTATAATAATGGAGAGAGACTATTGCAGTGACAGGATTCAGCCTATCGCCCTCAAAAAACCTCCATTCAAACCTATGTCCCTTAACTGTCTTTTACAGTATGCCTCAGAAGAGAAACTGCTGGCAAATTCTATGTATTTCCTTTATATTATATTGTATTTGTATTTTTTTAATAATATGCTGTTTACATGCCAACAAAAAATACCCAAGCAGCCAACTATATCATGTATGTAGCTTTATATTGAATTATGGAGATCACATATCTACTAAAACTAGGGAGCTATCATAATATTCAAGTACCCGAACCCGAGCTAGTTGAAAAAATATTATTTTCTTTAATGGATCAATTTGGACTAGTGCCTATGTTCTCACACAGCAGGTGAGCATTCGAATAAGGCTCCATAAGAGCCAATGATTAAAGACATAAATCTAGCATTATTTATGAACTAGACCTTATATTTACTGAACTAGATTATTCTTATCGCATCGCTTATTAATTTTTAAAAAGCTATTAGATTTTCTTCTTTTATATTTCTACAAAGCATTTAAATGTAGCAATATCTGATAGTTTTAAAACCATAAACTTTGTGAGCTTTAATACGTATTGTCTATAATCAAAATGAAATCCAATTTTTGTTTCGGATTCAATCAATCAAATAAGCAAGCTCAATCATATCGTTCAATCACGCTGGCAATAAAGGGGTATTAATTAAAAATTCAAACCAAAACGTATTGATTGCAATGGTTTGGCAGCATTGAAGGTTTTAAAATTATTGCAGCTTATTTTTATTTACAGAGATGATTCAAATATAATTTGTGCCGCATGTGATGCAGTAACAGTAAATAAATTATATTTTAGTATGGTAGTAGTGTAAATAAGCAATTAGTAAAGCGTACCCTTCAATATTAGGTAACATCATCCTGCAATACAACTTTGCTGAGTTCCAGAAAGATTGAAAGAATGAATGAATGAATGTAGGTCAGGATAGGCAGTGTAATTAATGGTTACGTTTTAACTGGAACCTCGTTATATATTACCAGAACATATCAATGCCGTAATATCACAGATGAAGGGTGGTCGCAAGCCGGACGAAACCTCAGACTACCACCAAGCGGGGTCCGCTCCGAATAATAACTTTTTCAACACACTTATACAAGAACAGCAGGGCTACTTGTATAAGTAAATGTAAAACTTTTTGAACAATAAAATTATTATTATTTTTGTGATGTTTTGTCTTCTCAGCTCTAGGCTGGTTATGACTACATTTACGGGTTACACCATGTAAATGCAGTGGATAAAAGAGTTCAGTTTTGTGATGTGGTGTCTAATTGCATGAACTTTCTCACAATACGACAGGTATTTAAAATTGCGGCTTTTTGTAATTGAGTATAAATAAACGGTTTTAGGTCCAATAATTTTAAACTATGATGCAAGTGTTTAGGGATCACTCCTGTGGTAGACAAAACTATGGGGACTACATAGACTCTAGTTTGTCTCCATATCCTGCTTACTTCGTCTTTCAGTTTAGTGTACTTACTAATTTTTTCGGTGATAGTTTTCTGAATATTATGTGTATTTGGGACTGCGATATCTATTAAGTATGTGATTTTATTCGTTTTGTCTACTAGTGTTATATCTGGTCTGTTATAGTGTATAGTACGGTCTGTAAGTATGGCGCGGTCAAAAAGTAGCTTGTGTGTCGTATTCTCTAGTATAGTATCTGGCATGTATTTATAGTATGGGGTGTTTGCATTTTGTATGAGGTTGTATTTAAGAGCTAGATGTTGGTGAATAATATTTGCAATTTGATTGTGTCTATGGGTATAGTCCGTTTGCGTCAGGGTTGTGCATGCTCCAGTTATGTGTTGGATTGTTTCGGGTTGAGAATGGCATTTTCGGCATTTATCATCTGTTACTGAAGTGTCTTTTATAATATTTGCGATAGTTTTTTTTTTTTTAGTTATTATTATTATTTTTTTACATTTTTTATTTATTCTCGGCACTAGTAATAATAATAATAATAATATTTTTTATTATTATTATTATTATTACTCATAGTTCGTCCGGCTCAGCTAAAAACTAGAAATACACTGCCTTTTCTATCTATATATAATCACGATTTTCTATAGCCTAAGAATCAAACCACCTAATACAACAGCCACAAAGCCATACAAACAATATTCTTATCGTTAAAAAACTCGATCCCCAAATGGTCCCGAAAAGCCGAAATTCAATCAAATTCAATCACATTTTATTTCCCGAGCCGCTCCGGTTTGTTAACAAACCTTTGTTTATAAAGCGATCCGTTGATTTCAATTATGGAACTGATTTTAAACCTTTCGTTTAAATAGTGAACAAATTTTTGGCGGTTAATTTTATATGCCTTTTGTGGGTATTGTCTTTTGGGAGTTTTAATGTTGCTAAAGTTTTGTTCGATCTGATAATGTTTATCACGGAGTTTTTTTGAGGTAATGATTGAAATATCAGTGTTATCAAGAAATATTGTTGATAATTTCATAATGCGCTATCGATTAGATGTATCCGAAACAAACTTAAGTTAGTTGAAATCGTAGTTACCATGGCAGATTATAAACTTACAATAAAGGAGGGTATCTAATAAACTGCGTAATTTCAGACTAGAATAACCCTATACCTTCACTCCAAAGACGGCCAGCAGTGCGAGCACAGAACTTTATCGACTCGTATGTTTACGAATGTTTGTATAGTATGGAGACGGTTTGTTAGCAATAATTGAAATCTATCCATTCCCGGCATTGCCGCGCGGCCAGCTTAAATAAATGTATGCCTTGTTAATTTTGAACGTAAACATGTTGTACTCTTAAATAACTGTAAAATAAAAAATTACAATGTTAGTAACAACTTCCAACCGACTCCATACTGTATGAACATTCGTAAACATACGCGTCGACAAAGTTCTGTACTCGCACCGCTCTGACTAGCGATCAATAAATCTAGTCTTAGACAGCTTATCTGATGACCAAAGCAAGTCATAGGACGTCTATCTTTAGTAACAGTACAAAATTTGAAGCAAAGATGAAAATTAATGAAATTTAGTTTCAATTTATTACATCAGTTTTAAAATAATTTGCCACAAATGTAAATATTTTTGTAAAAAGGTGAAAAAAAATTATAAAAAAATTGCAAATACAAAACTCATAAAGTCGGATGGCCATCCTCAGCTAAAAGTAAGTAAGCTAAAGCTATAATATTATGAAGCGTAACGTCATTACCGCGCGCCCGTGTGCTGGCGATAGCGAGTGCAAACAACATCAATATTAGGGCACCCGCCCGCCGACAGTCTAGGGGTGGGAAGTTATATGTCGATAAACATAGCGTTTTTAAAAATAAATTATTTTTAATTCTGTTCAGATTTAAATAAGTACTTTTGAGCCACTATAATATGAAGATATTTTGACATGAATATGAAAACCCTGGCAATATTAAGATTTTTTATTAAGAATCCATTGGTTACCATCAATATAAAGTGAAAAATGACAATAGCTAAATTAAAGATGCAATGGGAGAGGTCCTCTAAAACAGGAGAAAAGCACTTTATAAGTCATGAGTTGTGGTCACTTCTTACGACGATCAAACGTAAAAAAATATATATATCTATTTGTAATCTACTCAAAAAAATCGATGACAAACTAAGTTACAACGCAATAATATTTATTTTTAAAACAAAAGAAACAGATTTCCTTAACTGTCGCTACAAAACTCTATTATAAAACACTATTTTCATGAAGTCAGTACAGTACTAAAGCTTTTTCATCTGAATCAACAACCACAATATCGACAAAACCGCGTCTCTTATTAAGTAAACACGACGCTCGGGGCAAGCAAGCTAAGCTATATTCGCAGCTTAAAGCTGAATGTGTGCACAGCCCTTACGAGCTGACACCTTCTATTATAATATCAAAGGGTTCCGCATACAATAGTCAGACCATTCAATAGATGTATAATTGATGGAATTGATTTCGGGTGCGAGATTAACACAGTTTTATGTTTACTTTATCTTTTATACAACACAAATACATACAAAACAATCAGTATCTTAGCCGAATTAAATTCTAAGTACATAGTTGGTGTAAATCAGTCTTAATCTAGAAAAACGGACGTCTCAGTTCCTAGAAACTGCACTAAAAGCGACTCAAAATCATATTTACAGCTCATTCCACGGCTTTGCAGCTTTTAGAACGACACGAAAAGAAATTAAGTTATAGCATTACGTATACAACAATTACATTATATTTTACGTGCATTTTTCCACTACCTACACGAATCTCGACTCTACAGTTTCTCTTTGTAAAACGCTAACAAGATCCAAAATTCCATTCTCTTTGAGAGTGTGTTTTGTTTCGTTTCATTTCATCAGATTTCGTGTGAATTTACATTGAAACAGTTTACAAATACTGCGAGGCTCTGATAAATATTTAGGCATTTGTCTTCGTTAGCATGAGACCTCGGATAAATATCGCCCTTTGAAAGGGTGAGGAGTTCTATCACTCGATATATTGAGAGGGTAGATTTACTAAGGTTTTTATTGTATCGTAGTTTAACACTATTTTGTTCCGTTTGAAGCTGAAATATGAATTGAAATCTTTGTTGAACTTAACAGTGTATAAGACTATATGGAATTATATGTTGCTTTAATTTAATGATTCTCTGTCTTCAACTTTTTAATGGATTATTTCTACTTATGTTACTTCAGTGTCTGTGCTTTAAATATAAAGAGATTAAATTGGATTGCGTTTCACAAGACATATTTATAAATACACCGAAATGTTCATTCAAAATATAAATATACGAAATTTTAGACAGTATTAAGACAATATTTTATCCTCAAATCTAACATTTAGCAATCTCCTTGCCCCCAGGACTTACAGTCGGAGATCGAAACTCACCGAGATGTGTACGCCAGTCTCACAGGCACTGGCAGACGTCTGCTTGGCTCGCTGTCATCGCAGGAAGACGCTGTCATGCTGCAGCGAAGACTGGATGAGATGAACCAGCGGTGGCATCATCTGAAGGCTAAGAGCGTTGCGATTAGGTAAGTGTGGCTTCTTCTTCTAAACCAGCCAAGGTTGACCAACGATCCTGTTATAGTCGCCGATAGGCATCTCATTAGAACAGCGTGGAAGCTATGGAGAACTTTCGTCTTGCCGTAGGCGCCTCTATATGCTGATAAATGGATATCTTAAATGAATTATAAATGAACATTGCTTCCATGCTGGACCGGGAGCGAAGAAAAAACATAGAATGTACCAGCTGCTTCAGTTAAGGGACAGAGGTTTTATTGGAGATTTTTTGTGGGCAATAGGCTGACCCCCTATCACTGCAATAATCACTCTACATCATTATAATGCATCCAAATTTGTCAAACGTGACATCAGATGGTTTTATAACCTCTGGTGTTCCGCCTACCCCAAAAGGGATACAGGCGTGAAGTTATGTATGCATGTATGTATGATAAATGAATATTTCAGTCTATAACGGTCAGTTTACATTTCTACCAGGTATCTTCAAATTGTGGTAGTGTAATATGTAGCATACGTGGTTGCTATCGGAAGATGATTAATCAAATAATAGCTAAGTTTTCTTTAGGCAGTAATGTGAAATCGCGTTTTCACTTAGGTTGCAAACTGGACGGCAGCGACGGCGAGAGCAACAGCGGCGACGCGGGGAATCTGGGCCTTTCTCGGCGCCGGATTTATCGCGGTTTCATACAAACTTATTACTTTCTATCGTGTCGCGGAAATCGCTGCCCACGCCGCTGTCGCTCTCGCTGTTGATGTCGATGCCATCCAATTTGCAGCCTTAAGGGCATCAAATACACATGGTGTGTTTTTCGAGTTTGTGGGACAATGTCACTTGAAATTCGGCATGTTCTCACTTTCTAACTTAAATAGGATTTCGCACGACACATTTTTACTTATTATGTCCGCCTATAATCGGAACTTCCTGGCCTATTTTAGCAGTTAATATACTTGCGTATAGCTTATACGAATCAGATAATTGATTGATATTACCATGCTTTTTAATGAACAAAAGATAACAGTACAATGTCACATACGCATAAGAAAAGTTTGCTCAATAATTCTCATTTCAAATCAAGTTATCTATATAAATACTTTTATAGGTTTATATGTCTGATCACTGTTTTTCCCCACAACTTTGTGAATTCATCCCTCCAACTCACATTAAAACAAGTGCCATTCTAGTATTACATTTTTCAGTAACCACTCATCCCCAAAACCCATACTCTAACAAATACGAATTCCGTTTGACGTCCGAAATGAATTCCAGTTTGAAACATTACCTTTTAATTTAACTTTTGTGTCCCAAATTTCGAATTGATTTATTTTTGCGTTTCTCTACTTCATAACGGTATTTTTCTGCTAAGGTTTATTTATTATTGAGTCCAACAAATGAAATACGGATTATTCGCTTGCGTGCTAATAAATGCGTAAGACAGTTTTGTATTTGCTCTTTTAAGGTTAGAATCGACAGAATGTTTTCGGTACTGATTTTAGGATTTCGTTTCAATACCCCATATTCCGATGTATGGGCTCTATAACTTTTTAAGTGTCTAGACCAGGTACGCGGTGTATAAATGTAGACTCTTTCTTTTAATGTGACGATATTTAAAACTATGTCTCGTGTCTCTGTACCTTTGGTTGCGTCAACTACTCGTATGATGTTTTGTAGGAATAAAGTTCGACCAAGGTCTTTTACGTGCTTATTAGTATAGATACATTCAGATCCAAGCCATTAAAATGAAATCATTTTGGGTAAACTGGCACATGAACCTATGACCATAGCTAACAAGGCTCATTCTCCATAAGACTGTATAAGTGCCAACGCAGCGTCACGCGTTCGAACGCTCGTTTCATACAAAACTGCAAATTAGTATTTCAATTGACACGACTCTGCAAGCGCACTTATGAAATTGTACTAGCAACGCAGCTTTACGCGTATGATACGGACGTACGGTACGCGCGTTCGAACGCGTAACGCAGCGTTGGCACTAACAACGCCAAGTGGACGGTATCCGCAACCTTTATTACTTTCAAGTTTCAACGCTTCAGAATAATTTTAACAAATCCCCTTTTAAATTTTTAAGAGCAATTGATTTATGAAAAGTGCAAAAGGGAATTACAAATTAAGGCCACCCCGAAAATCCCGTAATTACAAATCCTACTAACACCTAGATATCAATTACCTTGAGGCAGAACTTGATGAGCTTACGGGTCCGTCCGCTAAACTAATTGTGGCGCTAGTGGCTACGCGTAAACGACCAATTAAAGACCGTAGTGAATGATTATTCGATAAACGGATCTTTTAAGGTAAGATTGAAATTTTACAGCTTAAATCCGATACAGAAAAATGCGATAGTAGAATTGGAAAAGTTCTGCACCAATATTTTTGTCCAAGGAATTCTGGTATGTGTAGGTACCTAAATTTATTTTCACTTCATACGTTTTCTATTCTACCTAGAAAAAATCGTTGCATTGTTTTGTGTTCACGATATAAAACATTTTTGGAACTTCTAAATCTTCCAAATCTCATATAAATAACAAACAATAACAATGCTGATTAACAAAACTGCCAAAATCCCGTTCTGTTCTGCTAACATTTAATAAATTTCCATACAAAATATACGGCGAATGTTCAGCTCCATATTTACTTTATATTTGTATATTCAAGAGGATTATGAAAGCTGTAAACAATATCACAGCATGTTTGTTAACAAAATATTTATGAGAAGCAATTAACATAGATCATTTACTATCACGGTGTAAACATTGTAACGTTTCGGAACGCACATTTTTAAATGTCACATTCGAAATGACGTATAGTGTTTTGCCGGGAAATGGTGCATCGATCGGTTGCTCTTACGTTTTTTTTTTTTTCAAATCTAGAATGACATTTTCAGCGTTTATTTTTTTGTATTGTTGGCTGCCTGCCTTTATTCCATGAGCTATACGAATATTAGGAATTATTCGGATTAATGATTTAGCATGATAAGTGATAACCTTTTCAAATTTCTATGTTGTTGACCTCAATGAAGCAGATAAGATTTATATATCAACCAGTGTGAAAATGTGAGTGAATCATTAAAAAGCATGAATGTCAAAGCCTTATACAAATATTTAAAAAAGTACCACTAATAGTACAGCGAATAGTCAATGCTACGCTAATCCATAAGATCTAAACTGGAAAGAAACTTAGAATAGCAGAGATGATTGATCAGCTACATAAATGTCCACTTAAATATAAATCACTTCAGTATCACAAAAGCAAGGCGCCTGAACTATCAAGCTGTATTTTATAAAGAAAATACCGTAGACTCTAGAAATACCCAATTAAAACAGTTAAGTCTTGATACAACCAGACCAAAATAAGCAGTCTACTAGACACGTTCAGTACTTAAATATATTGCACATAAAAAAATAAACAGAAAACACTCTTAATGACCCCAACACACTTCTATAGAGCTATTTCCAACATTTTCCCTTTGAAAATGTATTGCACATTTATAAACTAAATGAAAAGGGAAAAGATGTAAAAATGTCTATTTATCTTACAAAGTACCCTACAGTGGACCGACCATCGATTTTTTAAGCACGCTGTGAACTCCACGAAAAAGCTTGAAAGCCCATCTGTATTACTCAGGATAAGCCTCTATTGAAGGAACTGACTTTTTTGAAGGTTTCGGATTGATTAAAACGAAATGGAAAACAAATTGAATGTATAAAAATAATGCAAATGAAAAAATGAAAAAACATTTTTTACGTGGAAATGTTTACCTAAAAGGTCTCTACAGGAAGGTTTAAGAGTCTTATCAAATAGCCGCTTGGATTATTTTGTCTATATTATATCAATTTCAATAATACCTACGCAGTTTACATACACAACTTCACTCCTGTATCCCTTATAAGGTAGGCAGAAGGCCAGAGATTATAAAACGATCTGATGGCACGTTTGACAAATTTGGAGGTATTATAATGATGAAGAGAGACTATTGCAGTGACAGGGGTCAGACTGTCGCCCGTTAAAACGCCAGTAAAACCTCTGTCCTTAACTGACTTTTACAATATGCCCGGGAAGCGAATATACAAAGGCTATACTATTTGAGTCACGAGTCAGACTCTAATAGAGGAGCTTTTGTTTATGCATATTACTTGACAATACCTAATCGAACTCAGTAAAAAAATTGACTGAAATGGATTAGCTTTTGCTCTTGTAATTTTCAAAGAAATGCAATAACAAAACCTAGTACTGTATAATACATATTCACTCAAATAGATAAGCTTTTGTCAAGATGAAAAGTAGGTATATCTTTGTTTGATATACATTGCGATGAAAGAGATAAGCTACGAGAAGGGCTCCCGCACCGGAAGGCGGAATCAGTACGGTTAGGTGCGACGACGAGCGCAGCGAGGAGGAGCATGTTAGGTTGCATATAGTTATACACGTGCGCGAGCCGAGCGAGCGAAGCGAGCGGTGCCGCGGCAGCGGCCGGCGAAGCGCCATAAACCTGGTCAGCTATTATAGTCAACCCTGGACAATCCCGACATGGTCAAAAGTCAAACGTAAAGTCATAAAAATAACGATGGTCATAATGCATGCACATTTTATTTCTATCTTTGAAAATCAGAACAATTGCCATTTAAGTATCAATTTGAAGCCAACGATCGGTAAATATCGATATCAAATGGGATAGCTTTTGTTGCTGCAATGTTCAATTGAAGTTATCTCACAAAGTCTACACGACTTCGGTCAATTTCTGTACTAGAATGGATTAGGGTTTGGGCAAGTTTTTGTCATACAAAAGCTAAGCCAGTTCAGTTTGCACTTTCACTCTAATGGTATAGCTTTTGTAAATACGCGCCCGGGAAGAGAAGCAGCTGGGACATGTTTTGCCTTTGCTCCCTTCGATAAAAATGTCGTTGTATATTATATTGAGATTTGACATAACCTCACTCTGATAATTATATGGCTGTCTTGTCTACATCAGGAATCCATTTTATTATATAAAATTTGGATAGAAACCCGTTTTAGAATGAAAAACTATGTAACTAAATTGATTTTCACCGTTTAAAAATAAGGATATAGGTGTACATATTCATACTAAAATAAAACGAAGTGGTGACAAAATAAATGAGTATATATATAAATGATTTATATTAAAATAATTTAAAAAAAACGCCTAACTATAGTGACTCAGAAAACTGTCGTAGTTCGTAAAACGGTCTACGGCGCGCGGCAGCATTGGTTTTCATACTTCTAACTTCCTGATTTTAGTTATTAATTTATTGATTTATGACTTTTCAAAGCATATTACTGAAACTAGTAAACAAATTAGTATCCATCAACTTATACATCACCCTAAAAGAAACAAAACATGGAACACTCCTGACAATAATTTAATTGAATCCATCCACATATAACGTAATTATAAGAAGCCATTTTAATTCAAATTCATACCGAGACCGGTCCATTACTCCTTTGACAAATATCTAGATGGCGACTCTATCCAATTTGTCGCACCATCGTCTTCGTGGTGCAAATGAAAAGTGCTTGGAACTGCTTTTTGATGTAAATTAATTTTGCTTCGTTAGAACAGCTAGGGGTAGTAAATCGATTACGTTTGAACAGGGTTCCGCCGTGGAGTATCGATTTGGACTTCACTTTTCTTAGTGACTGAATTTTGAGGTGGTTTTATTTAAGAAGTCTCTATCTTCAAGCTAGATTTTAATAGGCTGTGAATCATGGTGATCCTCTGTTTAACCCTTTACCCGACAGACTTTATATCAGTTGTCGTGCTCCCAACGCCAAGCTCAGTAAATCTAAAAAATAAATATCTACAACAAATAGGGATGTTCAATGGTAGATCGATATACCCGTCCCAGCTTCGCACGCTTCAAATTCAATCTTAATAGTTTCAGCTGTTTAAACTTGAAGAGGTTACTGAAAAAAAAGATAGAAAGAGTAGGTAACTTTAATACTAATTTTCTAATAGTATGTATTTCGGTAACCAAATGAAACAAAGTTGTATGTAAATCTTTACGTTTACCTAGTATTTTGTTTTTACTCTCTTTCGAAGTTAATACCGCTATATTTTAAAATATTTTGCTATATTCGGAGGTAACAACTACATACTCTCAACACCAAAACAGTAGTACCAACATATAGGAAACATGACATGTCCATGTCAAACAATCTTGTTAGATATCCGTAGTACAATCTACATATTACCTGGCGTAACTTGATCATGGAAATGTCACTCTTATTTAAAGCATATTAAGAATGTGGAACTTGCAAAGCGTATAATGTATTTAACATATGAATATGCCATATTTATGCAAATTGGACCTAATGTATCGGAAATTCTAGTGGATGAAGATATGATGATTAACGTATTATCTAGTTGAGGGTATTTACGTTGAAATTATTGTAAATTTAATATAACAGAATGTGATTAAATTTACAATAATTTACAATAAGGCGGAAGAATTTGGAGAAGCTTAGAACATATTTTCAGAAGATTGTAGATTTCATTACCTTTGGCTAAGTTCCTACAAGATCGAATCAGGAATGAGGAGATTCGTAGGCGAACCAAAGTCACCGACGCGACATAGCCAGAAGGATCGCAAAGCTGAAGTAGCAATGGGCAGGGCACATAGCTCGCAGAACAGATGGCCGTTGGGGCAGAAAAGTTCTTTTGTGGCAGCCACGTACTGGCAGACGCAGCGTAGGCAGGCCCCCGCAAGGTGGACCGACGACCTGGTCAAAGTCGCCGGTAAACGCTGGATGAGAGCGGCGCGGGACCGAGCGACGTGGAAAACTTTGGGGGAGGCCTATGTCCAGTTGAGACGTCTACTGGCTGATGATGATGGCTACGTGATTCATAGAGTAGTCCTACTTAGTAATAGCAAATCTCAAGGGTCAGGCCCTGTGACCACTTTTCATATCAAGTCGCCGCCTAATATAATTTTATGGATTTCATCTTCTTTTTAAACCCCATTCTTATACTTTAACTTATCGTCACTTGAAATTAAGCTCAAAAGCATCTTTAAACTAATAAAAACTTTCAAATCCATCAAAAGAAAATTTCATAAATAAAATTAAGACAAAACAGTTTCTACGGCCTCATTATTAAAATCCAAAATTCCTCAAAGACCATCAAAGAATGCTACAAAATGCGATATTAAATATATAACTTTTAGCAGAGTTCAGCGCGTACCACAACGTTGCGAGCTATGTGACTATCAGAGGCGTGTGTGCTGAAATTCGGTTTTCGAGATGAGCTTTGTGTAGCTACGCGATATTGAAATACCTGAGGCTTGATTCTGAGTTCTACGACATGGTATTTAGATTATATTTTGTTTAATAAAGTTTTGAATAGATAAATATTTTTTATGTTAGTATTAAGGTTATGGAATATTTAGAAAACTATTTTTAAAAACATGTCTTCCAGTTATACAGTAAAAAAGAAGTTATATTGTACTTATTAAATCTGTAGAGACATCGAAACATTGAGATACATTCTCAAGTTTATTGAAACGCAGTTAAAAGATTTTATTTCGTGTTACTATCGGTCCAGTATGTAATCTTTTTTGTTTTTGAAAAATATAAATCATGTATAAACCTCAATCCTTTTGAGGTTTACCAATACGTACCTTAGCCATGTTAGCAAAACTGTATTCTATAGAATTACAAGTTTATAGTCTGCTTTCGCATAAATTTTACGAAAACATAAAAGTAAATAAACAAGTACACGCTATTAAGTAAACTTTAAGTAGAATTATCATGTGAAATACAAACCAAAGAAATCAATACATACTTTATTTTGTTTTCCCTATTGCTAGTTGCGGTACATTCTATTCCAATAAATTGTGTGACACAGCAAAACCGAACCGAGATATTTTAAATCCACCAAAGATTTAATCAAAGCAAACTCCTAGAAATGTGAAAATTTTAACCTAGATAAAGCACGTTCCAATCCGTTTATTTGTTTAACCGGTACGAAGGTAAATTTTTATTCAATACAAGTTATTTGTCTCCTTAAAGGAGTCATCAGCAGAATTGGTAAATTAAAAAAAAACTACAGAAAGAAAGAAAGCTCTATTATGTTATTCAAAAAATTGCATTTTTTTATTATTTTCTAAAAAGTTCTTATGTTTTGGAACTCAAATTACATTGGGGCCAATTTTTGTCGTGGAGATAAGTAGAACCACATTTCAAAAACAGTACAATACATTCTTTAATATTATGGTTCAAATCAAACAAACAAAAAAAAATATCGGAATAGCTATTAAACATACTTTTTCAAGATATTTTGAAATAGGGCTGACGTATTTCATATCCTAACAATAACGGAACCGTTATCAGAATAGACCCCTGCCTGAAGCTTTGTGGACATGCCTCGCATCACGTCTACAGCATTTGAAGTGCTGCATAAGACAGCTCATATTCTATAGAAGAGGGGTATTACGAACACTTCGTTATTACCAGCCCACTTAACTTAACCTGTTTGTATGAATCCGGGTAGGATCAGTATCGAATATTTTTTATAGGCTTAAGTTTTTAGGATTTGTGGCTATAGTTTACATTGACATGTAAAATATTTAATTACATGAAACTAATGAATTGGTTACTCTTTATTTTGGCGTTTAAAAAGAGATCGCAACGCTATGTAAATTTTAAATTGAAAAATACTTATTTTTAAACTCAAAAAATGTAAAATTTAAAGTCCAGATACAAAGTGATAGAAGTTTAAAGTCATCGGTGTATTATTGCGTCGGTTGGCCTTCGTATACGTAGACAGTAACAACGAAGTGTTATTGCAAATCTTGTTCTATTCGAACGTACCTAAATATTCGAACTAATTTTTAATAAACGTTAATCAAAAAACTGATTTATACCTAAAACGTTTTTATTAATGCTACAGATTAAGCCTGAAGCACAGACTAAATATTGCAATTTTGTTTTTAAAAGTACGTAAGACCACGTGAAGAGTGTAGACCAATATTTATGCAAGCTTGCCTGCGTAAAGCAAAGCTTTAGACTAATATATTCAAATGACAAAACCCTTGCTTAATATTGTCATAAGTTTTCGTGATTCATACTATTAAATACTATTCATACTATTAAAAAAGACTCTCTCGTGACCAGTCTCTCGTGACCACGGGGTCTGCAAAGACACCGAAACGTCGAGTTATGATTTAAAATGTAAATATACGCGATAAATCTGGTTAAAAAGTGTTTTATTTGAAGTCCTTGCTTTTTTAAATTTGAAGAAATATTAGTGTTTCGTGTAAAATAAAAACTTATACTTCAAAGAAAATTTTCGATGATAAGTCTTGATGTGTTCGAAAATGAAGCATTGTAATGAATGTTAGTTACTAGGCCAATCGTCCTGAAGGGACATTACTCCAAACGCAATCAAGTCAGATATTTCAATTGCTTTGTTGCTTTAACCCTTAATAAAACCATGGGAGCATAGCTCCCACATCATTTTTTATTTTTTTTTACCGGCCTATGGCTAAAATACTCCCACATCTTTTCATAGACTATGGACTTTAGAACATTTCTGAACGAATAAAAAAAAAAGAAAGTGACAGAAGTCAGTTGTCTACCTGACAGCTGAGAATATTTTTACTCAACGATTTTTTCGCGCGCGTTTCGTGTTCATTGTGAAAAAATATCGAATTCTTCGTAAACAACGAAAGGTAAGTCGTGCAATTTTTTTCACAAACAAAGTTTTTGAGTCTAATTATACATTTATGTATCCAATTCATTGATCATTTGGCAATTCAACTTACACCCAGCCAATAAATTATGTGGGAGTCATGCGCCCACGGTCCGATTGAGTCTCCCTATTTTGTTACAAGCTCTAATATAATTTGCTTTTATTTGATTATTTTTGCGTTTACAGATATTGAAAATGGCTAAAAAAAAGTCAATGCATGATGACGAAATTGCGAAGGCGCTGCATGAGTTGGAATCTTCTGAGGATGAAGACGAAGTAGATATCTACAGTTTTAGTGACACTCGTCTAACCGTAGATATGAACTCTGCTTTAGACAAAATCCAAAACTTATCATATGAAGAGCTTTTGGAGACATTGGAATCGTCAAATTCAACTTTGGAAGAAGTTCCGCATGTGGTAACTGAGGAGTCGTCACATCAAATATATCCTTCTACTACTTCTAATGATGTGCATATGAGTGAACCATCTTTGCCTATGGATTGTGAAAGGAATTTCGATCAAAGCGAGCCTCAAATAAATGACTCTTCAATGCCCGTAGAAAATGTAGAGAATGAAGAATATTATAGAGAATTGTTTCAGGTTTATAGTGGATTACAAAACAAGGTTCGCCAGTGGTCAAGTAATGTCGAAAACTTCACAGAAAAAAGAGCTTTTGAGAAGGATCTCAAGTCCCTTATTGCAGTAAGCCGAGCTACACCTGCAAATTATTTTTCAAAGATGTTTCCAGATGAGTTGTTAGAAATATTAGTGACAAACACAAATAAATATGCTTATTTATTTTATTTCAAAAATCAAAGTTATTTCAAAAAAGAACCTATTTTGAGTGCAAAATATGTGAGGTGCCCTTATGCTTCGTTCCGTGCTGGGAACAATTCCATAAAATAAACTAATATAGAAGTAAGTAAATAGCCTCTTTTTTATTTTACCTTGGATATACCACGTTTTTATGAAAGGTAATACAGGTTTTTATATAATTATATAAAATAATAGGTAAAAATAATGTTGTTCTAATCGGGCAATGGTAGAATAGCTCCCACATAGATTAAAATAAAAAAAACAAAAGTAACAAAATATTTATTTTTATTTAAAGAATTCTGGTAACATCACATTTAAGACTCACTGCATTTAAAACCTCTTAAGTAGACCAATTCACGGTGCCTGATTAAGGGTTAAATTCCCAATTTGTTTTACTAGCAAAAAATAACCTAACTTTGTTTACTACTTAACTAACTTATGATACACCAGGGACCAATCTTACTACTAACTTAACACATTTGTTAACCAATACAACTTTAAAATGCAAGTATATCGACTTTTCCGAATGTTATCTCGACAAACTTCACTGGTCTTTAAAGGTCTTATTCGAATGCGATAAAGTTGGTTTTATTACATTTAAAGAGAACATATAAATGTTTTTACGGCCTCATTCATGTGTGCCTTTATAGATTTATTTGAATATTTCGTGCTGTTATAAACGGGTTGGTTTATCTATTTTGGAGAGGAAAATAAAACATGATCTTTTTGGCAAAAATAAATAAATGAAAACTTCGTACTCTAGTTTCCTCCTGTGAGATATCATTGTATATTGAGTCTATGTGGCTATTAATCTTGATGACAATTAAGATTCATAATTATGATAAAAAATTATACAGTCTCTAAATATTCTCAATCATTCGCCTTCGAAAAGATTTTTTCATATACATACGTCTCGTAGTTTAGATGAACGCGTTCTCAATATTATAATAGTACTAGTTGCATCACACGACCACTTCGGTGATAGAGTAACACTGTCTGCCTCAGACGCCAGTGGTCGCGGGTTTGAATACTCTGTCTGGGCGTGTATCTATATATGTATTTATTTTCTAGGTTCCCCCCTAGTTCGCTGCATGTTATCCCATATCACAAGCTCTACTTAGTTTGGGGCCTTGTAGGTAGTTGGTGTGATTAGGGGTTTTTTTATTTAGGTTAATTTGGACATTGTTTTTGTATTTTATAGCCTAGTTCTTGAGAAAGACTACGTAAATCTTGAGGTCGTAGATAACATCCCCGCACGGAACAAGAAATAAAAATGTTCCGAGTCTGGGTATTTATCTACATATTTATATTTTAACGCGCTACATGGTATCTCATCTCACATCCTTAGCTTTGTTTGGGTCCCATCTAGGTTGTATGAATATCTGTTTTTGTAGAGACTTTATCTTATAAAGATAAAATAAATATAATCTCCAGACTCCGAAAGAAATTTATACGCGGTCAAAAGTTCCGCAGCTAAAACTTTTAAATAATTCTTAAAATAATTTTATAAAGTTGATTGTATTGACATGTTCCTACAAGCGACTTTACCAACTATACTAATTCGTATACAACTTAAACAATGTTTAACAATTTAACAAGCATTGTTTGTTTTTCGTTAACAGGGTCACAGAGACTCAGGTGTGCATTGTACCTTTGGTCGAAACACGCGGTTGGAAGGGTTAAAGGGATTAAACTAACCCTCATTCTCTGTGTATTGTTGTAAATTCAGCTTTAAGTTGTTGAGTGAATGTCCATTTTAGTTTTTTGTATGTTGTGTAAGATGAAAAACGAGCCATGTTTTTTGATGTTAAGTGGATGTAAGGCCCATGGGCTTCAATAAATTAGCCACGCCTTTTACTATTGTATGCTTTAATACTGGATGAACGGCTGGTGTAGTGGTAACATACATTACCTTCTATGCCAGAGGTCCTGGGTTCGAATCCCGGCGGCGGCGGATATTTGTGTGATGAACACACAGATATTAGCCGTCAAGTCATGGATGTTTATATGTTTTTTAAGTTTATTTTAATAAAAATATGTATTTATTCAATATGTATGTTTATATATTTCTTAAATATATCAGTTATCTATCATCCATAACGCAAGTTCTTTAAGAAACTTAATTTGGGCTAGATAATGTTGTGTGAGTGTCAGAAATATTTATTTATTATTTATTTATTTACTGTAAAAAAAAACTTATTGAAATTAAACCTTTAAGCTTTGTTACATCAAATGCAAAAAATGTCTTGACAAAAAATGTCATCTGACTTGTAGTTTTAGGAATAAGTGGATTCGAGCAAACTAACTCTTTATAAGATTGGTATAGATGGAAATACTTGGAAACACAGTTCTTAGCTGGTTGATCATTATTTTGCTACATACATACATAACGTCACGCCTGTATCCCTTATGGGGTAGGCAATCACCAGAGGTTACAAGACTATCTGATGTCACGTTTGACAAATTTGGAGGTATTATAAAGATGCAGAGAGACTATTGTAGTGACAGGGGGTCAGCCTATCGCCCACAAAAACGCCTTTAAAACCTCTGTCCCTTAACTGACTTTTACAGTTTGCCCAGTAAGAGAAGATGCCGGCACATTCTACGTTTTTCTTTCGCTCCAGCGTGGAAGAGATATTTTTGCTATTAAGGAATTATTTTCCCACTCGCCTATTTACAAAAGAAAACCTACAAAAGGCCTGCTTATTTCATTAAAAGACACGTATTTTGTAGCAATATTAGTGAAATAGACATATTTCTATAGTAACAAAACCAGGAGCTATAAAGTTTGAAAGCTTTCTTAAGCTTTGATCGCTGTTAATTCTCCATAACGTAAACTTAAATAATGTCATAGCCATATTGAAAATGAGTAATATTATATCGAAATCGTTGTGGCGTGGTACTGTGCATAATAAACGATATTGCAGGCTAAGCGCGCTCGGCGCGGCCCATACCTACTAGGATGGGTGACCGCCCACCATTTATTTCTCACGACGACATCCGAGCTTCGGAGGGCACGTTATGGTCCGGGTGCTGTGTATTCAGTAGTCGTTAAGGGTTTGTCAGAAGCCATTCCGGCACCCTGAAAATTCTGACATCCACCAACCAGCACTGGGACAGCTTGGTGGATTATGGCCTAAACCTCCTCATCACCCAAAGGAGAGACTCACAGCCCTGCAGTGGGCTTATTACACGGAATTGTGATGAATGTGATGACTATTATATCTTCGTAAGGTGGACAGACGATTTGGTCAATATCGCCCTTAAACGGTAAAAGCTAGATTTAAGCAGCGCAGGACCGACCGGTGTGTAGGAGCCTTGGGGAGGCATTTTTCCCAACAGCGGGCTTGTCTTGGCTGACTATTGAATGATGAAGATGATGACTATTGTTTATCTGTATATCCGCATAATTAACACGGCAAATGCCAGGGTTCCAACATATCTAAATAAGTTTAGAGGATATTAAGTTCTGTTGCTGGTTTCCCCGTCATAAGATATAAAAGCATTTTATTTATTAGAACATTTCACCAGAAGTGTCCAGTTCATAAAAGAATGTGATAAAAGAAGTAACTACACTAGTGTCATACTTGACTAGATTGCACGAAATAAAGTTTAGACAATACAATACAAACGGTAGACAATTTGTATATTTTATAAATATGTTGAAAATAAAGAAGAGCTACAGTATTTGAGAATCTATATAGAGAAAAGGATAAAGTAATGTTTAAAAACAATAAAAAAAAATCTTATCGTTGTTAAGTATGTATGTTACATAAGAAACATAAGAATTTACAAGATGGTAGGTATTTTAGATAACAATAGCAATAATTATTTATAATATGCATAACTTATATTAGACTTTGCTGTAAGCGAAAGAGTTAATGAGAAATATCTGTATTTTGTAAGTGTCACAAAAACGAAAACTCTTACAAAATTGTAAACACAATTTAATAAAACTTTAAAAAACTTTCGCAAGTTTAAAATCACTTGTAGGTAAAGTTACATATTGAAATGTTAACGCTCACGATTTGGAAACAAACTTTTAGAGTTTTCTGTACTCTCATTGGTGCACCCAACACAATCTTGAAATCAAATAAAAACTAAATTCCAATAGATTATTTCGCGTTTACATTAATCACAAACGTTTTAATTAACATTGATAAATGCTCGTAATTTATCAAGTGGTTGTTAAGAGTTTAATAAGTATCCTTGCGAAATTAATCTTACAGATTAATTTAGACAATCTGTTCAGAAATTAAAATTATTTAAGTCAGACTAACTCCTCCCAAGTGCAAAAATTTATATAACTTTTTATATTTTACGTTAAAAGAGGCTAATGAGCAAATAGGCTTAACTATATTTTGTACAGACGAGCTTGCCCAGCGTGGCTACTTTTAATGGTCCTATTTGGAAAATATTTTGCCCATCAGTTTGTGATGCCTGAAGCTAATACTGCGAAGTACTATTACGATCAAGAATGTACGATCGGTACTGAATAAAAGACGTTCTACTTGTATAAAAGTAGACAGTATATTGATAATTAAAACGATACATGATGGTGCGTACAGATTGCTGTAATGGAACTTGTAATGTAACATTCTGCGCACCACACGTCCAAATACGCAACGTTCGCCGAATGTTACATTACTAGCAATCTGTTACGCACCATAACGAGGAGGTTCGTCACACATTAAAGTACATAGTTATAAAATACAATAAAAAACAAGAAAATAAGTTACATCCGCAAATACATTTATGCCGGTACGAATATATCTCCACTTCCATGAAAAGGGACTGATTCTGTAAACGTTGTAGATCTAGTAAAATGTTTACTTTGTGTTTTGATCCATCTGTCAATACCGACTGAGATCTATATAGATCATCAACACAGTCACAATCTTTATTCAGATACATCAGGAATCTGAACCGACGCCAAGTTTCCACAATTGTATCAACTTTACGACATCTTTCTACTTCGCCAAGTTTTTGAGTTACTACACTTTGCTTCAAGACTTCAGTTTTATTGTTTCTTTTATGAGTGCAGTTTAATGACTAAGTTCATTTTATTATGATAATTGTCATGAGCTGGAGTTTACTGGTTCAAGGAATAGGTTAACTTGAGATAAGTGTCTTAAAAATATGTTTCGAGTTCGATTGATTTACTTTCCGAATTTTTAGTAGTTTTAAGTTGTGGTTTCTTGAACTTCTTATATTTTAAATAGTTGTGGCAATTGATTCCAAATCTTATCTTTTTGGAAGCATTGGACAATAGATAGATCCTTCTATATCTGCATCATCTGCAAAATATATTACCAAATATCATAAATCTCTTAAAAATCTTCTTTATTATCAAACCCTTGTTTAATCTGATTTCTTCTGATGGGAAATGAAGATGAGGTTAAGATGTTACTGCAACACATCACCGTGGAAACGATGGTGGATTAGATTAGAGGCAATTTTTATACGAAGGTTGATCGCTACCAGGTGTACCTGTATCATCAGAGGGAATCACTTGTATTAGTCTCCTTTATACGACACTCTTATCCATAGATGGGTAGGGCTAAAATCTGCAACATCTTCTGCAAATATACATTCGCAGGAGATGTTGCAGATGTCATTACTTCATTACTTATTCAATTTATCTTCTTCACAGGAACCGTTTGGAAAGCAACGCTGAGCACTGGTCAGCCTTGCTGCTGTCACTTCGGGAGCTGACCGAGTGGATCATACGCAAGGAGACCGAGTTGACTGCGCTTGCGCCCCCTAAAGGAGATCTAGCTGCTCTTATGAAGCAACAGGTATAGTTAATTGTTTTATTGTCTTACCTACATATACGGCGATAATTATTGTGACTCGAGAGATGCACACTGCTGCTGGACAGAGGCCTGACCGTTCCCGAGCCGCCCTCACCCAGTGTCAACGTCAACGTCACGAAGAGTGTTTTTTGTACATAAGCTGATCAAACGTTTCATATCTGACAAATTTCCCTAACCAATTTTTAACTTCATGTCGAGGGCACAGAGTTCAGATTCAATTAAATTGTTTTGATAGGTTTGGAACGCTGGATCTGTTGTCTTCTGTATCTAAAGTGAAAACTGATTTTTTGATGTTTAACGGATGGAAAGTCTGTAAACCAAGCATAGTAATGTAGCGACCTCTAGCGACACTCACTTTGAAACTACGACGATGACGAACCATCGTATTTCCTATATCGCACCGTAAGCAAATTTAATAGCTACTAGATAAATACGGCCTCCCGCAATAAACCGTCGTGCCGGTCCGTAGGCCGCAGCCCTTTTCTTGGGATTTTGGAACGAGTTCCTTGTTCTCAAAATAGCAATTTTGGGAAGGCCTTTCTCTAGTAATGGGAGTTTTCTGGCTGTAAGATTGATGGAAACCACTGGATGTGGATAGTGGTGGATACCTTGGCCTTAGTTTACCAGTGAGCGATGATTGTTTGTGATGATGAATAATTGTAATTTACACAAATCGTAACGGTTGTTTTGGCAATTTAGATAAAAAAATATACCTACCTACCTTAAATTATAAAATACCTTAAATATGAACCTTATTTGTTCTAGAGCAAAATTCCTTATATTTCTTACCTCATTGAAATGAGAATTATGCATATACTCCAAAAAGAAACACCCATTTCCAAGGCCGTTAATATTAATAAAATTCACACTTCAATTATTTACACTAATTAAATTACACACTTTCCCCGGCTTTAACCGCATTTTCGACATAATTACAAAATAAAACGGGTCGCTCCTCGAAAACAAATACATTTTAATTAACTTTAAAAACGGATTGCGGGGGTGTGAATTCGCGCGCAAATCGCACCCGCCATTTTGTGGTTGCATTTGACCAAGATGGCGGCTGCGTTGGCGGGGAATTTATGTGCGATGACATCGCGGATTAGAGTGCGAATATTTATCGCTGACATGAGCTGTTACATGGCTTTTGCACATTGCTATAATTATTTGCCAATACTATTGTACCTACCTGGTAGGCTTTAATTCCACGAAGTTAGAATACTAGCCTCTAGGTTCTATGTAAATATTTCATTCATGCGTACGCAAGTTCTGTTAAAATGGTCAATTCATTTACCCAAGTCTTTTATTAATCTTATGTCATTTTTGAGACCTAAACTGGGGAAAAATGTCATAATTAATTATTGTTTTTCATTTGTTTTTTTTTGTTTCTTACTTAGGACGTGTATTGGTCGTTATAGCGCCACGAGGATGTTTTCTTCTCCATTTTTCTGGTATTTATACATACAAATGAAGTAACAGATGGGTTTTATGATGTACCTAGATTTACATAAAAGCTACCAACGGCTTATAGTAATCCTTTATGCCTATGCAGAGGTAGTTGGTTTAACAAATCCCTGTAACATTGAAGTGGCCAGTCGGTAGCTAAGGCACGAGTTCTGACTTTAATCTCTTAAGCTTTATGTTTTTGAGTTAAGACTCTTGTCATATGGCAGGATTCAGGATCAAAGTAAATAATGTCTTTTGCTCAAATGCTTCTGTCTCTATTTCAGGATGACCACCGCGCCTTTAGACGACAGTTAGAAGATAAAAGACCAGTCGTTGAGAGCAACCTTTTGAGTGGAAGGCAGTATATTGCGAATGAACCTCCGCTGTCGGATACAAGTGATACTGAACGTAAGTTGTATTTTTTTTTTAATAGTACTGAATAGTATAGCCTGGCTCTCCATAAAACGTCGCCGGAACACATCACAGTAGGAGAGTTAATTTTTGGCGACAGATTTCATATAAAGGTCAATAAATAATAATAATAAATCCCCAGACAATCACACAAACTACATAGCCCCAAACTAAGCAGAGCTTGTGTTATGGGATACCATGTAGCGAACTAGGGGGGAACTTAGAATATAAATACATAGATATACGCCCAGACCCGGAACATTCTTTTTCTTGTTCCCTGCGGGAATCGTACCCTCGAGCACTGGCGTCTGAGGCAAACAGGTTTACCCCATCGCCAAGGTGGTCGTCAAAAAGGTAAGTCGCCAGCCAGGCACAGCCACATGAATTAGTCGCCATAATTGTAATGAATTAAGTAAGTAAGTCAAGGGCTGTAAGTTTTCTAATTACGATAAAACGATGATCTAAACTGGCTTTCTACAAATTTGATCAACGACCCGGTTATGATCTCCAGTAAATTTGTGATGGCAATAGCGTAGGACCAAGTAACATGGTGATTCTTGAAGGAAGATTATGTCAATTGAGCCATTTTTTTTATTGAACATGACACTGGAGTTGAGGATTACGCGTATGTTTTGGGTCCGAAAATGGGAGAAAAACCTAGAATGCTTATGCCGGGAACGAAAATGTAGGGATATTATTTATGGTTACTTACGACGTAGTCTTGTAATTTCCTGGGCATGTATGTACGTAGTAATAAACTAAAGCTTTAACTAAAATAGTTGTAGCTGCGGTGCTTTTAATTTCCTCAAGGATAAAATGTGGTACCTTTTTAAGGTAAAATAAGAATGATGCATACATAATCAACGAATGCAGAGTATTAAAAAACCGACTTTACTTCAAAACTTTGGCTGAAGTATAAGATTGTCAAGGTAAACGATCTCCGAATTCATACATATTAAAAAAAACATGAAGTACCTACCCAATCGATGTCGATAAAATTATATGGGACCAACTGTGAAGTATTCTCTATCATATGAAACAAGAGACATTAAAATCAGTTCATCCAGTCAAAAGTTATGAGGTAACAAACATTTAAAAAGACATACAGACAAATTGAGAACCTCCTCCTTTTTTTGAAGTCGGTTGAAAAACTGAAGTTATATTAAAACGCTTTAGAGTAAGTTTCAAAACACCACCGCCTTAATCTTTCTTTTTCTTTTAATCAAAAAAATATTTTACAGATTGTAATTGTGGAGACAATAGTATTCGAATTGAGATCCACTTTCTTTATTAACCTTTTCAATACCTATACTTTGTTAGCTTTCCAGGGCAGGGTAACTGGTTGTGTTGTTAAAAATAGATTGTTGAAATGTTGCAAAATAAAGAAGCTTTCTATTGCGTATTTAACTTCTTTTTTACTAAAGCTGCGTCTGATCCCAATTTTACCTGATGGTACTTATGGTACCTGATGATCGAAAAATGTTCCGGTGTTCCACCTTTAAGGCTAAATTCACTTGCACTTTAATAACTAGGCAGTTCGGTTAGGTCCTTTTATTATCATATTATTTTAACTAGATAAATAAGCCAGTCAGTAATATTATGACAAATTACGCTTATATTATATTGATTATAGATATGAGATCTATATTGTTTCATTGGCTGCAGAGAAAAGCAGGCGGAGCTTCAATCTAAAAGCCGTTCTAGGGAAAATTTTCTTAACTGGAACACCGGGACGGGAGGCGATTGTACGTCAAGGTGATGCCGAAGATGCGGGTTTCAGATGAAACTGGGTCTTCATAAAATATTGTAGGAACACAGCACCGCTGTAGTAGTGATATTTTTCAGCAGATTTTATATGTGACCAACACTAACCTGACGGGTCCTGAAGGGGTCCTAACACCATGCTAGGTTTAGTCGCTTGCTTTTTATGACACGGTTATCCAGAGTCGCTTAAATTTTATAACATTCTTATCCAGAAGCGGTAAGGCAAACACTACGTGACATAAACAGTGACTTTACTTAAACATATAAAACTTATTTCTGATTGAATGACGTAGATTCAAACGTACACTTTAACTTTGGTAGCGTTTTCAAATGTTCGTTGGTCTACTGTGAATTAACTCTACAATTGCATAGTAGATCAAAATGTATAAAGTCCTTCTAGTGAGTCACTTTAAAACTAGTTATATAGCTTCCAAATTAGCAGTAAGTTAGTCCAAATGTAGAGTTTCTAACGAAATTACCGTTATAGATTGCATGGCTGGCTGAAAAAAATTATAAATAAATAAATTGTTTTAAACTATCGCGGTTATTTTCACTATGATTTAAAGAATTTACGGGATTCTTGACACGATTTTTTATTGTATTTTCGAAATATAGTACCTGCGAAAATAAAATCAAAAATCGTAGTAAGAATCCCGTAAATTCATTAAATCATAGTTACCACAGATTGGTATAATAAATTGAAAAATACATGTTAAGATTCTTAACAAACCTTACTTAAAATGTATTGTTACTTAAAACAGTTCCAACATAACGCATATGGAATAATTTATTGAAATTATCATCATCAACAGCCAGTAGAAGTCCACTGTTGGACATAGGCCTCCCCAAGGTCCACGTCGCTCGGTCCCGCTCCGCCCTCATCCAGCGTTAAAATAATCAACTTAAAAACATTTCCAAATGCACAAACCAAAGTTAAATCAAGTTATCCGTCCAACAAAAACTTACAAAAAAATCTCTCCAGGTCCCTTGTTAGCAAATAGTGAAATCTCCGCACACAAACACACAAACAAACGTATAAAACAAAGCACATACAATATACCAACACATACCAATCAAAACGGCACGGCCTGGCCTAATTGCAAATTCTACCTATGAAATGTGTACTGGCAAAGGCTTTGGAGCGCCTATCGACCATTTCAGTTCGGATGATTTTCTAGTCTTGTACCTGTAACTTAAATAGTTTCTTTTTTGATTGGATTAGGTTAATGATTCAGTGACCATTGTATACTAAAACTGTGTGTCTTTTTTAATGCAATAGCTTTTTCAACAGTGAACGAAGGAGCGAAAGAAAAACATAGAGAAACATGCTCGTAGAAAAACCAGCTGCTTCTCTTCCCGGGCATACTATAAAAGTCCAATAAGGGGCAGAGGTTTTATAGGCGATTTTGTGGGCGATAGGCTGCCCTCTGTCACTGCAATAGTCTCTATCCATCATTAAAATACCTCCAAAGTCAAATGTGACATCAGATGGTCTTATAACCTCTGGTGTTCTGCCTACCCCATTAGAGATACAGGCGTGAAGACATGTATTGTGAAAGTTGATGGCTAGCCATGCGAACCCTGAGGGATTCTTGCCACAATGCCAGGGCCGCAAAGTCTACTTTTACGACACTCGGTAAATAGCAGAATCTATTTATCAGGTTATAATTAGAAGTAAAGGTATTTTTTATGACATATCAAAAAAATGAAGATCGAATTTGACAGAGAGTTCTTTTATTTAAATTCATATTTTGTCCAATGAGAAAAACTACTCAGTTCGAAGTTTTTAGTTTGACATTATATAGTCATTATAATATAGAATTATTATTCACGGAAATGTACCCATTTATGTACCTACGGTCCCATATTATTGTATCAGTTTTAAATGACACTGTAAACCTTAGCACGTTAAAATAGAATAATGCCCATTTTGCCGTAAAATTAGTCAAATGTACGATAACTGGCAATGTTTATTTTAAAAGCCTCATAAAACGGTATTTGCCCATTCAAATATTTGATGATAAGGTTGAACATTTGTACTTCTGTTCATTATCACATGTTGTTTGTTTTCGTGATAAAACGGTTGAATAAAAATAAAATAGTTAGCATCTAACTACATACATATATACATAACTTCACGCCTGTATCCCTTATGGGGTAGGCAGACCACCAGAGGTTATTAGACCATCTGATGTCACATTTGACTTTGGAGGTATTATAATAAGCCTATCGCCAACAAAAACGACAATAAAACCTCTGTCCCTTAATTCTTTTTTACGTATGCCCGAGAAGATAAGCGGCTGGTAAATTGTTTGTTTTTCTTTCGCTCTCAGCCCAGCATGGAAGCATAACATCTAACTTTGACATTAAATTATGGTAACCGACTACTACTCTGAAAAAACTTCTATCAGCAGGATTTCCGGACATATACAGACTCCTATGCTTTTAAGAAAACAAACTTTTAAGGCCGGCATCACACTAGAGGCTACCCCTGCAGGTGTCCCTGTCCATTCACAAGATTACAAAGGTCGCAATGTTTATCGTAGCTGCGAATATAAACGTTTGAAATTCGAAGTTTCATATTTTGTTTTACATGTTTTCTGATTTTGAAACTGGAACGCCCGGATTGTATCCTACAAGAACTATGCAATTACGCGCGCTCGCAACTTCTGGGCTGCGCTCAGCGGCCATACTGTTCGATTTGTGGATTTCACATCATCATTCATCTCTATTTGTATGGTTTTGTGCTTCTGTAACTACTGCTATGCATTCTAAATTAGAATGCATAGCAGTAGTTACAGAAGAAATTACAGAGAAATTTCATTTAGAAATTAGAATTTCTAATTTCTAAATGAAATTTCATTTTGATTCTGAACTTTAAATTACCAGGAAATCATACTTTCATTGGAGGTACAAACGTATTTCCAATAAGAGAAGGGATTCCTATTGTAAACGATATCTCAAAAAGATTGGCAAATTAGCTGGCAATTAAAGCAAATCCATATTATTAAGAAAATACTACGTATCAGACAAGTTACCTATCTCTTTGTCATACTGTAGCTAGTAGTTACATAAATAGGAATTAATAGGCATTGTGATGAGGAATAATTCAAAATACTAGGCACAACTGCTCCTACTTAAACGTAAACCTCTAATAAGTCTAACTTTAGCTTAACGAAATATATATATTTAAACAATTCGAGCATAAAGGGAAACATTGGTAAAGCAGCAGATTGTAACAAATTGTAGCACGTACGTTTGCAATCATTTTTAGTTTCCCGCCATTATTGGTGGCCATTTTGTTTTTGAGTTTTACTGTTGGTTCAATGGATTTCGCGGGCTTTTAGCTTGATGATCATTAACGTGAATATTGAAACGAAAGAATATACGAATATCATCACATCTAATCGCATATTATGTTCATAAACTTAGGATGTTTTATGATTTAGTTGAGTATTTATATAAAAATAACTGCTGAAGACGTCTCTGGTTGTGTTTTATTTCAAGGTAAATTAACGAACCGAATAAAGCTCATATTATCAATGCTTCATCATCATCATCAGGGCATGAGTCTCTCCCCTGGGTGACGAGGAGATATAGGCCAGAATCCACCAAGCTAGCCCAGTGCTGGGTTGTGGATGTCAGAACTTTCAGTGCGCCGAAATGGTTCCTAACAAATCTTGACGTCTATTGTATTCAAGTATACAGCACCCGACTGCTTAACGTGCCCTCCGATGTACGGAAGTCACCATGAGAAACGAACTGTCGGCGGTCACCCATTCTAGTAACGAGCGACCGCGCCGAGCGTTGCTTCTTTTATTTTACTTTATCGTATTATACACACGGCGCCACAACATTTTTTTGACAGTTATCTATGGAGGAACGACAGGGAAGCTATGCTTGAGTCTTTATCAACAGTTAATAAAGCCTTTAATACGGAATTAATGTTAATCAACAATATGAGCTACTTTAGGTTCAATTTTCACTCGAAAGATTCTCCGTAGCGTAAAGAAATAACGAACTTACATCTTTAAAAAAGCGGTCAACATATTAACTTACAACAAAATATGGCACTCTCGTGTGTCAAACTTAAAAGTTTACTAAGTACTTTAGTTGTAGTCATAAACTTCTAAGTTTAATAAAGAACATGGCTTTGAAACTTTCACTAAGTTGGTAAGTATACTTGAAAATATCTAACGGCAAGTCAAGACCAAATGGAAATGTTTAACAAATATTTGTTTATATTTTAATAAAATTCTGATCACAAATTTTAATAATATTCTTTGGCCATAATTGCCATGGCAAATGTGAAAACTTGTGAGAATAGAAAGCTGGATCGGTTTTTGTTCGATCGCTGAAACCGTGATGTGGATTGTCTGAAATTAAACTCTAGGTACAACCTTGAACAACATCGTTATGGCGCCGTGGTTACTGTGCATATCAAACGATATCGCAGACTAAGCGCACTCGGCGCGGCCGGTATTAGGATGGGTGACCGCCGATCATTTATTTCTCACGACGACTTCCGTGCTTCGGAGGGCACGTTAAGTCGGTTCCATACAACATTTCATACCCAAATAGTAACTAATACGAGGGCCAAACTGAAAGTTTTTAGAACTGGCAACTTAAAAGCATTATATTAAAAAAATAAGTTTAAATTTTGAAAATAGAACTCTTTACCAATAATATTGAGTATACATTTCATTCATTTGTCATTTGTTTTACGATTTGGCGGCAAATTGAAAATTGTCTGTGCACGTCAGAATGAATTTAAGCCGAGAAAATTTTCGTGCAATGATTTTTTATGACTTTCGATGTCATATAAGTCAACAAGAAAGTTATGATAGACTTCGATTGGCTTTTCACGATGAAGCCCCATCTCATGCCACAGTTTACAACTGGTTTAATGAATTCAAACGTGGTCGAACTAATCTCACCGATGATTTGCGTGAGGGACGGCCTTCTACAGCGACGACTGAAGATAATATCAGTGTTGTGCGGCGTATGATAGAGACTGACAAAAGAGTGACCTATCAGCAGATTCGGACAAGTCTAGGCATAGGTATGAGTCAAGTGCACAAAATCCTCCATGAACATTTAGCGGTCAGGAAGCTTTGTGCCCGCTGGATACCGCATAATTTGACCGAGGCTCAAAAACTCCGCCGTGTTGATTGGTGCCGAGAAATGATCCAAAAATTTAACGGAGGTGACTCAAATGCTGTGTTCGACATACTAACGGGTGACGAAAGCTGGATTTACTGTTATGATCCGGAAACCAAAAGACAGTCTGCTCAGTGGGTGTTTCCTTCCGAAGAGTTGCCAACTAAAGTGAAGAGAGGTCGAAGTGTTGGAAAAAAGATGGTGGCCTCGTTCTTCGGAAAGACAGGTCATTACGCGACAGTTGTCTTAGAGGATCAGAAAACGGTTAATGCAGAGTGGTACACTAACAACTGTTTGCCACTTGTCTTGGAAAAAGTTCGAGAGAAACGACCTCGCAGCAGGATCCTCCTTCATCACGACAATGCCTCGTCGCACACCGCCAGGCAAACGATCGACTATTTGGCGACCTCAGACGTGGAATTACTGGGTCACCCGCCGTATAGCCCCGACCTCGCACCCTGCGATTTTTATTTATTCCCGAAAATAAAAGAAAAACTTCGAGGAAAACATTTTATGGACGCCGAAGAAGCAGTGGCTGCGTTTCAAAAGGCCGTCGAAGAGACCCCTAAGGCCGAGTGGGCAAGGTGCTTTTCTCAATGGTTCCATCGAATGCAGCGATGTATTGATGTGAATGAACGCTATTTTGAAAAGTTATAATAAAACTAATAACTTGCTAGAATGCTTAGTTTTTGATTTTCTAAGAACTTTCAGTTTGACCCTCGTAGGTACAATGATATGAAACTCTGTGACTGGCTTAGTATTTTACATAATATGTAGGTTTGTTAAAAAGTCGCTATTTTAAAAAAACGTCTCAGAGTATTCGTGTATGTGGTTAAAGTTGTTTAATTTTAAACTTAAGCTAAACAACGCTAAGTTATAAAGCTAACTTCAGGGTTTACTTAACACAGTATGTAGCTACAAGAGGAAACAGATGGTGACTTATAATAACCTGGAATATTCTAAGTTGGTAACAGAAGGTGCGACAAAGGTGTAAAATTGGCGAAAATTTAGGCAGGCACAAAATTTACATACGCAGTGTATGAAAATTAAATTTAGGAATAATTTATTTTAATGAGGTATAAAGTTTTCTCTGTTTATCAACAGATCTTATTTATCGAATTACTGTCAGTCATTTAAAATAGCTGATAGGAAAGAAACAATAAGAAAAATCCTCATATAGCGTGATCGCTATTGCTTGTGGAATTTTACAGGACAGTGACCGAAACTGTACCTACATATGTTTATTATACAATTCACTTTAAAATAAACGATCCCACATAAGATAAAAAAATATTTGTAATATTTTGTGCGTTTCATAAAGTAAAAATTTACTTAAAGCTACACTTTTAAAATAACTACTAACTTACAACACGTTCAGTACTTACTTTCATAGAACTCATTGATGGAAAATAAGCTGGTTTTCTATCAAAAACTCATATTTTTCACGATTCACAGCTTCGAACTTATTTCAATTTTTTAATTATTAATCGGAAAAAATGTTTTTGAACTACGTACAGAATAGATGATTAAACGAACTTCTAAGTGAAGTTCTATCGCTATTATATGAGTCGCTTCATTCGAAGATATTATATAACAGGTAGTCCTTTTTAGGTACTAGGTAACTTCGCATAATTTAAAGTATCATAAAAAAAACACTGTGGTGGGGCGCCGCGTCGCATGATCCACCCGGTTCGCGCCAAGCCCTCATTCTTTAGAGACCCTAAACGAAACTTTTAAATGGGTTCTGGGGTGGGTGGGTACGTCATATCTTCGAATGAAGCGACTCATATAATAGCGATAGAACTTCACTTAGAAGTTCGTTTAATCATCTATTATATTTCGTCGCTTCATTCTTCAGATATTATATAACAGGTAGATTTTCAGAGATAGAAAGTTTTGTTTAGGTATATACTTGGAATTGAAATAAGTAAAGATATAAATATGTAATTACATATTTTATTATTATAGTACTTAATAATTTGTATTATTACATAATGAGCTTCAAATAATCTTACTTTATTTGAGTCGCTAGAAATTATAATCAGCTTAAATTAATGAAACTTAGTGATAGTCTATTTATAGACACATAATTTTTAATGTAGTAATTTACTTAATATCAAAATACGTAATATTCAATAACTATTTTTAATATTAGGTTAAGTATTGTTCATATCTCGATTAAGTATCGACAAAGCAAAGTTATTTTGTTGATCATCTAAAGGCCGATGGTAAAACTTTGCGAACACCTGTGAGTTTTGTGTCCACCCGGCCGTTTTTCGAATGACATCGACACTGAGACCGGCCGCGCGCGCGGCTGAGGTCGACGCGTGTCGTGTGCTGTGCGCACTAAAACGCTCATGTCAATGCCGCTCGTGGCGAGCGTTTGCTTAATCCATCGACTTAGCGTCTGACTTGATGCAGTTCTGTGGGGAGCTTTGAATGTTACGAAGAGATTCCCGGAGTTTGAACCTCAGATATTTTTTGTAATAAAAACATATTCTTTTAAAATTGATACTGGGCATATGTTGATATTGCTTTGAAAGTTTGGAAGCGATAATAAGGGTGTAATAAGGCAGCGGAAGTCTTGATTATATCTGTTATAATAATATTTACTTTATCAGATTGAAAAACAATATTTTCTAATTTAATTAAAGACAATGTCTGTACTCTTTGACCGGTACATAAAGCTAATAATGTAACGAGTTTTTTTTTTGTAATATTTTCTAATGATAAATTAATATTTGGATACCAAGAAGACAGTTGATTTAGTACTAAATTTGGATCCCAAGTAAATGAATATTTAGGCTTAATAGGTTTAGTTTTATAGGCTCCTTTTAAGAGGCGTTTAACATAACTATTATCACTTATCTCTTCTCCTAATAAAAGAGATAATGCAGATCGATGTGTATTTAATGAACCGTAAGAATATCCCTTATTAAATTGCTCGTTTAAGAATCAAAGAAATAATGGAATGGATTTTTCGAAACTATTAATTCATAACCACACTTCTTGAAACCATAACTTCAATGAGACGTTGTACTGGCGAACAGTAGTGTCTGCGAGCGAGGCGAGCATCAACGTGAGAGCCTCTGGTGGGCAGCTGCGCCGGCTGAAAGACGCCCGGAGAGCCTCGCGGCACCCAGGGTAAGGCTGGAGTGCAGTGGGTGCTGACTCCATGGCTGGGAAGGCCAGAAGGGGAATACAAGTACCCCTTCGGCTTTATCATCAATGATTTTTCGTATACATTTTAATACAAGAGAAAAGGGAGGAAATGCATAAAAATCCAAGTCAGCCCAGCTTATTGTAAATGCATCAACTGCGACTGCATCAGGTTCAGGCTTCCAGGTGACAAATAATTAACATTTGGCATTGGCTCGACTTGAGAACAAGTCGATCTTAATGGGCCCGAAACTATTTACAATAAGTTGGAAAGCGCCAACCGAGAGGGCCCATTTCTGGACTCGAAATCTGCTCGATTTTCTTTGGTGTTAACATAAGAAGCAAATATCCATAAATTGCGTTTTTCACACCATTGCCAAATTTATCTACTTAAAATATTCAAATGTGGGAACTGAATACCTCCCATCCTATTAATGTAGCTAATGGCGGTAGTATTGTCAATACGTAATAATATTGCACAATCTTTTCCTTCACTAGCTATACTTTTGAGACCTAACGAAACCGCGAGTAATTCTAAAGTTCATGTGATTTTTTTTTTCACTTTTCGTCCATGAACCACTCGTTTAAGAATCAAAGAAATAATGGAATTATGCAAAAATATTTATTATTTTTGCATACTGCTCCCCAGCCTGTCCTAGATGCGTCGGTGTAAATTTCTGACTTATAATTTTGAGTAATGATTGGACAAGAAATAATATTAATATTATTTTTCCACTACCATAAATCTTTTAGTAATATCTTATTAAGATTCATTTTCACCTCATAGTTTCCCCCGAACTTATTTAAGGCTAAAAACTTTTGTCTCTCTAATATTTTTGTATATAAGAATCTATATTTTGTGGCTGGACAGGCTGCGATCAATACACCTATAAGTTTAGCGAAATTTCGTAATGAACAAGTTTTAAGATTAATGTACCTATTTATTAACTGTGCAATGTTATGCCGCTTATCGCCAGGTAACGTAATAGACATCTGTTCTGTGTTGAACATAAAACCTAAGAATTTGATTGACTTTTTTGGTACAATGTGACTTTTATCGAAATTTACAATAAAACCTAGACAATGTAATAACTTCAAAGTTTCTCTTACATTAATCATGCATTCTTCATATGTATCCAATAAGAAGATCGTCTTAATAGGTAGTAGACTTAAAACCCTGTTTTCTCAAATTACTCATTACTTCACGCATAATTTTTGTAAATACCCACGGAGCTACCGATAATCCATACGGCATTGCTGTGAACTCGTAAGTGATCGGCTCAGACGAATCATTTTCTTGGAATTCGAATCGTAGGTACTTTCTGTCACTAACAAAAAACGGCATAAGTAGATATGATTCTTTCATATCTATGTTGGCTAAGTATCCATTACGTGGAATTAATTTCGAGGCTGTTTTATAAGATTCCATTTTAAAATGTACTTTTGTTACGAACTTGTTTAAAGATTTTAAATTTAGTATAAACCTTTTTTCTCCGTTAGGTTTCGGAGCTAAAAATATATTTGAAATAAATTGATCATTTGAAGGAGAACAAGGTTTTATAGCCCCTAAGTCTAATAATTTATTTATAGCTATTTTCATGTCTCTTTTTTCACATGATGACAAATTATTTTTAGGAATAGAATACTGACAAATTTGAGTATCAAATGGTATTCTAAATCCATAATTTATCCACTTCAATATAACTTCGTTTTTAGTTACTTTTGTCCAACAATCATAAAATAAATTACTTCGACCTGCATGTACCTTGATTAATGTTGGGTCGGAGCACGCGTCCTGGACTAAGTCTGCGGCTGGAACTTGGCGTTGAACGCAGAGTTCGATTGAGGGCGCCGCTGTGTTTGAGCTGCTATCGGTTTCCTCTGACCTCCCCGCCCCCCCTGAACGACGGGTAACGAGGAGGTCCTGTCCAGTTTCCCTGCTGAGATGACCGGTTGACCGTTGATATTTGAGAGGAGACTGTTTTGGCTGGGCCTTTTTTAATTAGGGCTCCCTACTTTTCAATGGCTTTACTTGCCTTTATTTTTTCCGGCGACGAACTTCCGAATAAAGTTTCGTCTCTTTCGGAGTCTTGTATAACATGTTTAAAGTTTGTATCCAAATTAGGTAAAATCAGTTTTACCCTATCTTTGGTGAACATAAAGTGGAGGTCTGATAATAGGCAGCATCCATCACTTACGTGACGGAAGGCCTTCATTTTGTTTTCTTCCTTCTCAGGGAGGACGTCCATCTCTCGATTTATGGTAATAATACCGTACCCCAGCTGTTGCTGAAAGTTTTGGTTTTTTTTTTTTTTTTTTGTCACGTGCTCGTGCTATGTCAGTTATGGCTGCTGAGATTTCAGCATTTATTTCAGCTGTAATCGTATTGAAAATAAAAGGTGATCGATAAGATCAAATAAAATTTATTAAATTTTACATCATTACGATATTGAGCGGATAACGTGATATATCTATTATAGATTACACGCATTTTCTGCTCTGATTTTTTAAATAACCTTGGAGGCGACATGTTTATGTCTAAATTCATATTAATATAACGTATTACAGACAACGAGATAAATCTCCTTGAGATTACCCGCATTTTCTGTAATCGTATTGAAAACAAAAGGTGATCGATAAGATCAAATAAAATTTATTAAATTTTACATCATTACGATATTGAGCGGATAACGTGATATATCTATTATAGATTACACGCATTTTCTGCTCTGATTTTTTAAATAACCTTGGAGGCGACATGTTTATGTCTAATTCATATTAATATAACGCCCATAACGTATTACAGACAACGAGATAAATCTCCTTGAGATTACCCGCATTTTCTGTAATCGTATTGAAAACAAAAGGTGATCGATAAGATCAGATAAAATTTATTAAAGTTTACATCATTACGATATTGAGCGGATAACGTGATATATCTATTATAGATTACACGCATTTTCTGCTCTGATGTTTTAAATAACATTTTTAAACCGAATAAGTAGGTCTTACCTTGTAAGATTTCTTCTTCATCGGAAGAAATAATTCGCTGTTTCCGTTTTTTATTTATTTTTTGTTCAAACTTTTTTATCTTTATATTATAATGTTGAAGCTGTTCTTCTGCTGTACGTTTAGGCATTTTGTAAAAACTTAAGTAAATGATTAAAGTAAATGACGTATGCTTGTTACCACGCACGAAAAAAGAATGAGGGCTTGGCGCGAACCGGGTGGATCATGCGACGCGGCGCCCCACCACAGTGTTTTTTTTATGATACTTTAAATTATGCGAAGTTACCTAGTACCTAAAAAGGACTACCTGTTATATAATATCTGAAGAATGAAGCGACGAAATATAATGTTTTTCAGAATTTCAGAACCGTTTTCTGGACAATCAAAATATCCCGACTGAAAAACATCCTAACAAAATTTGGGCTCAAACCGCGTTAAATATTCTGAATGCTTTGCCGAGTTCGTTGCACGAGAATGTTCTATATCATCGTTTGCAACAGAGATGAATTTCTGTTAAAATATTTCATTAAAACTATAGGAGTGCGTTTGAAGTGTCAGAGGGCGGCTCGGCCGTAGTGCTGTGATTATTAAATTCTTGAATTTTTCGCTTCGTTTCTGGTGACCATGATTTTTGGAATGTTACTGGATTTTTTTTTTCATACATACATAACGTCACGCCTGTATCCCTTATGGGGTAGGCAGAACACCAGAGGTTACAAGACCATCTGATGTCTCGTTTGACAAATTTGGAGGTATTATGAAGATGGAAAGAGACTGTAGTGACAGGGGGTCAGCCTATCGCCCACAAAAACGCCTTTAAAACCTCTGTCCCTTAACTGACTTTTACAGTATGCCCGGGAAGAGAAGCAGCTGGCACATTCTACGTTTTTCTTTCGCTCCCAGTCCAGCATGGAAGCTTTTTTTTCATTTACCCAAAATTGCTACCTATTTTAACTGATGTGTCATATCTTAATTTTTATACATATAATAGCTAAGCGTTAATATTAAATTCAAATTAAATTTGTTTTCCTATTAATTAGTATTCTGTATTTCTTACAACAAAGTAGTTTTGTCATGGCCCAATATGGAAAATGTTACCAAGGATATCCAAAATGTTTACAGATCTACCACTATTGCGCACTTTATAATAACCGATTAATAGCATTTAACCGAGTAGCGATTTGTAGCATAGAAAAGTGGTAATCTAATAAACATTTGAAAATATTCTTGTTTGTAACCTAAAACTGCTCAGGGTACACTTGGTACACTTAGCTAAGGGAGATTTGATCCTCCCGGATCAAGTGTCCCTTAATTTTTATTTTTCAATTAATTTCAGATTAATAGTTTCTTGTACAAGAATTTTAACTCACACACCAGAGAAACAAGCAATCGAGAGTGAATTGGATGCAAGAAAACGCAAGAAAGAAGTCAAAGTTAGGAAAGTTAAAGCAAAAGTAGTGAAACGTAACCTCTATTCACAAGCGCAAGATGAGACTACATCAGAAGATGAAGAAATACCACCTTCATCACCATCAGATTTAAGTGTGTCTTATGAAACGGATAGCTCTAGCGAAACAGAAAATGAAGAAGACACTATTGTCTCGGTCACCAGTGGCTATTGGGTTATAGTTAACGTGGTCTCACAAAGAAATCTCGTCCATACATATGTTGGACAGGTGCAGAGTAGAGGCCAAAGAGGATATGACATTAAATTTTCTAAAAAAATCAATGGCAGATTTTTCAAGTGGCCTGCACTAGATGATATCAGTATTATAGCGGAATATCAAGTGGTAAAAAAACTACCAACTCCAAAAATGAAATCGCCATCGAGAAGAGTCCTCAGTTTTGAATTCCCGAAATCATTAAAGAAGTTCAAAATTATGTAAATTGAAAAAAGAGACTGAGATCATAAGACTTGATTAAATTAAGAAAGGCACCTAGATAAGACTTAATGAGACCAAAATTTATAATAAGATTTAATTTTTATAACTGTTTTAAGATTATTACAGTAATATTTATTAATGTTTATTATTTTGCTAGAATACCTAAATGAAGCTTAAACGTAACTTTAAATTTTGTTTCACATGCCCTGGGTTTAATTCAATAAGACAGTGTTTCAAGTCTTTATCTTAATTATGTTTAAATTTTATTCAGGGTGTCATTGCGAGACATTTGAGGTCTTTTATTATTGAAGATAATATATATAATTTTGTTTAGTGTTTGTTTTTGTGTTTTTTTTAATACGAAACGGAAGTTTCAAATTTATAAATTGTTTTATGTATGGAGACGGAGTGATATGCCTATGTTATGTAATTTTGAAAACAATCTAAAAAAGTTTATCATATTCTAAAAACATTTTTTATTTATTTCCTTAGTAATTGTATCATGTGAACCTATATATGAGAGACTTGGTCCCCCAGGATCAAGTCACCCAGATGGGGGGATCAAGTCTTGCGTATATACGGGACACTTGATACCGTTCCCTATTTTTACTTTTAGTCAAATAACTATTAAATTTAGACACTTATATTTTTGGGTCTTACATCAATTATAGACAAATAAATTTCGCGTATTTCAGTACCAATATCTTTTAAAATGGATAGTCACTAAGGAAATTAGGGATGACAAACAAAAGGGGGGATCAAGTGTCCCCAGGTTCCCATAATATATATGCAATGTTATATGCAATCGGCTAAAATTCAGCTATAAGTAGATGCAATTTCAGTGCACGCTCTATACCGCGTACTCATGTTTTCCCATTTATCCTTTTCAAAAACTTTCTCAGCATATAAATAATGATGAACATTTCACTTTTTGCACATTTTTTTTTGCTAAAACACTTTAGACACATTCTGTCCTATAAAAAAATATATGCATCGGTTAACCCTGTCGGTATCCCTATTGGTATCGGTTAATGTACATAACATGAATTTTATATTATAAAATCCTTTTCTTGAAATTAAAATTTGCATTTTTCCATTGTCGAAATTGTATTTCTCGTAAAAACTACATTCTAACTTTCCTCTAATTCTGCAAACCATGGTCACCCTAACCGGTTGAAATGCTTTCGCTCCAGATATTAAGTGCTCACCGTACTTTTGAAACGCTACGTTTTGCTTTGCTCGCTTTTTGTAACAGGCGCAGACTTAGCATGTGTAGCAAAGAACAGGAATCGTAGCGACGGAATACAGGCGAAATTAGCTGTGGTCTATTTCGGCATTTAAAAAAGAACAAATTTGTTTTTGGTGTAAAAAAATAAATAAGTTGGGGATTTTTTTGTTTTGCTATTTAATTGTGAATGGTTTCTACTTTTATGCTAACTGTAAGCAAGTAATTAATATAAATGCAAAATAAGACAGTAATCAGGCCGATAACTTAAAGTTTATTTTAAATTCTTGTATTTAAAGTCTGTTTTTCGTTTTAAATAGAAGGTTTCTTTGTGAAAAGTTCCAACTAGATGTACCTAGACAAGCATTGATTAGTGAATTTTTTAGGCTGTGTAAACGAATATACCTACATCAATATTGTTTTTTATTAATTTCAACAGTTACAAACAAAGAATAGGTAGTATTGTCATAATGGTTTTCGGTTTCAAGTGTTCGAGAGTAAACCTTAATACCTTGAACCTACCTACTGTTTAAGTTTTTTCTACGTTTTTAAATACATCATCACTCATTCTCTTGTCTAGAAATTATTTTAGAATCTAACATAAACTGTTTTCATCCACAGCGAGTCGTGACAGTGAAGGTGACTCCCGAGGATACCGTTCTGCTGAAGACCAGGCCCGGGAACTGGCCAGGTCCATCAGACGGGAAGTCGCCAAGTTAGCTGATAAATGGAATAATTTAGTTGACAAGAGCGACGCGTGGGGGCGCTGCTTGGAGGAAGCTGCACAGGTTTGTGCTTTGATTGATTTGTTTTAGGCGCCTGATTTGTAAAAAAAATACGTTTAAGTATCATTTTGTATTTTAAAAAGAAGCCAGGAGATCAAGCGTTACATTACCTGTCAAATTTCCCCAACCAATTTGAACTTAATGTCCACTGCATAGAGTTCAGATTCAAGTAATTTTTTAGACAGATTTGTAACGCTGTACCTAAAAGTACCTACAGCATGTGAACTTTTTTTTCTTCTGTTTATACATATACTAAAGTTGAAGGATCTTGAGGAAAGTTATATTTTATTAAGATATCCCTACGGATTCAAAAGTTACGCTGCACTGAAGAGGAAAGTATGATAGTTTTATAAGCGCCATCTTTACATTTTGAACAGAACTAATTCCTTGAGCTTATTGGTTAAGTACTTGAGTTACAAAGATTGAATAAGAGGTGGCGCTGTTAAACAAATCCGTCAATGAAGTAATAGAAATATGATAAAATACACACAATTCTTTGAAAACTGTTTTAAATCTGCAATTGTGACATTTTTTAAGTGATACTTTAATTTTTTGTGCATTACATAGTTACATTTGAATCCTGCCGTTATTTCCATCTTTGTCTTTAAAAGTGCCAGAAAGCTAGTAAAGCTGACGTTTTAAGACAAAATTTCGTTTCGTAAACTTTTTTTTGACCGATATCATTCTTATTTTTAGAGAAATATATAAAGTTACTAAATATTATTTTGTAAACACTGTAGCTTGAATATCAAGATGCTAATTCTCGGCATTTGCATTTGTTCTGCCTGCCTTTTTAATACATACAGAAGAGGCCATTATTCGGCGCTAAGAATGCGCAGTCACGCGTGTACATCGATCTTTTAATTAAATTATCAAAGAGTAACGACCAGCAGATACTGCTAACTGTAAGAATTTGTTTTGCCTTAAATTAAAAACAATCGGTATTTTAGGTAGGTTTTTTGATGTTTCCCGACAAAGTATTTACGTTAGGTGGATTGAATTCGCTTTATGGTGTTTTTTTTTTGTTTTGCAACAGCGCTAGTAGATACTTATTTTATCAACGATACATATTTCTTATTTTCTTATTGTATATGTATATGAGTCTGTAAGTATTGTAAATATTAAATATATGTGTGTGTATGTAAGTAGGTGTAAAAAGTTGAGTTTGTATATTTTAGATATTAGATCTTATTTTTATACATCATTATTTATATATCTATACATATTTTTTTTAAATAGTACTGTACGACTTGACAACCTTAAACGCATATAAAATCCTCTGCCCTAAGGTTGTCTGGAAGAGATCGCTTTTTAGCGATAAGGCCACCGATTTGTACTTAAATTTGTTTCTCTAAATACATTGTATATTTATAGTTGTGCAATAAAGAGTTTTTATTATTATTATTCGACAAGATCTTTTACACAGCTTACGCTGGTTAAATCTGTAGTTACGGGCTTGCGCCAAGTAATAATTATTATTATTATTATTGATACTTATCTTCAGTTGAATATGGTCCCATAGTGAATGGATTTGTTAAATACTATCTACCACCTTCATCTTCTTCTCCGTGACATCCTGATATCGATTCATTTCTAACTTAAAGGGAAAATCTTCTTCCAAATTTATTCTGTAGTTATTGAGTGAAATACTAAGAGCGGTTATAAGTACTTCGCTCGATTCTTATCCGATCCGAATCCGATAAAAATTACGGAGCCGTAGAATTATTCCTACGGTAGCTCACACACTACATCCGTCATCCGTCATCCGTCATTTCATACAAAATTTCTTAATTCGGATCGGATACGAATCGGATGTAATCCGCTCTGACAAACTGCCATACAACCTTACAAGTTTTCAAAATACTGTTAAGTACCTAGTTAATGAAGGCATAAACGTTTTATAAATTTTGCAAGTTACCTAGGTATTCATTATTTTCTGAGACCTTTCATTTCCTGAAAACTAGAGTAGGTAATGAAAAAGCATCTACAACATAAATACAAGCGCAATAAAAATAAAAAAGTTTAACCTCACTTTATATTCTAATGGTACTTTAGTATTATATTTGCCTCTATTTGAGATTTTTATTAAGCCTCTGATCCACTTTTGAGCTTATATTCAAAAGAAAATACAACAAGGCAGTGACTCGAAGCGAGCTAATTCGCCACGTAGTTTGTTGGGCACGCCATGCATCAGAATATTTGTCATTCAAAGAATTCAAACACATACATATAGGGCACCATTTGACAATTTAAATCTCTCTTGTGATTTTCGTATCGCAAAGTCGACTGTTGATCAATAAGTATATTGAGCTCAATTTGATATTATAAATATTCTCAAATGTTTGGTAGCAGTCGTATCAAATTAGAGGAATTCAAACTCAGCAGTTGCTTTCAAAAACTGATTTTGAAGCCTCTACGTTATTAAAAAGACGTTAAAAATATAGAAATATAGAATAAGTTCCTCTTGAAACAATTGCTAACTTAGCGGTAAGAAACTAAAAACCTAAAGTTGCAGTCATCGTTGTCATCGTTGAGTTCACATTCGGCTATAGTTCGGCCGTTCAGAGAATGCGTTCCTGACACCTGTCAGTTAGTCACGACTAGTGATGGGCACAACATAACACTGAGTTCGTTACCGTTCCTCCAAAATGAAACGCCGCGTTATTTTTAAGATTATTTTCGGTTTTAAATTGGCGGAATTATTTAAAATTTGTATTTTAGTAATTTAAGTGGAAACCAAGAAAAGGTAATATTAATTTAATAAAATTGTTTTATTTATTTTTGTTACAAAGTTACAATCTGTATTTCTATGCAATAAAGTATATTGAATTGAATGTGCGTACAGAATATTACTCAGACTCCGATTCGCTTGAGGAGGTAGTTTCTTCATCATCATCTTCGCCTACATGTATAATTATTTTAGTATCAATAACAGTTTCAATCCTAATATCTCGGTCAAAATGTTCCATTATCAGGTTTTTAGCAACTTTCAACAACCTTTGTTATCTTATAGTCCATTATTTTCAAATTCTTAAAAAGAAAAACGAAACGTATTATTTCATAAAGTACTAGCTGCTGCCCGCGACGTCGTCTGCGTGAACGCTATGCAGCACCAAACGCACCTACGATTATAACACTGCTAGCGTGATAATATGTAGCCTATATGTTGACCCGACTTCTTAACTATCTTCATGCCAAATTTGAAGTAAATCCATGCAGTACTTTTTGAGTTTATCCCGGAAAGACAAACAGACAAACAGACAAACAGACAAAAATTCTAAAAACTATATTTTTTGTTTCTGTTTCGATTGTAGATCATACCCCAAGTATTCTTTTAAAAAAATATTCAATGTACAGTTTTGACTTTCCTACCATTTTATTATATTATATGTATAGATACCTGTTTAAGAACAGATTACGATACTGTTATTATTAGCACAGCACTACAAATATAAAGCTTTGACATAACCTTGTAATAGCGCAGTATAGATTTTGAAAAATATTGTTTACCAAGTTATTTGACACTCAGTTTGCCACAAAATTATAAAATTCATTGATTATTGATATAATAATGTTGTTTTAATGCTCATCAATTGTTAAAACGGTAAACAACCAGCAAAAATATTTTTATCGTAACTGCAACGCCATTACAAAGTTACGTCGTCAGTTCAATCGCGATGTGTCAGGAACGCATTCTCTGAACGGCCGAACATTAGGTCGTGTCACTCGGTTTTTTCCGTAAAGTCAGTGTTTTATTTTTGACAACCCATCTGTGTGTATATTACTTTAAGTCTCTACATATATTAGCATTTTCTTTAAAAACTTCTCCTCTAAATCGATTTTAAAAGGTATGGTACAGTCTGCAACCGAATTATGTATACCACCCAGTCTCCTTCAGCACACAATATGCATAGGTACGCGCGATCGTCCAAGGTGGTATACATAATTGCAGTCTGTACCTGAGTATATTTTTTCTCAGAAAGTAACATTCAAGTCTTTTTTTATGGTTACGATGAGCATAACATATTTAGACTGTGTTTCTAGTCACATTAGAGTACCTCCTTTATTACCATACATACTTAGCTACAAATAGAAGACATAGAATATATCGAAAAAAAAACATGTAAATGAACATGTTTTTAAAACAGAACTGTAATAAGTACCTACCTTCATTAGATAAATGAAAATAAACTTAATTAAAAGCTTTATAAGGATAAAAATATTTCTCAACAACCTTTAGAAAACGATCATTTATAATACCAAGATTTGAGATGGACTAACAAAACAATGATAAATCATCTGACGGCCTTAGCTAACAAACAACCTAAGAGCTACATAAACCTCTACATCCAACCCATCTCTGATGTTTTAACATTAACCATTCAACTATTTTAATTAGTCGCACAGAGTATACCACTGCTGACAAACTTGAGAGAAACCTCGGTCAAAGATATACAAAGTTTCACTGGACTGCGGAACGCACCAGTTTAGAGTTATCTGTCAAAGTTTTGGGGGGATATTTGACAGTGACATTTCAAGTGTGACCATCTTGTTGGATATTAGATAGTGCAGAGTTTCGAGTGGATAAATCGATCTAAGTTTACTGTTGAATTTGGTGATAGATGTTGAGTTATACTTAGGTATGGAACTTAAATGAAAGAAGAGTATGACCAATGGTTTCTCTACACGGATATTGAGTTAAAATGCTTTGCAATCAGGTTAAAAATGTATTTTATTTCATATAGAGAGTTGTGACAACTTAAAACCTACAATATTTTTATTTCTTTCACTAATTAAAAAAATAAAACAAATAAATAACGAATAAAATCCCCAGACAATCACAACTACATGGCCCTAAAGAAAGCATAACTTGTGTTGTGGGATACCATGTAGCGAACTAGGGTGGAACCTAGAATTTAAATACAAAATACAATTCATAAAATTTCCTATATTACAAAACGTAGCAAAAAACATAAAAGCATTAGTAATGTAATTTAGCTATAACCACGTTTTCTTTTTCACTTCAAAACCAAAAAATAACGTAAATACTTGAACAGATATCTCCTTTATTTTATACTAATTCAAGCAAAATATTCCACGAACAACAGATCTAAAAGAATCTCAGGGAATTTCCAAAGCCAAGTCAGCGGAGAGATATTTATCGATAGTCGATACTGAGCTTGTCGATAGACAGTGGTTTGCATTTTGTCGATAACAATACTCTCAGCTCGTTATCGCAGTCGTTATGCGAGCTCTTACGATGAGTGGTGTAGGGATGCGCTTGTAGATATTTTACGATTTGTGTTTATCTCAATATTTTCATCGCAACTTTAGTTCGGTCTGTTTTTACGTTGATAGCTTTTATGCGATTTTTGATTTAAAACAGTCATTACAAAAAACGAAATGAAACAAAATCTGTGAAATATTCAAATATATCTTGTATACCTGCTGAAAATCATCTAGATAGATGGATGAAAAATATATTGACAGGACAGATCTTACAAACGTTTGTGGATCTGTATATTTTTTTTACCATTTATTAACGTAGTAAATTGTATTATTTGGCTTTAGGATCATAATAACAAACACTCGAAACAATAAGACCTCATCAAATAAAACGTTATTTGATCAACAATGCCAACCCCATCACTAGAGAGAAAAGATTCGTTTTTAGATATTCCTGGTTCGGTTTGTATCTGCCTTGTTAGTGATACGATACACCATTCCCGTTCCCGCCAATATTTAAAATTCGAATACATTTCTCCTTCTTTTTTTTTCTAACCGGCTGGAATATACCTGGGGTTCAGACTCAGAAAAAAAATGATGAATACTGGCCATCATGAACTCGAGAAAAACAATAAAACCTTTTTGCTGAAACTCGAAGTATGCTATAAAAACGACCTTTTTGACATCATTGCATTTTTAACCTCCAATAAAAGCTGTAACGCCCTCGAACAGCCGCCGGATATTAAATCAAATGCTGTATACAGGAGTGCACAGACAGACATACACGTGACACCGCATATATTAAATTGAGAGCTGCTAACTCCTGGGGGGATATTTCGTCATATAGACATTGCTGTGTGACGGATATGCGGTGTTTGGAAACAAGATAGATGGAATGTTAATTAACTATGACATTACAGACCTGGCATATTTGTTAGTGGATTTTATTTGATGATGAATCGTTTCGAACTATTAAGCTATTTAGTACTAGATGATGCCTACGTGACTTCGTTTTAGTCTTGAATTGAGTGGAGTCAAACCTAAAAGTCCTGTATTTCCTGCTCCCGTGGGAATTTCAGAAATTCCTTCCTTAGTGCACTCCTACTAGGGGATGTATGTTTCTAGCTCTCTACGCCTAGTATTTATGGCTGCGTATTGTCTGTCAGTAACGGAACAGTTCTATATGTACTGATAAATCATTTTCAAAATTAGCTTTAACTATCAACAATAAAAAACCTTATATTCCGTATATGTTGCCATTTATTTAATCTCTACAAATTCCAAATTGAAGTTGTAGCTTCAAATTGGTTGATCTAGTAAACCGTCCGTCCCACTCGGTGGTTGAACACTGACTGACCGTCACCACAAATGAGTGCTACGTCATTAACTCTGTGCGATGCGGTTTTCCCTCCAAAACGACGCCATTTGCTAATCGCTAGTAAGCCGCGGAGCGAGCTTAGAAGTAATTTTATTAAGATTGAATTTAATTTCGTTAAATTCTCTGGGTTTCGGAGCTTGAGTTAAATTCTTGATTAAAGTTATTTAAATATTGTTCTTATTAACAAATAAAATGTGAGTAGTGAAAAGTAAACAATATTTTTAAAGCGGTTGAATTTATCTATCAAGTACAAAAATAAAAACGATGTTAAAGTCTTTGAAACCAAATGATAAGTTTTAAACAAAAAAATTTTGCAAGTCCAATTGCGAAGAATGGTTTTGGAACATAGCTTAGCTTACAACTTTACAGGGTGACTTTTCACTGTCACTTTTGGTGGGTCACTTTTGAAATTCGAAGACGTGATAGATTAAGATTATACATGAAGGGAAAAAATATAATAAAAACTAAATATTAATAATAATAAATATTTCTGAGCCTCACACAATTATCTAGCTCAAATTAAGTTTTTTTTTTTTTTTTTATATGTGACTAAACCCGCGTTTGACCTCAATCTCACCTGATGGTAAGTGACGATGAGGTCGAAGATGACAGCACACGGGTTTAGGAAGGATCTTATATCTATTTCTTAAAGAACTTGAGTTATGAATACTAGATAACTGATATACTTAAGAAATATATGTATAAACAAAGATATTGAATAATTACATATTTTTATTAGAATAAACTTAAATAAACTTATAAACATCCATGACTTGACAACTAATATCTCTGTTCATCACACAAATATCCGCCGCCGCCGGGATTCGAACCCAGGACCTCTGGCATAGAGGGCAATGTATGTTACCGCTACACCAGCCGTACTGAGTAAACTTAACCGAAAGTTAAAGAATTTATTACGCAACGCATGGTTACACTAGCGTTGGCAGCGATCCGCGTGCAAGGTCACGTGGCGCGATTGATTCAGGCGTAAGCAAAGTAAATTGTAACAAAACATTATTTACTTATAGGAAATTCTAGTGAAAAATTAAGAACATACTTTTATTACATAACTATAACCAGAATCGAGTTCAGAGTGTTCACCTTCAGTATCTAAAATTTGACACCAGTCACCCTGTATATTTAGATCGACGATGATAATTTGGACAGCTCTTTCGTTTCACCTCTTTGTTATACCTATGCTAATCAAATCGATAAAATTTAAAATTATAAGTAGGTTTATAGAAGTTCTAATGGCTTGTACTCGTAAAATTAATTAAAATCGTTTATACATTGAAACTCATCTTTCAGATACCATTACAGGTATACAATATATTTGAATTTATAAACGAAATAACAAACATGAGAGTTCCAATAAATTCAAATAAAATTCACCGAAATAAACCCAAACATTCGAATACAACGCTAATATTGACCAAAATTGACCAAAATTCTGTTTCAGCAATTGTCACGATATCGTCCCACCATATCATGATAATGCCTCTAACATAATGATTTAAATAGCTTTATTACGCAAATAATTTGCTATCAACCAGTAAATATTACGTATTCACATTAATTCGAACGGAATTTACAAATTAATTGGACAGCAATGTAATGAGACATGGTAGGATTAATATTTACTACATAATATAGGCAGCATGTGTTGCCATTGTAAACGTACTTATAATAATTGATTAACAACTCAACTGGCCAATGGAAATCATTATAAACATGCTTATTGGCCAATTGATTTGCATAGTCATCGATTTGGAAGCAAATCTGTAACGGAATGATTTAATTGGAATACATGTTGTGGTAAAATAGAGAGACAAATCAATTTATTTTTGGTTTCGCTATGATCATCTGCCCTATGTAGGAATAGGAAAAAAGTTAGCTTTGCTTGGTAGGATCCCTTCTGGGTCCGCCTGGCTAGCGACCACCCTTTATATAAAGTCTGCCGCCAAATGTTACCGCTCCGGCGGTAAGTGTTCCGGCAATATTGTATAAAGAGCCAGTTCCTTCCTAAACCCGTGTGCTTCCATCTTCGACCTCATCGTCACTTACCATCAGGTGAGATTGAGGTCAAACGCGGGTTTAGTCACATATAAAAAAAAAAGTTAGATATTTCACAAATAGACCTGAGACATACTTAATTTCTAAAAACTAAATTTTAGTGCTAAAAGTATAATATAGATAGATATCATAATTTTAACATACTTTTGATGTCTTCGTAGGTTGATATTTCATATTCTTACATATGAAATGAATGAAAACTACACGTACTTATAAAAAAAGTTGCACTTTTTATGACAAGGATGAATATTCAAATAGGTATTATACAAGGTTCTTTTGGCGCGTGGCTAAAATTTGAACTAACCACCGTCTTATGGAGCGTACACATTGCTTGTAATGGAACCTGTAATGTAATCTGCAAAAAAAGTTCCCATGATTTGTACGCCTCTCGAGCGCGAACTGAGCCGCAGTAGAGCGCGCTCGTGGCCTGCTCTAAGCTATCCGTACATTTTGTTTTTTGAATAACATCAAAAAATGCTCGATGCTCAATGTGTACGGGCGTTCGCGCGCCCGTTCACATTGCGCGAGCACCGGTCGCGAACAGGAATTGCGCCTGTGTGCGTGAGACTTGCACCTGTGTAGTGACGCTCGAAGCGCGCTCTACGCTATCCGTGAATTGTCGGTTTTTTGGACAACATCAAAGGGACGCGGATTGCAATTCATGTTGAATTATTTTTTATTGTTTTGCATTTCATAAATATTGGATAATTACGAGAGCAACTTCAAAGTGTGATATTTTGTTTGTTAAGTTATCTTAATGATTATGATGTCAAATGAAAGCTCTAGGCATAAAACCAATTTATCCATTTGAATGATGTTAATCAGTTTAATCGTTTAGGAGATAAATTAGAATTGTTTTTTATGGTAAAGATGTAAACAAACCAGTAACAAACTTGTAAAGTTTTTGTTTTATCAACTGTAAGCAATTCTCTGCCTTTTCTCCTTTTATAAAATGTGGTGCGCCGCAACCAACGTCTAGATCTTCAGCACTTTTTTTATGAATTGATGATTTATCATTATATATTGATGTATTTAAAAAACCGACTTCAATAACATTTTTAAATCCTCGTGTAAACTTTAGCTGTGGTGAAACTTCATATATGTAAGGTAACTGGTAGATCACTTTCCAAATGCGAGGACGTGATAGTTCAATATCATACTTACACCACAGTACAGATATCTACAGTAATTCAACTCGGCCGCATCATTGAAATAAATGCCTACAGCGCCGCGGTCCGTTCACATGCAGCCGAAGGGCTTCCCGCCTTCAGCGTTTAAATTACATTTGCCTACTTTGTGTTTACTTCCATTTAATTTTATGACTGCAAATATTCTTTTTTTATATAAACAAATAAAAAAATTTGTAAATTAAATAGGAAGTGTTCAACAAAAATACGTTTTGTGTCAAAAATCATGTTTACGTTTGAATAACAAATTGGTCTTATAAATTAGCGACCGAAAAATATTTACTTGCGCCTCGACTGAGACGCTCGAAAAGATGTATTGTTAAGCGCAATACACACTGAGCCCGCCGGGCCGCCGACAAAGCGCGGCGACACAACCCGGCGGCCTGTAGGAAAAGAATCATGTCGGCAACATGCGCCCGCGCGTCTACCCGCCGACATGTTGGCGGCTTGGGTACGCCTGCGCTCAGTTGCCCGGCGACATGATTCTGACTGCCAAATAAATTTCTCATCTCAAGTCGCCGACATGCCGCCGACCAAATTTTCCGACTTGTAATAAGTGAAGCCGCCGACTAGACCGCCGACAAAAAGTTGCCGACATATGTCGGCGGCCCGGCGGGCTCAATGTGTATTGCGCTTTACATTTTAAAGTATAAAAAATCCGCATATTAATGTAAAGCTCAATCAACAATTGTTTCGGAAATTTGAGATACCTAGTATAAATTTCGAGAAGCCAATGTTGTATGAACCTATATTTTTAGTTATAATGTGGTAGCTGTAAAGCTGTAAACTGAGTTCTTTTTAATATTGTTTGATATATCTAGAATATTCTTGATAAATCTTATGGCCGACGCGGTAAAATCTTATTACCTACGTTGTTCTTGGAACAATTACCGATGTAGATAGATGGTTATATGTCTTATTTTGATTGAAGGTATGTAGGTACCTACCTACTTGATATTGTTTTATCGTGTCGAGTTGTTATGCAGGTTATTACGATAGAAAGGTATTGTGGTTATTTCATATTTATAATATTCCAATAGTGTATCTCTAAATAAATGTGAGAGTTAACCTTTATACCTACCTATTGAGAGAAAATGAATAAGTAGGTATCTTGTTTTACGTTTGCATTTAAATCGATTGAATTGTTTCATTTGACAAGTTCATTATGATTTGTTATAAATCTGTATTTCGAATATGTTTGTTATTAAGTCATAGAAATTCATCTATTAGCGCAAACTTTAGGTATTCAGTATTTAGAAGTTTATGTTCTTTGTGTTTTTTTTTTTTAGAAATTTGCGTATATTTGGACTAGGTACTTACTACAACTTATAAAAGGTTTTTTGTAAGTAAAACACCCGCGCGAAAATCCCCGCATCAACTTCAGAGGGCAATGTTTCGCGCGATCTCTACCTACTAACTGGTCTTCGCAATCCATGTCTCGTGTGATCTATTAATTTTCTGAAGTCTGGCGGACAGAAAAAAACGCGTGTCGACGGACCGTGCTCGCGACGAAATACGGAAACATTTTGTCTCAGGATGCTCGCAGTGTATGTTCAGTTCGTGCGAAATACACGTACAAATACACCGAGCGCAGCATAGAGCGCTGGTTATTACATTACAGGTTCGATTACAAGCAATCTGTACGCACCATTAGGAAATGTCACTTCATAACGTTTTCCGCTCATATTTGTTCTTGTACTTCAATATTAAGATATGAAACACGCCAAAACTTACAAAATGTAAAGTCGAGTAGGTACCTAATAATGGAGAATTGGTGACGAAGATGATAAGGATAACAATTTATCATACAACATGATTTTGATTCTATGTTTCTTTATGTTTTAATATATTTTATTGCTTAATCTTCTATTTATATCTTCAACCCTGAGTTTAATACTCCTAATGTTTTTCTCAAAGTTTACGCGACTTGCCTTTTGCAGTACACAAAATTAAAGTAAATTTGTTTTCAAACATGAAAAAAACTAAACGTTTATCATAGTTTTCCCTGAGAATAGGAAAATTTTACTAAATGGTTACTCTTATTTCACCCTCACGCCCCCCTGACGTCATCATCTAAGCGCCAAAAAAGCCTTGTCGGGCTGTGCTAATCTCATCAATGATTTCGCTGTCAGCTGTCAAAGTTAAGGCACAAATATCCGAACTGTCAATCATCGATTGCAAAGAGTAAGGGTATGAATGACAAAAGCTCTCAAGTCATTTCTTTTGACTTAGCATTCACTGTCAGGGTTGATGATTCTGAAGTTGTTACTCAATTCTTAAAGTCGAAACAAAAGTAAAAATGGAAAAGTAGACATTATAAAGATTCCAGATGAAACGGGAAAAAGGTTGCAAGTTTTCGTTTTAGTACATACTTGTTATTTAATTTTCTTTTTACCTCGTTACAGATACAATATTTTAAATATATTATAAGTTTAATTAAATGTTGATTGTATAAACTCAATAATGATTTATTTACAATAAAAAATAAATACATGAGTACAAATATACAATTACTTAAATTATATATTAAATATAATATTACTTAAAAATAATATCAATAAATATAATACATATTAGTATTAATCTACAATATATATTAATCAAAAATAAGATTAAATAAATACCAAAGGAATCCTCCTCTCTCGTTGCCATGCCTAAACTAGGTTCATAATTTTACATGTTACATAAACTCCACAAATTGTGTATTATTATGGAAAGCAATAAATAAATATGAAAAAAAAAATGAAATCTGTTTTAACAAAATACATAGAAAGACACCGTAACTCATGACAAATACCGTCGATATTACAAAATATATTCGCGACTCCTTTACAAATTCTTGCAAAATGGTCGCATCGATTATACTGTTTTGTGCGTGACTTTGCTCAAATTGCAACATAATGATAAAAAAATGTCTTTTCGACATATCAAATCAAATCAAATGACTAATATATGTGTCCGTCACATAAAATATTTGTCTGTATCATTTGAAACTATTTATCGTTTAAATCGACAAATATTTTACCTGCTCTTTTTGACCAAATTGAACTCACGCCTTTTACCACCGGAATACCATACGCAGACAGAACTTCCATCCGTATATAGTAGATTTTCCAAGAAGTCGAACAAAACGATTCGATAGTTCCTTTTTGGTACGGATTGCAAATAGGTGGAACAATCTGCCTGCGTCTGTTTTTCCTGACCACTACAGTCCTGATACTTTTAAGTGTCGAGTGAAGAGGTTACGACGATCACTTTGGCGACGGGGTAAACCAGTCTGCCTCGGACGCCAGTGGTTGCGGGTTCAATTCCCGCACGGAACAATCAGCTGAAAGTATAATTTGGATCGACAAATCTATAGATTTGCAGGTTATTTATGAATTTTCACGTCATTTTGCGTACAGTCTATAGTTGGAACACTACAATTAAGACTTTGTTATAGTGTATATCTACAACATAAGTTATTCTGTCAGTCTGAACGCAACATAGGCACAACCGTGGTCTTTCAGTTGCAATTCTTGTGAATTAATCGCTATTCATGTATGGTAGAGTTTACTGTACTAAGAGGCGCGTAGGATTATTACAAGCGGAGGCGTTTTGCCCGTTCTAGTTTGGCATTTATTTTACAGACTATTAAGGATTGGAATAGGTTATAGCCTAAAGAAATTTAGTTTTCTTATTCACGTACACTTTTGAATGATTGACTTGAATGTTAATGCTGGATATTATATCTAGCCTAACCAAGCTGGTTTTGAGATTGCAATAAAACCTTACTTTTTTGTTAGCGTAGGCTATTAATACCTACATGAAAAATGCTTTTATCTCTTTTTGAGGATGAGATATAAAAAAAAAAAAAACTAAATGAAAAAGATATTTACTTTCATCTACTAGTTGCCAAACATTTAATTTGGCTAAATAAACCTCTCTCCATATACACCAAAACTATACAGCTGTACAAAAATATTTAAAAACTTCTGTTGTTTACAATATCCTACCCCTTAGCCCCACTAAATAGTAACAAGTGACAGAAATACGACATGGCCGGCGCCGGCGCAGGGCATTAAACAGCGCCATCTAGTTGTTCACTTGAGTACTTTACTTGGTTGTTTTGTGTCGGACACCGCCGTAAACTGCTGTTGTGTCATAACTATTCAGTGTTTGTATAACGGTAAGTGCGATATGAAAGATTTCTTAATTTAGTAGAGGTGTGCTGATTTTAATTTGTAAAATAAATAAATAACGACGATATTTTGGTGTCACTTATTACTTTATTTATTTCGTGAAAACCAAAATGACTTTTAAAGTCCTATTTCTAGTATCTTTTCCTTTTTGAATCATACAAAATTGAATCATACTGGCATCATACAAAATCAGTAGAACTTATTATCCTGAAGAAAAAGAGGTCACATTAGTCGCCCATTCTAAAACGACTTTTCCAGGGACGATAGTCTTATTCTTAGTGTAGACACTACACGGAAAATTTAAAGGGCTGCAGTGCGAGCACAGAACTTTGTCGACTCGTATCTATCTATACGCATGTTCGTATAGTATGGAGACGGTTTGTTAGCAATAATTGAAATCTATCCATTGCCGCGCGGCCAGCTTTAATAAATGTGTGCCTTGTTAATTTTGAATGTTTGTAAACATGTTGTACTCCTAAATGACTGTAAAATAAAAAAATTACAATGATACTAAAAACTTGTAACCGACTCTATACTATACGAACATTCGTAAACAAACGAGTCGATAAAGTTCTGTGCTCGCACCGCTTATGAGATAATTTAACTAACAACCTCCATTTAAACAGTTGGGTACCTTTATGCGTAAGAAGTGTTCCACTAAAACAGTACCATTACCTGTAAGAGATGAATGAATCTACTTGCTCTTAAGAGCTCTCATTTCGTACATTTTGCCATACAAACATAGGAGCCTCATGGCGTCAGTGTTTGCAGTTAAACTCCAAAAAATAAGCATAATATAATTTGATCTTCTCGATGTTTAAGTTTGTTGCTAGTTCCTTGAAAAATTCATATCTCAACCCCAATTTTAACCCAACTTTTGACGTAAATAATTCCTATTTTTACAAAAACATATTAAAATTGTATGATCAACGTACCTAGTTTATTTATCCCTAAATTTAAATAAATACTTTTTTTGGATATAAGTAAGCTAATTTTGTCATACGAACACAAGTCCCAAAAGAATTTTAAGATATTTTGAGTATCGATATCTGTAAGAATGTGTCGTCGTGCGTCTCACCAAACATGTCAACCTGTGGTTGAAGCTGAGTGAAATAGCAAGATATTTTTGCCAAACCCAATGACAAGTTTGGCTCTTAAGTAGCTACCATTGTCAGCATCCTACGAAGATATTAACGAATACTTAACAATGCATGTTGATACAAGCTTAACTTGGAAATACCCTTTGTCCAGTTAATGTACTTTCTTCTACTTGAAATTATCAGAAAGCTACCGAAAGACAACTTTGTCACACGTAGTTATTACTAGCTATGAACATTAATGACCTGAAAATAGAATGAAAAATTATTTACATGACTTAAAATACCAACAGTGCCAAAAATCAAAACGGAAACGGAAAACCGGGATAAAAAGTAGTCAATGTATTCCACTTATTGTTACTTATTGGCTTACAAAAAAGCTGACTGTCAGATTTTTGACAACTTATGAAATGTATTAAAACAACTTATAGTGCAAATAATAGCCCATGTTCGGTTAATTCCAAATCATTTACGTATATTAGAAACCGCAGCAAGGATTTTAATATGTTACTCTCTCAAGTTACTCAATGCACTAATAGTATCATCCACTTAAAATGAAAATCCTGACATCGTTTCTAAGAAATTAAATCAAGTCTTCACCAATAGTTTAGATATTAACAGGCATTCACATGCCTAACAAAAAGTAGTTTGAAAGGACAGAGACTGTATGGACCGTGAACATAACATTACTCTTTCATAAAGATCTATTCCGCTGTTATATTTCACATTTATAATATTACTAGCTGTATCACGTGGTTTCACCTGTACAATGTATAATCCCGCGGGAACATCTATATGTGATATAGTCTATGTGCTATTCCAGACTAACTAAGCTATCTCTAAGCTATTTGCTTGGTGGTAGGATCCCTTCTGGGTCCGCCTGGCTAGCGACCACCCTTTATATAAAGTCTGCCGCCAAATGTTACCGCTCCGGCGGTAATGTGTTCCGGCAATATTGTGTAAAGAGCCAGTTCCTTCCTAAACCTGTGTGCTTTCATCTTCGACCTCATCGTCACTTACCATCACGTGAGATTGAGGTCAAATGCGGGTTTAGTCACTTATAAAAAATAATGGCAAATTTCATTCCAATTCGTTGAGCCGTTTACCGTGATTGAGAAACAAACATCCACCCAAACTTTCGCATTTAAAAGATAAAGAATAAGTAAATAATAATATAGTGTAGTATAGACCTTAAGGAGCCCTTTCCAAGCCAATAGCGGTGTAGCAATTTCTCAAGTGCAGTCAATAATGGCCAATCATGGCAATTAAGGCTGTAACAGACGATGAACTTGATCCAGTCTGGATCTGGACTGACAAATGTAATACCTAAATGATCCTAACTGAGGTCGATCATGTGAAGTAAGAGGTTGTAGTTTTAAGTTTTACGGTCTAGGGTTTAAAATAATTTGCGTTTCTGGCTGTAAGTTTAATCGTACTTAATTGCCTTTAAGGCTGAACAATTTGTTTAAGGTCTTTTTGCTTTTATTCTTTATAGTCACAGTGGTTTTGAGTAAAGAAATTTTGTGAGAGAAACTAAAAGTTAAAATGTAAAATTCAATAATGTGTACTAAAAGAGTAAAGATTAGCGGTTACTTATCGAATGCATTTTTAAAAAAATCCGTTACGTGTAAAAAAAGTCCGTTCACGTAATCAATTAAACTCCTTGGCTTTTTTTATTATCTACAAACGATATGCACTTAAAAATATATACATTTCGATGAGTTTTAAGGAAAATAAGAAAATATGCAGTTAAGATTTACTGACTGGCGTAATATTTTTTCCATATGTTTTGATTTAACCAACTTCCTAACTAATTTGTGTATTTCTTATTTCAGGTAAGAGTAACGAAAAATTCAGAATCTATATTAGATTAGAAGAAGCTTCTGTGAATATAACATACAAATCGGTAAGTCTTTAATAATGGCGTTATGAAGGAAAATGTAATAGACAACTTTTTATTCATTTTAATAAATCAACAGTCGCAGTAAAATCACGTGACATTGCATTAGCTAGGTAGTATATTTTTTTACAGAGGCATGAGAAACCATTGAACTAAATTTTGATCTATATTTATACAAAAATTAATGTTTCAATTTTAAAAATCTATAATGCCGTACTTAGTAACTTTTACGATCACTTCTAGCGTTTTCATAGAGAGTAAAATCAAGACTTTGACAATCACATGACATTTCTAAGACGGAAAGAGTAGCCCAATCGCACTGTTTTATGTTACTGTCAAATATAAATGTCATTCGTTGTCGTAAGACTTTTTGGCGCGAAAGGATGTGTGTGCTACTTATTATTTGCATTTTATTGTTAAATGTATTATTTCGTACGAGAGTAGTTGTTTTTGTTCAATATCTGTAAATAGCATTGACAAAGTGAAAGGCCAATTAAGAGCACCTACCTACCTTCAAAACGTGTCTAGTGTCTTTTCAAAAAAGTCCTTACTTTTAAGTTTCAATGAATTATTGACCTGTCAATTTACATAGGATAGACATTATTATAATACCCAATGTAGAAAAGAAATGGACCTGAATTTTATGAAACCCATTAACGTAGATTAGAATAGAATACAATAATAAGTTCCCGATTATTCATTTACTTATTGGATATTGTTAAACAAAAACAGAACAGTAAAGAACATATTCGTTGACTTAAACTCAAGAGAAAATCTATCCATACCTAAAAAAGGATTTCATTGCTACCTTATTACCAAATACAACCAAACATAACCTCTTAACTTTGATTTTCGAATCAAAGAATTTATAAATGTTCCCAAACTACCTGCGTCATAAAATATCGAGTTTGGCAACACAGCCGTCGACCCTAATCCTTCTCAATCAGTGGCTAACACGATATCGTCAGTATGGTAATGCAATCGTCCACTGGACGTCAGCCAGGATTCTAATTGGGAATTTTCTATTGGCAACACTCGACAGATGTATGAAAGACGAAGGTACACTAAGAAAAGCCGGAATAAGTTTTTTTTTCCAGCCATTACTATATCAAAGAATTATTTTATTTAATTTATATAATCTGTATAGCGGTATGTGAACCTGAATCTAAACTCTGGAATAAACGTCTTAAACACATTTTCGTCATATAACAAATATTCAATGAACATTTCAGGTAATAAATACTTATGACTATATTAAAGAACTATAAATTTTCTTTCTCGCCTCTGTTGCAATAAGTATTGTATGTCAAGATAAACGTAGAATGTGCTAGCTGCTTCTCTTCCCGGGCATACTGTAAAAGTCAGTTAAGGGACAGAGGTTTTAAAGGCGTTTTTGTGGGCGATAGGCAATAGTGACAGGGGGTCTACAACTTTCGATCTTTATAATACCTCCAAATTTGTCAAACGTGTCATCAGATGGTCCTCTGGTGTTCTACCTACCCCATAAGGGATACAGGCGTGACGTTATGTATGTATGTATTTTATTAAATTTATATAATCTATATAGCGGTATGTGAACCTGATTCTGGACTCTGGAATAAACTATATTAAGGAGGACAATATTAAAGAAGTATAAATTTAAATTTTCTTTCTCGTCTCTATTACAATAAGTATTGTATGTCAAGATAAACAAAAAGGAACTGATGCCGAAAGTAGATTAAGTCGATATTTCACGTCACATAATCTTTACCCCTGAGATCTTATTCCTGAATAAGATGAACAAGAAACTAGCTGTACTACCCGGCTTCGTTCGGGTGCAGAATGGCTTTTTTAGTCTTGTCAAATTGTTATTTTTAGCAACTACGTTGTAGAAAACCGTAATAATTCGGCTAGTAGATAGTAACGGTGAGCCTTGTGATCTACTCCTATATTAGTGAAAATCAGACTTAAATATTTCAGTAATTTTAAAGATTACACACAACATACAAACTTTTTTGTTAATGCTAATTTAATTGGTAAAGCATAACTTACAACATCACTTACTGACATAACTTGCCAAAATAACTTACTTAACAAAACTTACACAATTTAATAAAAACACTAACCGTGAAAAACCAATCATTGTTAAACCGTCAAAAGCAACCATTTAATGTAATCATGCCACAATACAGATAGTAATAAAACCATTCTCTACTCATTCATGTCGAAAATTCATTCATTAGACCGTGAACGAATGATTAAAATAATTAATACTTCCCCGATTTATGTAATTTGATGATTTTGTATGCGGAAATGTAGTATTTTTTATTAGATTAGTAGGTAACATATTTAATATGGTATTTTGAAGGAAAGAAGGATACTTAAGACTCCTTTTCATGAAAGAAGTCCCGCGATTTGAGCTATAATACACCCTATGTGTTTGACATAAGAGCAATGCACGGGACATCTTTTATGAAAACGACATTACGCTAAAATAACCTTGTTAATAATAAGGTTGGAACTATAGCATTTAATTTTAATATTCAAACCGTAATGTTTAAAGCATTACTTTGTAAACTGTCTCTATGAGGCTTTTATTTATTTATTTATTAAGAAAACCCACAGCATATATCATAACAATATTTACAAAACGTTTAAACAATATAATAATGCCAATAACAGGTTTCCCTAAACTTTACAGATAGTACTCAATCAAAAGTAATGCAATAAATACAAAAACAAACAAAAAACTTCAAAGGAATTCCAAAAAGTGTACAGAAATGAAAATTAAATAGTTCTGTTAGAAAAAAAAGAGAAACAATATTCTAAATTAAGAAATTCAAAGCTCTGAATGTATAAAGATATAATTTAAATATAATATCAAATAAAGATATAAATATAAAGTATATAAAGCATATAGATACTTTCACGGTTTAAATTGTTTAGATAGATATTGATTTATATTTAAAGTATTAATATAAGTAGGTATGTGTTAACGTATAAACTATGTACACCTAAAATTGCAAAGAAAATTGCAAGAAACAAATGGCTGAAACGCCATTAAAACATATTTTCACCCTGGGAGGTCTTTTTTATATTTTTTATACCTATAACACGTTTTCGATGACATCATTGATGTTTTTGAAATCGCAATAAATATCATCTGCTTTATGGTAAAATAATGAAAGTTCTATATAACTTGATATTTAACTTGATGTAAAATTAAGCCAAAATTATTATATCTACATGCACTTAGAATGCTTCGAAATTGCTTAACAACACAGACGTTCCACAATTCACATCTTACAAACTAGTTTCAAAACTTCAACATCAAACTATATTTGATAACATCAGGCGTTACTTTACGAAAATCCATCACAACTAGCATAATCGAGTTACTTTGCTTATTCCGCGAAACCATCACACAGGAGTTCTGTGCAGGTGTTGGTGCACCGCCCTCCCTCCCTCCTTTCAAGACGCAAGCAACACACACTTGGAACACTGCAACCCGCACCACAAGCTACCACTGACACGTGTTTCTCTTCAACAAAAAAACATCCTGCAAGTGCTGCAAACACATTTTTTTCAACTTAAATCCTCCATCAATACATTTTGAAGTCGTGGAATTAGCAAGTATAGTTGGCTATAGAAAATTACGCATTTTGTGTGGCTATTAGCTTCAACTACCACGAGACTAAAAATCCCTCAAAAAAAGTCTATTCTCTCATCAATCCCATCAATCTATCTCACCATCTAATCAACGTATCTAATTAACAACCAATAAGTTCCCCATTTCAATTTCGTTTCTCTTTGACTCTAAGTCTTTTTCTATAGTAGGGATTTGTTCTAATTATGGTCGGACATCAGGGCTGGTTCTGCCAAAATGTTGGTTCCATGTTTTAGTGAGTCCACGTCGGAGTGCCACTCAAAACACTGTCTTAATTAACCAGAAACGAGGCACGCTGCAGCGAAAAGGATGAGGTTTTATTGGCGAGCGGAGCGTGTAGACATAAAATGTGGTTACTTTGGTGTGTGTGTGATGAAGTGGACAAAGAAAAATGATAAGGTTATTCTTATTTTTAATTATTCAGTCAGATAAATGTAATATTATTATCACAAAAGTCTTTTTGACTTCATGCGTGTGCTATGAGCCCTTTGTTTACATTTGTATTGCATTATGATAGAGACCTTGATGAACACACTTAAATAAAAGAGTGGGCATTGCAGTTTGGGCTTATTCGAGAATTAATACTGGAGTATTATAAGAGGTTATCATAGAAATTAATTTTTATAAACTAATGTTACACAATTTTACTTTTTTGTTCCAAAGGTGTATAATTCCGTAATTTCTACCAGCACGAAACCTTATATAGAAAACAATAAAATAAGAAACATCCGATTATCTGCACCATACATATGCCTTGTTGAAACTGTCGAAGCTCATTAGGTAAATAACGATGCATTACTATTATTTAAAGCAAATCTTTTATTAATTAAGTGAACGTATGTAACATTCTGACAGAATAACACACAAAACATTACCTTTTTATTTATTATTTATTCCCGCTACGCTCCCCACGAAATCCGCAACCAAACTCAGTTTGCATTTTCCCGGCCGCTCATAAATACATAATTAAATATCTGGTGCTCGTTACCCAGTTGCAATTTTATTTAATTTTTACTCCGAGACCGCCCTAGTAGATTATCCTCTGTTGAGATGATATGCTCTTAACTAAGAGAAGCTCTATGGGTGGTTTAAATTATAGCTTTGATGACAAAAGCGATACGCTATCTCGCAGCGGAGTTTTGAATAATGCGATTTGGTGAAGTGGTTTGATTTTTACATTGGAGCGGGTTATACTAGTTTCTTGCATGCCAATTTTTGTCGTATTATATGTTGTTGGTGGTATTTATCTTTATTGGAGATATTTACCTTAATTTCTGCACATTCATGGGGTATTTGAAGCTTAAAATGATGTATATAATATGGCTGTTTGTTTAATTTAATGCGTAAATTACTATGTAAAGAATTGAAGGTTTAATTATTTGTAATTCTATTTATAATAACTGAACAGCTTCAAAAATATCACATGAATAAAAATTGCTTTTAATTATTTTGCCCACATTTTCACTTAACCCTAACCGCATTTTCAGTCAAATGTCAAGTACATTTTAATTCTGAATCAGTGTTACAAATATTGCCAAAAATTCAAGCTTTGCAAGGAAAGTTTTTTAGATCTTCTAAAGTAGCAATTCCTAAATTTAGCTGCAACTAATATGCATGTCTTCATTTATTATTTATCTCCCGCTTGTAAATCAAAAGCACTTGGACCTAAAATTTCAGATAACAATTAAAATAGACATAGCAGTCTCTAGAATCATAACAGTTATATCAATTAATGCGGAATGCTAGAATGCACCGTATTTAGGCTGTTTTAATCAGAGCTATCCTTAAATGAAATAGAACAATGAGGTCAAAGGAAAAATGAGGCTTTTATGAAGATAGTTGGAAAGTTATATAGAGAAACTAAATTAACTGAGCGCAATATTACGTCTGAAGAATTCGAGGCAAGAATTTTGGGACGCGACATTGCGTTGGAAGAATGAAATGAGTGGAGCAACAATTATGATTAAGAGTTGTCTTTTGTTTTACAATTTATAATATAAAATCGATTATATAATTATAAATTCGTTTATTGATATTATTTTGAAAAAAATGAAAAATGAAAATCTTTTATGTATTTATATTTTATATATGTACTAGCTGTGACCCGCGACTTCGTCCGCGTGAATACCGGTTGTTGGAGTTGGATAAATACTATTATTATATCCTCTTTGAAGTTTAAACTTACCTTATTCAAAATTTCGTCAAAATCGATTCAGTAGTTAAGCTGTGAAAGCGTTACTGATAGATAAACAGACAGAGTTACTTCAAAAACTGTTACAACAAAGCTGTGATCCGCAGTTTCACCTAGTATATGTATATTTAATTAAATATATGTATTGTATGTATATATTTGTTTATGTATGTATTGTATCTAACATATCTTTTCTATGTTAGTATGTAGTACGCACTTAATTTGATTTTTCTTTCTCATTTCCCAGCCGCAGGCTTGCTGGTAGAAATTTCTTTTAGAAATTAGCTTTGCCTTTGTACCTTGTTGTCAATTTATTTGTTTGTCTGTTCAAGTTTCCTTGTGTGTACATAAATTATTAAATAAAAAAAATTAAAGACTGTCTAAAACTTTGGTGACGTTTTAGCGTATTTACGAGTAATTAAACTTTATTTTTCTAACTACTATAAAAAAAATTACCTTGCTAATTCCGCGACTTGTACTTGCACTAGTGATGCAGGATTTTCGTGCGTTGGTTCACCGCCCTCCCTCCCTCAATGCAATGAACACACACTTGGAATACTGTTACCCACACCACAAACAAATTCTTTTGAGTTACTTTTCATGACTTTCATATTAGCTATAACGACATCTAAGAGTTTGGAATCCACAGTCTACAACATTTTTACAAATGCAATTCCATGTATCTATAACTTAACGGTCTAAGTTAAAACTGTTCTTAAATTCTTAAGCAAACTGTTACTTAATTGATTAATTAAAATTGAAAATACTTTGTGCGAGTAGCCTTTGTGTATTTTCTTTTCGCTAACTTGTTAGTTCTAAGTTCAACTTCGGGACGTTAAGTAAGTTAAAGTTTGTCGATATCCTCAGTTAATGGGGCTCCACTAAGTTCATTTATGTTCATAATAGGTTAAGTTTTTGGTAATTTTGACGGAATTCTGTGAATATTCCCTTTATTGGATGTTAATTTTGTTTCTCTAATTTATAGTTATATCAGGGGATTTTTTTTTATTCACGTCTTCAAATAAAGAATCATCGTCAAGTAAATTTAAAAGTAACTTCTCGTTATTTATTCTGTAAGTGAGTCAAAGATGTCATGTTTGTCTTCTTGTTAAACATTATCAATTTATATGATTTTTATTTTTTATTGCATTTTCTAAAACATAATATTTAAGTAAAGGAGAATCGAATAGCAGGAAGTGCTTTTAAAAAGGCTTCATAAAGCAGCGCATTTTGTCTTCAACGGAAGCTCAGGTGCGACTGGTGTCAACCTAAGTTTAGTCGCTAGATACTTTAATACTGTACTAGATTACCTCTTATTTAATTATTAATAACATCTTTCTTTAGGAAAACAAAGTTTTGTATAGTATAACGTACACTAAGGTAATCTTTTTTCGTTTATTTTCAAATAATAATAAAAAACTTTTTCTACCTAATCCGGAAATAACCATCAAGGCCCTAGGTATTAAAAATTATATCTGAATATATCTAGTTGGGGCATCTGTTTAATAGCAATGTTTATTCATTAACTGTAGCCTTAATAATTATTACTTTTAGATTTTCTTGTAACTTTTCTTTTTGTGGCATAATTTAAGTAAATGTCTTGACCACTAACCAGCCCTTGGCCAGATGGGTGGTTTATGGTCTAAAAACTAACTGCGTTGAAGAAACTCATAGCAACGCAGTTAGTTGTGATGACTAAATTTTTCATAAATCAGCAAAACTTACATGACAAACTTTCTAGTAATTAAGGGCTTAAAATTCCCTATCCATTACAAGTTGAAGTACATTTTATGTCACAGATTGATGTCATAATAGATCTCCATCACTTATTTGGGTTCATCCACCGTCAAAGCTTCACATTCATTCACTCTTTTGTTCAACTTCCGACAGTCTCTATATACTGGAACGTTTTCATTAAGTTTGTGTGTTTGTTTGTATGCAACATCCGGCGTTTTTAATACGTCTATTTAGATGTTGTGTTGCAACATACAGGATGCGAGTATTTAGTTTTTATCTTGAGTTTTGGCTGTGAAATTTTTAATTTCGATGTTCTCTATGGCTGGGTTTTTAACTGCTGGTTAAGTATGGAACTAGGGTATAAGTTGATATCTTGAATTAGGTGGATACTACGGGTCCGATTTCCGCACGGAACAAGAAAAAAAATGTTGCGGGTCCGGGCGTTTATCTATAAAAATATGTATTTATATTCTAGGTTCCCTCCTAGTTAGCTACATCGTATCCTATATCCAAGCTCTGCTTACTTTGGGGCCATGTAGTTGGTGTGATTGTCTGGGGATTTTATTATTATTTATTGATTTACTCGTAAACGATTATTCCACGTAGTCCTTTAAGAGTTATAGCTGTTAAAGAAAAAAGAAAAGTTCCATTGAATTCCCTTTTATCTTGTATTAGCTAATATCTGTATATTTTTACCCTTTCGTAAGGTCATGTAGGATTTTGGAATGAAAGCACTTTTCAATGAGTAATGCAAGGCAAATTCAAATAATTGAGGGGTGAAAGCATGTTCAATATTTAAGAAAACTTATAAGATTATGACTTTTCTGCTATAGGTACCTAGGATTTAGATAAAAAAAATTATCACTTAAAAGTCTTGAGCTTAATTCATTAAAATCTCTTAATATAAGTCTCTCTTAAGCCAATTAACTGACAGATGCTAAGAAAAACTGACTTTGAAGCTTCTTACCTTTGACGTTTGACAGATTAGAAAGATTTATAAATAGGTAGTGTGGAATACGGCCCAATTTTTATGAGATTACATAGGTACTATTTACAGAAGGCAGCAGTAAAGTGTTACAAACCTGTCAAATTTTCCCAACCAATTTTTAACTCAATGTCGAGGGTATAGAGTTCAGATTCAATCACAATTTTTTCACAGGTTCGTTAAGCTTGATCTGCTGCCTTCTGTACCATGTATAGATACTTCACTTTTATTTTAATATTTTATATGTAGGTAGGTCCTTGCCTTTGAGAAACAAGATAAAATCAATTCATAAATCAAGTAGTAATAGTCCTAAGCGACTAAACGCCATTTGGCACATAATTAGAGCGGCACGGAATCGAACCGGCGTCCCTCGGGAGCTATTGTGCGGGTTTCGCAACATCCGCTCTCCGGGGCGCTCCTTAGGTCATTGACCTTTATGACTCATTTGTAAGAAGTAAGTTTAATTGACGAAAGTAATGTTGTGTTACTGTTTTAAGTAAATAACGCCGAGAATTTATACAAACGAAGGATTAATTGTCGGTTCAATTAATTAAAAAAGTTGATAAAGTAATTTTGGGTTGGCGCCGAAAATTGCCGTAAATTATGTAATTAAACAATTAAACGCGTTGAAAAACCGGTTGAAAAAAACGACATTTATTCAGTATAAAGAATGAAGATAGTGCGTAAGTACGCTTGGAACAACATAGGTATCCAATTGTATTCAAACAATATTAAAATGACATCGTTGTAAATACATACATACATGCATACCTACATAACTTCACGCCTGTATCCCTAATGGGGTAGGCAGAACACCAGAGGACAATTGGAGGACGTTTGACAAATTGGGAGGTATTATTATGATGGAGAGAGACAATTGCAGTGACAGGGAGTCAGTGCAATTGTCAGGGCCTATCGCCCGCCAAAACGCCAATAAAACCTCCGTCCCTTAACTGACTTTTACAGTTTTCCCGGGAAGAGAAGCAGCATGGAATACATATTTTATACTCTAAAGTGAATAACTTTATTCAAGTCTACTTATACATTGGACCTATGTAAAAGCAAAACTACAAAAGTACCTATCTAACTTTATTAGTCATAGTAAACAGCTCCAAAATTCTAAATAAGAACACTAAAAACCAAGTTGAAATACAAGAACTTGAAGTATATTATTTCCAAGACAAAGAACGCATCTTGAATAAGTGGAAACTTTGAGACTCTACTGAGACAATGTAATGACACAGCTTTAGGATTATTATCAAGTAAAACTAGTAAGATGTGTCATTTTAAAAATTGCAGAAAATCCCTTAATGCAGCCCAGATGAACGTTTTTGTACAGCAATCCAATTTTGCAGCTGTATATTTTAATACTAGTAAAACTCTACAATTTCATTCACTTTACTCGTATATTTCTTTTCGTGTACAAGAAAGAAGGATCTGCATATTTTAATCGATAAAATTACAGTTAAGAGTCGGCATTTACTCCATAAATTAGATCCAATTTAAAACATCATCGTATTTTAAATATCAAAATGATACTGTAACGGGGCTGCGTTCATTTATAAAGATTACTTCTGGTCTTGGCGCTCTCCTGGCAGGATTTTACATAATTATAGTATGTAAATACATGATCTTGCGCAGGACTTTTTGCATTTTCAACGCAGTGTCATGGCGGACTCGCGCTGAACGCCCGTGCGTTCCCGCCACTCGCCATTAAAAAAAAAGAAGTTATCTTTTTTTTTCATCGAGCTTTCAAAAAGTGTGTGAACTCTTTGGATACTTTTTTGTGATTGTGTTTTTTAATCTGTGCAATTGCGAGCGTTCGGATAGATGTTCGATTTGACGTTTATTATGCAAAAAATATTTAAATATCGATTTTGTTGACTTCTGTTCGCTTTTTTTTGTAATTTTATATTCGATTTTTAAATACCTAGAAATGAGGTCGTCCGTTCTTCGTGTTTGGATTATGTTTCGTAGTCGATCTGGTTTCTAATAAGCCTATCGTATTACATTTATGTGTTACTGTTATCTGCCGGCAATGTGTTTCGTATGACACGATGTTAAACGTAAACCGACTTGTAGAGATTAATTTTGAGTTCTAAATTGTTATGTTTAATAATACACTTCGATTCATTTAATTCTTACCAATTTATCCTAGTAAACAATCTTGAGACGGATTTTAAAGAAGATATTCATTTAAAAATATTATTCAAATCAAAACAAAAAAACATAATTTAACGCCAAAACCTTTTATTTATTACTTAATAAATAGGTCTTTCAATAAATCAGTCATAATTTATTCATGAAGTATGTTTTTTAGACCAAATACCAAAAGTTACGAAAATTTATCATGTTTCGATATTATGATAGTATTTAATAGTTTATATGTCAGAGATCGTTGATAGGTATTTATTATAACCATAATAGTTATTATAATATTATTATAGTTAAGTATATCTATTTTAAATAATATTTAGTTTGAAGCATAAGTACTTAACATTCCTTGATAGTTTTTTAAACGTCGCTTTAAGTCTCTTATCGTCATTCCACACTTTTACTAAAGACGTGACAAGACAAATAAACGAAAGATCGATTCTTAAAAATCGATAGTAGTATTCTATCGATCGTTGTTTTAAATTATCATCGCATTACATGAACGTGCCTAAAGGTTATAAAAAAATAGATAGGTGAAACACTCTAAGGTATATTGCGAAATATTACTTAAGTAATAAAAAAATATATCAGTAAATTACGAATCTTTTGCTGATAAAGCCGGTCAAGTGAGTTGGACATGCGCACCGTGGTGGGTTTTTTTTTGGGAAGAAAGTTCAAACGTATAAATCCGATCTAAATAAAGTAATATCGTATCATCATCATCATCATCACAACTCTTTGTAATGAGCCCACTGCAGGGCAAGAGTCTCTGCCCTGGGTGAAAAGGAGGTATAGGCCATAATCCACCAAGCTGGCCCAGTGCTGGGTGGTGGATGCCAGAATTTTCAGGGCGCCAAGAAGGCTTCTGACAAACCCTAACGACTACTGTATACTATTATACAGCACCCGGGACCGACTGCTTAACGTGCCCTCCGAAGCACGGAAGTCGTCATGAGAAATTTGCGCCGAACGTTGCTTTACCTGTGATATCGTACGATACACACAGTAACCACGGCGCCACGACGACTTCTTAGTATAGTCAGTTTAAAATTGAACATGAACCAACCCATGGGAAATGACTTGTTAGTTTTTATACACTAAAGAGATTAGTTGCTAATTTGTGACGTTAGAGTCCTGGGTTGGATTCCAGCCGGGATAGTTTGAAGGACATGTGGTTTTCATGAAACAGGGCTTATTAAAAATTATATTTCTAGCTATATGCTTCAATTATTTAAATAAAATTAATATCTTACAAACCACGTGCTGTAATTCCGACCCCGTTGTTTACTATAACCTAACCTAATGTTATTTTAAACAACTGTTTGTTTTCATTCTACGCTGCCGTCCTAGAATTATTGTTTATATTCATTCCTAGGCATTCATAGAGTAGGTAGAGTTTTTTCTAACATGGCGAAATACTGTTATGAACTCTACTGTTTAACTTAAATTTTATACGTTGTAGATAAATTTTTCTCTTAGGTATCCATAACAATCAGTATATACATTGTAGTATAGAATATGTCTCAATAATTTAAAGTTCTATTGAAGAGAATTAAGACCGATATAATACTCTTATACTCCACACATAAAAGTAGATTTTTAAAACATAAGTCATCTCTAAGGCAAAAGTACATGCTTTGTAAAAACATTGCAATCCGTAAGTATAGGTACCTACGAGAAGTAGTGGTGTTATTCATTTATTATTGTTTGTTATATTATGCTTATCAAAAGACACCGCTATTCCTGACTAGTTCCTTTTGCAATAGTTCCGCATATAACGTTTTTGTACATATTTATCATTTTAAATATTATGCTAAAATAATATTTGACTTGTAGATACCTATTTATTACAGCGTACGTACTTTTTTTTTTTTATTCTTATTTATTTTATAAGCCATATACATCATATGATTAAGCCGGCTTAAAAAGAAACAATAGAGAAACATTTTTACATATAACACATAGAATATAACACATATAACTAAATAGCAGTAACATACAAATTATGGAAATGGAACTGAAAGTAAAGATTTGTAGTAGTCATGTCTTGAGGCCAAAGATTGAATTACAAAACTTAGGAAACGATCACTGTGATTAACAGAAATGTTAGAACTTAGGATTCTGTGGAAAAGGAAGAAGAGCTCCCCAGCACAACACTGAGTATCTTTCAAAAGCTCCAATCGCAATTGATCATTGATTTTACATTCTAACACTAAATGCAGGAGATCTTCTTCCCTGTCACACAGGCTACAGTTTGGGTTTTCTCTTTTTTTCATAGTGAAACTAAATTTATTGAGAGGCAAGTGAGAGGTACGAATTCTGAAACATGTAACTATAATTGCAGTTAAGTTCTATTTTGCTTTGCAACTAAGATTGTGACTTTGAAACAATTGACACAAGATTAACAATGAATTTTTAATCGATTAAATAACTGATCTATCCTTAACCTACTTCAAACAAATAGCTAATGAAAGCCAGACTTTTCGTTGATCAATCGATACGATCAATTCGAAGTTATTAAGGAAGTCTTTGACGTAAATTACTGACGCATAACCTTTGAACGAACAATGACATTTTCTTGTTCTTAAATAAACTGTCAGATGTCAACAAACAATCGGCTTTTTAGAAATACGTCAGTTGGCTTAAGAGCCCGCATTTTGCTATGATGAACTCGTCGTTGAGCAAACATATCTTGCTATTTCACTTAGCATCTAAGGGGTTTGATGAGACACACGATACTTATGGTTTTCGTATAAGCCATAGTTGGTTTTTGTATCTCTTGTTTTATCAAACTTTTATTGTATCTCTCTTTGTATCATTCATAAAGAAACCGGGACGCAAAATATTTTAGAAAGCTTTTCGGCTTAGTGTTCTTGTGATAAAAAAAAAACGACATCTTACTTATGTTTTGATATATGTATAACACAAAATAGTAAAGCTATGTGGCTCCTAAGCTTGTATGGAAAATGTATGGAACGAGCAACCTTAATGAAAAGGCGCCGCCATGTTTATTTTAACACTTGATCGTTCACGGGTAACATACTAAACACTGCTGCGCTGGAGTTTGACTCACGTTGAGCGTATGCGCAACTTCCGGTTTGCAAATAACTATTATAGTCTACTTAGTTTATTTGACAGAAACTCAGTTGTGTCATTATTAAATGAATATTGAGGGTCTATGAAGTAGGCCAATATCGTTCAATGTGCGCTATGGCAGTGGGCTAACTGATTGTCTGTCTCAGACAGAGTTCGATTCTTGCACAATGCAAATATCTATTTGTTTGCATAAACATGTTTTCTTTTGTCTGAAACGAAACTTTAACTATAGTAGAAGTATATGTCCTTTTCTAGTACCTACAGGTACTTACAAGCATACTTTGACAATAATTAACGAATGCAGAACATTAAAAAAACCGACTTCACGTCAACACTTTGTTGGACTGATAGTAAACATTCTCCGAAATAATACATATTGTTTCAAAAATTTTAAATTTTCAATGAAGTACTACACCGATTTTGATGAAATTTATATGGGACCAACTATGAAGTATCTTCTATCATATGAATTAACAATTTTTAAAATCGATTCATAATTGTCTGAAATATCGTGTAACAAAGACACAAAAAAAAACATACAAACGAATTGAGAACCTCCTCCTTTTTTGGAAGTCGGTTGATAATAATAATGTATGATAACAATTAATAACTGTTCAAATAATTAATAGTCTTCCTACTTTCTTTTTAATCATTAGGTAATAGGAAACATTAAAGTCCTTCTTGGGCTTTTAAAATAATCTTAAATATTTTTTCTTAAATCTGCAATATATTCACAAGACATTCAAAACATTACATTTGTAGGCAATCTTTCATATCAAAATCATAAACAAAATTTTTATAACTAGCAACACCAGTCAATATGGCTTCGCATCGCGCCAATTCTCCCGAGTAACTGCAACACAACAAGTGCCATGTCGAGCGAGCAGAGCTATCTTGCACATTCCGCCCACGTTTGCTCTCAAAATGTGCAACGATTTATTTTCACTCTTTTCCTCAGAATTTCACTTTCCGCTCCTTTGTAGGCGTTTAAAATTTAAATTGTGTTCGAACTGACATATCCTGCTTGGACTGTGACAAGTTCCGAGTTGTAACAGTTTTGGCGGGAATTTTAAAGATCGAATCAGCGGGTTCGGTAATTATTGGTTTGGATTTTGTGGTTACTGAGGCTTTTAAAAAGCAATTTTTGTGAACATTTTGATTCTGTTGCTATACAGACATGTTTCTTAACATACGTGACTCTCAATAAGTGTGATATAAGTAAAATTCAAGCTTATGTTTGAAGAAATATGCCTTACATTATAACGATGTTACTCACGTTATGCAAATAGTTATTCACTAGCCTGTAAATTCTGCTTATTTAATTAACTATAAACGTTGCACATTTTTACTTTTTTTTCATAATGAAAGTTATTTTTGAATTTCGAAACTATGCAGTACCTTAAGCTTTCTTATGCAAAATTTTACCGACTAACAGATAAAATATAGATGAAATTAAATGAAAAATTTGCCCTAAAATATTTATTTCTTAGGACCGTTCATCTAATGGCCTCACCACGAGGCCACTCTCGTATAAAAATAAAAGTATCTATATTATTTCGAACTATAACCTAAAATAAATGATGAAAGGAATTAATAGGTCTGTTGGATGATTAACTTTAGCGAAATAGTAGCGTGATACATTTATATCATCAATCAGATTTTCTGAGACATTAATCATGATTACCTACCAAGATTTTGGTAACACGCATTACTATTATAGTAACTTTAGTACACTTCTTAAGTCTTAAGTGATAATAACGAGATGGACTGTCTCATGTTGTTCTTACACACTTTCGTCCTTAATTACAAATAACCTACTTTACTTTTTATTTTTTTCCAAAGTCGTCGAAATTACGAAAAAAACTTGATTATAAACACTTTTAACGGTAATTATTTTGCAGTATAACTGTATATTCACCTCCATTACCGTAAACTTAAATTTAATTTCTTAACAATCTGAATATTAAGTTTTATAATTTTCTTGTGTTTATTTAAAATTAATATGAACTCTTAATTGGGTTAATAGTCCGTTAAGTCGAAAGCTGTAAAGCGGCGCCTCATTTCGTTATTTAAGTGTTGCCATAAAAGTAAATCTCCCTAAATTAAGGGTAAACGGGGTTCGAAACTCGGAAAAAACTACTCGGAGATTTCAGAGGATTACTGGAGACTTGACTTAATCCTTTTGGCGAATCAAAGAGAGCTCCATCTAAAGTGAGGAATTAAGGATTAGGATTGCAGTTACTTTGTTCTTTCGAAGGCAAATCCTTGGTTACGGGATGGCTTGCCGACTATTTTCGGAACAATAAAATTAACTCATTTTGGCTCTTTGATCAAAATTTACGATGGTCTTGCCAAATTCAAAAATATGAAGGTTAATGATCTCTTTGGACAATTGATGATGCATTTTTATTTTAGGAACGGCATGTGACAAGATTGGTATTTTTATACTTTTTGTAATAATTTTTTATCAGAATCCGACACTTTTGCTTTCATTGCTTTTTTAACCCTTTTTTACCTTATTATGTTTCGAGTTATTAAAGAATCATAAGGAAAACTTAAAATTTATTTTTATTTTCCACGTCTTATTTTAAAACTGTGTATTCACTTAAATTTAAAAAAATATTGGCGATTAATCACGAGATAATTTCAGCAATATCTTAATTAAAAGTCTCGCACGACTTAGTCAAAGTTAAGAAACTCTCCCTGTTGTTAAGCAAAAGGGACTTTTGACTAAATAAATAATTCATTATTAAACCTCTGGGTGACATTTTAACAAGTTTATAAGGGAAATCCTGTTGACTTGGCATTTTTAATTGTAACGGTAATTTAAAATTTAACCGCTTAAAGAATAAATTTAAAAACTCTATTACTTTTTAAATAATTTCATGTTGTGCATAAAGATTTTAATAGAAGTATATAAATAGTAGTAGAAGTATTGAAACATTTTTCTTTGTGATGATCTAATAAATTAGTTTTATTATAAAAGTTTTGAAAAAAGGCCTCGTCAAAAGTACCCGTAACCGGCGATCATGTATGAAAAGATTGATAAACGTGGAGGAAGCGAAAGAGGTATGTCTGGATCGTAGCAATTGGTGTTCCCTTGTCTCTGCCTACCCCAAAGGGTTACAGGCGTTAGGTAATGTACAGTCACATGCAATTAGGTGTATATGTTACGGTAAGAGTGAATAATTGAAGATTATTAAATATCTTTCTTTTATCTTTTATTATTAATAATTACCGAAAGTTAGATAGGTTAAAGGTTAAAAATTTAAAGGGTAAAGTCATATAGCCAGAGGCTATTAAACCATTGGATGTCACATTTGAAATATTTAAATCTATTATAATGATGGAGATAATATTTAAGTGACAGGGAGATTTACCATAACATATACATCCCATAGGACTTTTATCAATTGGAAGACACCATGCGAGCTGGAGCGGCTGAGGCTGGTTGCACAGAACCGACATGGACCGGTTAGGTTAGCAGGTTAATGCAAGGAGCGAAGCAAAGCGGACCTCCTTGCATTAACCTCCGTGGTTATTTTTTTATAATCGCACAAAACAGAGTATATCACATTTTCTGGCTATATGACTTTAACCTCTACTTTCGGTAATTATTAATAATAATAGATAATTATTAATAATCTTCAATTATTCACTCTTACCGTATCATATACACTTCGCTACTTATTCGGTTGTGATAAGGTGTGATAAATTCCAATGAAAATGTATACATATTATTAAACGTGACTGTATGTATGTATGATAAAAGTTATCCGTTAATAAAGCACAAAATATGCCTAAAGAAGATTTTACCCTGAACTCGAAAATACATCCAATAATCTTCGCCAGTCAAATTTATTTTAAAATCCCCTTCATTCATATTAAGTAAACAGATAAAATTGAAATATTTACGACAAACTGTTCGAGTTGTCATCTTTATTATAATATCATCATTTTGTGTAAAGGAATTGAGTATATTTTTTGATTTTACTTTAAAAATATATTTTTAGGAGGTGCGTTTGCGTCACACAAAGGGAATTTTCACAAATAAAAACCCGCGAACAGGGACCGGAAAACCCCTTTATTTGATTAAGCCTATTGATAGGGTAACCCTATCAAAATCTTACCATATGGAAGTGTAACCCTATTGATATGGTAAGCCTATCGATGTGGTAACACTTTGAATAAAAAATAAAAAAAAATCCCCAGACAATCACACCAACTACATGGCCCCAAAGTAAGCATAGCTTGTGTTATGGGATACCATATAGCGAACTAGGGGGGAACCTAGAATATAAATACATAAATAGATAAACACCCAGACACGGAACAATTTTTTTTTCCTTGTTCCGTGCGGGGATCGAACCCGCAACCACTGGCGTCTGAGGTAGATAGGTTTACCCCAACGCCAAAGTGGTCGTTAACTACTTTCGGATGCGCTTACCCTGTGATAGGGTTAGCCTATTTCTATCTCTTTCCGCGCATGCTGTTGAATTCGGAAGTATAATTCGAAGTGCGAGATTGAATAGATGGTGATATTTTTGATAATTTGATATTCTTAGAGATTAAATTTGCCTGCAGGTTTTAAAACCCTATTAAATCGGTAACCTTCAATAGGGTTTTCGATAGGCTTACTGCTTACATGAAGCTAACTCTATTGATATGGTAAGCCTTAAATTAGGGTAAGTCTTCGATACGGTTACCAAATTGATAGGGTTTTTTAAAACAAGTCTATGAAAAACCCAATCAAAAACCTCTTTAAGGGTAAGCGGTTCCGGTCCCTGCCCGCGAACGAATAATTGATCTTTGTAAAACAGATGTTAAATGACATGTGTCATTATTGAACTGTCAAGCGAGTCGCGAAAATTATGTTGAAAGAGCTGTTTTTACGCTTTTTGTCTTCCGTCGTCACCGGATGTGTTACTTTCATTTAACTGAAAAAGGAATGTTTAATGTGTAATGTAGATATCGTGACAGTTTTGGTAATCAGTCATTTTAATCCCTTATAGTTTTTGAATCAATATACAATGTTGAGATGATGATGAGTGATTTGAATAGAAAATTGGGACAATTAAGTTAGTTTGTGTTATATGTTATTTATTTGACGAAGGATTAAACACCTTTTTCGAATTCAATCTATTTTTTTATTCATTCACACTTTATTGCCAATAAAAAAAATACAAGAGTGACAAAACAAACACAAACTTTGTTCAATGTGGGCGGCCTTTTCACTTCAAGCGATTTCTACCAGGCAACCCGTAGAAATCTCTGTCAATTAGTTAAGTTAAAATCGTCATAGCAGAACTGCTATTTGGTTCATTCATTGTCTGTTGTTTAAAAATAAAAATGAATTGTCTTACAATGTTTAAGATTAACTTATGATTCAAGAACCTATTACTTAAACGACATCGTTGCATTAAAATAAACCGTAGCGTCAGCAGAATAAAGATTTACCCAAGTATGCAGAGGTAGGTAGAATTTAAAATCGTCACCTATAAGAATCTTGGCGGAAAGCCAGCTCCATGCTTTGCAATTGTCAAATTGGTCTACTCAACTAAAAACGGCCTCTTTTTCTTATTTCTTAAGAGAAATGTGTAAATGGAAAAATGTAGTCCAGATTTGTGGAAGCGCCCAGCTTTGTGATTTCAAAAGGTTTTTTCTTATTTAATTTTTCATAAAGTTTCCGTTTGAACTTTTTAAAGAAACTATTGCAGTTTCGAAGCAACTTGCTCGGAAGTTGTTTTTGTTTTTTTTTTTTTCTTTGCGGCTTAAATACATTCTGTATTGAGACGGTTTTCTTTCGTGTTTTTAAAAGTTATCTTTAAGGTTGTAGTTTTAATTTTAGACATAAATTGGCCTAGTACTTTTAAGACTTAAATATTGTTAGATATTGTATTTACAACAGATTTGATTAAGGTTGAAATAAGATGAATAAATTAATTTTTAGTTAGTTTTAATGTAAAATGGAAAAAAACTGACCTGACTTCTAAGCATTCATAAAATTACACATTAAACTCATTCCCTATAATATCACTCCACCTCATTATCTCTTTAACTGTCGCTAAACAAAAACCAAAGTATATTTAAAAAGAGAATCATTCCGTATCCTAATATAGTTGTCATTCCTTATTTAAATTATCATACTGCATAACTTCGAAGCTGTTAAAAAAAAAAAGATTCAAATTTAGTACGGTCTTGTCATCGTCGTTATAAATGACAGTCCCTAAAAACTAATTGGAATGTCTCAAAATATTGTCCTAGTTATATATTATACCGATTTATAAAACTAAATTTTGTTGAAGGACCAAATAGCTTTGTGTTTAATATTTCATATGGGTGGACATATATTATTATGTTTACTTATCGTTTTTTTTTAATAGGATTGTTTTTTATGTATCTAAAGCCTTATAAGGCCCTTTTTACACGGTTAACGGATTAAAACTAGATGAATTGAGGTAAGAAAATGTATGCCATAGTATTTTAGTACTTAAGTCGTGTTTTCAACCGTTTTAGAATTTATCTAAGTTTTAACTTAAATGTAATCGTTAGAAATCATTAGCTAATCAAATGATTAGCAATCTAACGCAGATTACACCTAGGTACGGTTAGTGAATAAAGCATACAGACACTTCTTAAGGAATGCATCCTTAGTCCTGCATTAGAATTAGTCTCGGAATGCTACGGTCTGCAAAACAAGTTATTTTTGGAGAACCATAATTTAGTATGAAGCGACTATGCGATATCAGTTTTAACGACTTAAGGCTGTTAAGACGTCCTTTAAATTATGGAGAATTGAGCTGTTCAAGTAGCAATGCTATGTAGTTATAATAAAGTTTAAAATGGAATATGATAGGACAGGATTTCGTAGGAAAGGTAGATATTCTTAAAAATGTTTATCCCTCCTAGGGCCCTATTTATAAGCTATTTTTTATATAACTTTGCGATCTCTTGCACAGACTTAAAAAATAAAACATAAATAAATTTGAGTGAATAACGGCCAAAAATACCAAAGATAAATTAAGTGAGAAATAATCCAAGTGAATTTCAAAGTGAAAATAAATGGAGTGAAAGTGTGTTAAGTGAAGTGATAACAATAAAAATATGAAGATGCATCTTCAAACTGACTTGGGGAGTGAAATCTCCTACAAGTCCTGCGAGGAGAAGATTCAGATCTCTGAAGAGGCTCAGATGCTGTATTATGAGCTCATCAAAGCCATGGAAGAGGAGGAAACGGTAAGATTCTGTAATTTCAAAGGACAGAGAGTATGTTTAAGTAGAGCTGAACGTTATACTTACCTAATTGTGAATAATTTTAACAACTTTTGTGTATAACTTCTATATTTTAATTTATCGCTTTGCATCAAATAAAACAGTTTTTTGATGTCTCACAAACATCATGGTCACGAGCGGCAAATGTGACAGATGTCAGGTTGACAGTTACAAAAGTTATAAATCAGGATTTCGTAATGGGGAGTTTTCTGACAGCTCATTAAAAAAACAAAACTGTACAAAATTGGTACAAAAGGCTTCGATAGATGGCGCTTTACAAAAGGTGAAGGCGAGGAATTTATTCCACACTGCGTTTTTTAAAGTAAAATAAATTAATTGATGTCTGTATCAGAAATTGAACGTATAAATAACCATAGATGGTAGACACCACTTACCTACATTATAGTTTACAGACTTAACGCCTTCGGCTTTTTAAAAGTGCCATCTATAAAGGTTTTTTGAACTAATTTTTATGAGCTGTCAGAAAACTCCCCATTGCACGTATATTTTTTAAAGAGGAAAAACATTAACGGCATCGTGTCGTTCACTTCTTAAATCTGTAATTCTCGAACCCATGAGAGTAAAAAGTCATATTACTTATGTCAGGGTAATTCTTTCCTTACATTTGTGCGAAATTACATCTTAATCAGTTCGAAAAAGGTACGAAATTTATTCTCATACATTTTCACTTAATAATATTAGTATGAAAAATCCTTTGAACCAAATATTTTTATAGGTAGGTACTTAATTTTTTTTTAATTAAGGGTGTTATGACGACCACTATGGCGTCGGGGTAAACCTATCTGCCTCAGACGCCAGTGGTTGCTGGTTCGATCCCCGCACGGAACCAGAAAAAAAAAATGTTCCGTGTCTGGGCGTTTATCTATTTATGTATTTATATTCTAGGTTCCCCCCTAGTTCGCTATATGGTATCCCATAACACGAGCTATGCTTACTTTGGGGCCATGTAGTTGGTGTGATTGTCTGGGGATTTTATTTTTTTATTTTTTGGATACTTTTAAAATATTTCAAGAAGCTTTTTTCCCTACCATTTACCCTCTTGCAGCAATAGGTATCCTAAATGAGGGTAATGTGTAGGACAGGTATGTTAATAGTTACCTACATTTACAACTACTTTCTATGTTTGTGCATTTTATCTTCGTCCGTTAAAAACAAATGAGACTATAATGAGTTTATAAAGTCGTCTTTGAATTTATGTTCTTTTTTTCAAATAATTAGCTAAGAATTATTTAAAAAAATATAGAATAGTATTGACGCTGTCAAAATCTTGCTTAATGAGATACAAATTAAATGTTTAGGTTTTTCACTTTTATACTGTATTGATTTGTAAAGGTTGCGTTAGATTTTTGACGAACATTACCCATGAAAATTAAAATGAATCTTAAAACTCTAAATGTCAAAAAACAGCTTCGAAATTTAAATAAACTTTAGAAACGGGATATTTAGCATGTTTGTCATACCAGTACCGTCGAGATCACAAAGCAGATATATATAGTGATCATGGCGCTTGCAACAGTGCCGAAATATCGAGAACTAAAAAATAAAAAACAAATATGGTAAATATCCCGTTTCTAAATTAAAGTAAATTTAAATGTTGAAGACCATGATAGTTTAAAAACTTAAACAGCTTCAAAATCTGTTGCAAACAAGTTTGGCAAGATAAGACACAAAAATTTATTTGAAAGAGACCAAAAAAGATTTTTTTTTTGTTTTAAAACAGTGCTACATTAATTAAGTGACGTAATCTTGATTCGCGAAATAGATTTTAAAATTCATATTGTATACAAGCGGGCGAGCGGCCATTGACATTTGTATTAAATTTACATAAATTAACGACTTCCAAAACTAGTGCTTTTATTCACGTGTTTTCGTAACTGTATTTTTTGCGAACATTTTAAGTGTTTGTGTTCTAAAAGCTCTCTGATTTTTATTCGTAGTTTTTATTAAATGTTCTGTATTCACACCAGTCAACTCTAACTTTTAAATAAATAAAAACCTGACCGTGTGAGTCGTACTCGCATACTGATGGTGGTTCCGTACCAAATATCTGTGAGCTGTGATTGTATTTATGTATAAATTACCAAAATGCGGATTTATTTCTGTATTTGTCCTAATTATACGTTCCTTTTTTTATTTATATTTTTTACGGTTTTACGTTCACAGGATTACCTTGAGCATCAATTTATGTTTTAAATACGACTCTATCACTTAATTTATTTGATTTCGATGTTAATTAAAAACTAAAAAATTACTAAATTTAAAAACTTTTCACTGGTCCAACGCAGACTTAAATACATGTGTGATATTAATTTCAGCTTCATACATCAACGCAATTTTTGATAAAAAGGGTCATGCGTTACAGATGTCAGATGAACTGACAAACAGACATAGACGTGTATTTAAAACCTTAATAATACTTTGCAATAAACACGAGAAACTCCAGTCAAACTTCTTTTAATTAGCATATGAGAATTTAAACTTTACTACTAGTATAAAATACATATTTACTTTAACTTATTTACTCGCGACAGAATAAAAGGTACTTTCACGAAAAAAAATCTGTTTTTAAAAAATCCCACAAGAACACGCTCATTTATTTCAAAATAAACAAAATCTTGAAACCTTTTGTTTCAAGGCATTATCAACATTTTGTGCCATCGATTTTTTCTTTTTATTATGTTTCAAGGATATCCGGTCGTTTCACGTTACACGCGTTCCCACGGTTTAATAATATCGATCGTCTATCATAGATCTTTTGAACCTTGATTTATAGTTGTATTACATGGTAACACTGGAAAATTGTCTTCATTTTATGATTATTTTCTTACTTTAGCCAAAAAATATTAGTCGATAAATATTTTAAATCTTTTACCAAACTGCTTATATTTTAAATGGATTGGGTATCATGTTAATCGTACCTACTTTTTAAGTGTTTCTTAAAAAGTGAAATCCCTAAAATCTGTCTTTCTATTATTCGTACGCGTCCACTCTTTAACTTTTGATCTGAGAAGAAGCGTAACTTTTGTACCTCAGAACCTTCATTAAGATTAAGAGCTGCACTATCAAATTCAGTAAATATTTTTCAAATCTGACATGTAGTCTCTGTGATCTGCGGGTTCTAACCAACAACCTTTCCCCTTCTACAGGGCGACTGGTAGTTCACTTTTGAAATTCAAAGACGTTATAATTTGCGATCATACATGAAGAGAAAAAATATCAAAAAATAAATATTATTTACCGAGTAAACTTAACCGAAAGTTAAAGAATTGATTACCCAACGCATGGTTACGCTAGCGTTGGCAGCGATCCGCGTGCCAGGTAACGTGCCGCGATCGACTCAGTTGTAGTAACATAGTAGTATTTATTTATAGGGAATTGTAGTGAAAAGTTTAGTACCTACTTTTATTACATAATTATGATCAGAATCGAGTACAGAGTGCTCTCCTTCAGTATCTAAAATTTGTCACCAGTCACCCTGTATAGAGTACCCCGATGCTCTTTAGCATTTTTGAATTTCGAAACCATAATTTCGTTCGCATATAAATCAATATTTCAAAGTGACATCACATTCTTTATTTAACCTCAATCTCAAAAGAAACATTGCGTTTTTTTTTTAAATCGCGTGATACGAAACATTTAATCGAAAACGCCAGCTTTCAAGTAAAGCTGTATAAATAATTTATTGTGATTACCTTTTTAAAAATAAATTTTTCAAGTAAATTAACAGGTTAATAAGTAAGGAGGTTTTGTATGAGATTATTTTTTTGCAATACCTATAGATTTACTAGTAAATAACAGTAGGTTATCATATTTTGACATGACAATTATTTGTTAAAAGAATTTTTTTTTTGGTTGGTCCCATTCGCAATTTGAAACTAATATAATGTTAAAACTTAAAAGTTTATAAGGATAAATATTTGAGATCCTTTCATAAAAAAACGGGATTGAGTTGATTTGATACCTTGGTACGAAGGTTGAGTTAAGCCTAAATTAGGAGGGATACTTTTTATGCCTAATTAATTATAATTAACAAAATTAAGAGACAAATTTAGTGCCGAAACTGAATAAAGTTTGCTAAGAGAAACACTTACCTTTTTGTAATAGGTACTTCACTGCCTTGGAGACATGAAAAGAAATATGAATTAACTTCTGATTAAAGGCAATTTTGAAGTCAAGCATACGCTTTGTAGTATACAAAAAAATATTATTTGCTATCTCATTTCTTAGCATTTCGAGATCACAAACAATACTTTACAGAGATTTTAAATCGGAGAATGCAAACACGAAACATGAAAATTACCATAATATAAACATTTATACAAGCCTTGACACGCTGCTTTACTCGAGATAATCGTATGATTGTCGCCCTGTAACCTTTATAAAGTAAAAGTTACAATTATTCCGAACTGGTCTCATTCCGTTTTGATACGCTGAAATGTCAAATTATTGTTATCTGATACAAAGATGTGTCAGATTGTTTTTGACTTGGTTGTGTTATTGTGCATGCATGTATTTTTTGCGAATGTTTAATATTTTGTTTAAACGTTGACAATTTACTTATAAACTCATGAGTAAGTGATTTATTTTCAATGATTTTGTTGAAAGGGTATTTTATAGAACCAAACCCAAAATTAGCATTTCTTGTTTACCCAATAGGAGCATTTCATTATCAAGTGAATAAAGAAAGATATTCAGTAGAATAAGATAAAAATATGGAAAATTACAGGGATTTTTGAAACCGGGAAAGAGATTCGCACTTTAACCTTTTTTTCAAATGAAAGAAAAAGAAAAAAAATGTTAAATTCTTGTAAAAACAAGCTGTTTGCGACTGCTTTACCGTCGCTAATACCGATGACATGAATAAAGTGAGTTATTCCAAATTTTGCCCACTGTATGCAAAATTTATGTCAAAAGGTTTCAACCTGAAAGAGTAATAAACACCCATACGTCCTCACAAACTTTCGACTTTAAAGAGTTATCAGTAGGATATGTGATACTGCAATTTAAACACAAAGATCTCTGTACATAAGTCAAAGAACCTATTAAGTCCCTCCTAGTACCTTCACCTTTATAATGATTCATTCACCATAATCTTCTCTCACACATTGTTCAAATGCGACATTCGAAATTCAAATTTGACGTTCACGTGACATTGACAAATAGTTGCACGCGCAGCGTTTTGAAATGTATGCTGTCATTTGATTTGATGACAGGCGGGAAAATTAGTTCTTTTAAAATAGGAAAGATGGCTTTACCCCCTGAAGATGCATTTATTTGAGCGAATTTTTTTTGCAGACTTATCTTAACCGGATTTAAGCTCAATTTTGAATGATAGTGATATGATATTATAAGAAATAAATGAAAGATTAGGTCGATGATGTTATGGGAATATGGGGTAAACTATTAAATGGTGACTATTAATAATTAATAATTTATTTTGTTTAGTCTATCACATTCAAATTTTATAGTATACTAGCCACCGCGCGCGGTTTTCCCCGCGTAACTTTTGATCCCGTGGGAATTCCGGGATAAAATATAGCCTAAAACCTTCCTCAAGAGTTGGGCTATCAAATGCAAAAAGAACTTTTCAAATCCCACTTGTAGTTTCTGAGATTAGCGCGTTCATACAAACAAACTCTTCAGCTTTATATATTAGTATAGATTACACAAGCCTTCACGTTATTTAAATTAGAGATGCATTACTGAAATACTCCAATTTAAAAGCTTATTTAAGAATAAGACAAGAACTGCAAAACCGGTCGGTTACTAAAAGGATACAAGAGTATCAAGTTATCGATTCGAATCTAAATAGCATCGGGGCGAATCCGGAAATCAAACTAGTCTTCCATTCTGTAGGTACCAATATACACTTGCGGAGATAGTATCCGAACTCGGGAATTTGTATAAATCTACAAAAACATTGCGTATTTGTGAATTTTTCTTTTATTAGTGACTTGCAATGATGGGACGGGGAGCCGAATTCTTATTTACATTTTATGGTTTAGGATCGAAATCAGACGTATATTAATAGACAAAATGAGGAGGTACACTCAGGTCAAATGAAATGTATACAATTCGCAACTTATTCCGTTGTAATAGGGTTCAAATTCCAAAATGTTTACATTACATTACATTAGACGTGACTACGTCCTTCAAAATAAACTAAACCATCGATTATCCTCCATATCAGCTGATGGCAAGTGAAGATGAGGCAGAATAAGGGCTTAGGGAAGAACTGGCTCTCAATCGCACTGCCGAAATACATAATACGGCAATATTCGGCGTCAACTTTCTGCCAATAGTGGTACAACAAAGCCTACAAAACCCGAAGGGTTCGCGGGTTCGGACTATAGTGCGACCGGTAGGAGTTTGCGTTCCTGACAGCTGTCAAAATCATAGCTTTTTTAACTTTCGAATCGGAAATAAACTTTATTCAGTGGACATAAGGAGCTGTTAGGAACGCATTCCCGCAACGGCCGCACTTTAGTCATCTTACGCCACGCTTATCCAGAGGTGGTACAACTATTCGAAGCTAGATGAACTTAGATCAACTTCGTTGGTTTTCCACAGGAAAAAACAAACGAAGATTAACAAAGTCTAGTTAGAGTAAATGTTTATTTTCAGCCCGTGTGATCTTTAAATGTGTTGCGACCGTAAAAATTGGTCACTAGAGACCGAGACCACTGATTACTAAAATACCATGGGACGCGAGGATGCCCAGGTGAAGGTTTTATTTATTTAGGTTTTATTTGAGTCTGTATTTACTTTATCTACGCCACTTTTTTTAAAGCTGCTGCTTGATTAACTGTCAAAATAGGTCGTAATTTAGTATTCAATACATAATCATTCAAAAAGCTACACCCGCTGCTTATAGGTACCTGATTAAAAAAGTTTGGCAGTCATAAATGTAATAGAAAATATCGAACAATATCCAAATACCTTCCTGTTTGAAAACTGACACAATACCTACGGTATATGTCATATACTTATCATTTCTTGTCGCTAAATACACGTATCGCATAGCTATTGTTGTTATTGTAATCTGAGCGACTATTTCTTACCTACGAGTGGGTATTATCGTAAACTATGGATCTCATGCTACTAACAATTCCTATTTGTAGATATCAATTGCTGGTTGGATGTCATCCTATGTCTACATTCATGTATTTGCAATCTTGTTGTATCCGAATTGATGTGTTAATAGATTCCCGATTCGCCCCTAAATAAAATACAAGTTCAAATTGGTTAGAAATGGACTAAGTTTCCTATTCGGCTCTAGTTATTGTATGATTTAGGGCGAGATTTCCACTGCTACCGGCCATACCTAATATTTAACTTTTGTATTCTATAAGTGCCATGTAGTTTACTTGATGTTCAATAATTATCACTGTAATGGACAAGATAGGGACAACAGATGGCAACCTTCGGTGCCAGTAATTATTTTGCCTGTACCTACTATCGACCACAGCAAAATTGTATGACGGCTTCGTAAAGCTCACGTCATAAACTATTCTTTAATATAACCTAAATAAAATTGTTGCCAGACATTGTTACGAACCTAAAATAATATGTACGTACCATAATAATTAATCTCGCTTTCTCACTCTACAGAAATGACAATAAGAGAAACAAAAACTAGATTTATATTTGTGCGAATCCAGGAAATCCAAGTTAAAATGGCGACGGGGCGCCGCCTAGCGTTAAAGTATTTATTATTACAAACTACAGTAGCTGTTAAACTTGCAAACACTTTGTTGTAAGAAACCGATTATGTAAGTACAATGTTATTGTGGATTAACTTAGAAATAAAGCTGCGTTAAGGTATTTGTTGTTTTCGCTTAAGTTAGATCGAAATTTATAAATACATTGTAACTCGTAACTTTTGATCCGAGAATGTCTTATTAAAAATCCGATTTTTTATGTATATCCGATATAAATATAAATATATAAATAATAAGGGGATTACACGCTTAAAAATGTGAAAGGCTTTGTAAAATAAAATAAGCATCAAATTATTAATACCATTTATTATTTAAACAAACTTTGAACAAGTAACAAAAGAATTGCTTAGTGTTTATTCGTCACTTACCATCAGGTGAGATTGAGGTCAAAAGCGGGTTTAGTCACTTATAAAAAAAAAAAAGAAATATTTTTTTAATGAAAAATTTTCTCAACTTTAAATGAGGTTGCCATTTTGGGAAACAATCTAATTTATTCTGAATTGAAGTAAAATTTTTAGTTCAGAAGACAGATAAAAATCAATTTATATACCGTGATACCCTGCTTTAAAGTCTGTATAACCTTTCGTAGAGTATTTTTTTAATCCGAGTTTCTTAAACTTCGATTGCCAAAAAACATCACCGCAAGAGCAGGGATATTTGACGGCAGATTTTGTATGAAGGGTGGTCGCTAGGAAGGTGGAACTTGAAAGGGTCCAGCCACCAAACAGGTGCCACCACTAGGATTAGTCGCTTTTTACGACACACTTATCCAGGGATGGCAGGGCAGATTCTGAGCAGTCCCTACGCGGGCTAAAAAAAATATGCTCCATTTCTATGTATCTGGGGCCGGAATTAAAGCATAAGGGAATGCTATGAAGAGAATATATGTACGTACAAACAAAGGTAAAAGGTAGCATAGCATACAGTTTAAAATAAAAATATTTGTATAAATTATGCATTATTTATTCAAGATGTAAAATGTAAGCCAGTATGTATACATGTATGGTTGGTGGTCAAAAATGTTTTTTTTTTATTATTATGTTTGTTAATATTGTTTTAAAATAGTTTCACTTGCAATTTATTTTCCTTTCCGATTAATTATTATTAATAGTTCAGTTTTGATTTTTGTTTTTATCTTGGTTTACTCTTTTACTTTTGTTATTTTCAAATTGTGTGTGTTACTGTTTTTTGGAAAAAAAATTTTTTATCTATCTATCTATCTAAATCACTTAATTTAAGAATGTGTATCTTATTATGTGTATCGTATTTAAAAAAAACACAAGATTTATTAAAACTAACTTCTCCCTACACAGCCATTCCATTCCTCCTAACTTCAAATGACAGATTTGTACCAAATGACAAGACAGATGACACGACAATGACAGAAATGAAACTATCAAAAATGGCGAAAAATATGGACGACCTAGCATGGCGGTTGCCATTTACATTAAACTTTTACATTTTTAGGCGCCCTTCATTGAGTTTATTGTAATTTTTGGATATTTTTATCAAGAATAGCGTAATTTTAGCAACACTATGGTCAAGTGTTATTCTAATATTACAATTTGGAAACATCACCTTTTTGAAGTATGAATATGAGGTTTGACTAAATAAAAGTTTATGTAGAGAAAGAAAGATCAAGATGTATTAAAATATGTGACATCACAACAGACCGACCATTAGTCATAATAATTTTAATACACAATCTACAAAAGCGAGAAAACTTTTTATTAAGACGGTATTCTTTGCAACACAAATTTAATACTTGTCCGGTCAAAAACTTTAGTAGGAGTTCCCTTAATAAAACACGTACAATAACCACTCGCAAAAAATATAAGATTACTCAGATCCTTTATATTTACCCTTGTTCTTTAAGATCAAAGAAGACACTTAAAATCCACCTAAAAATCAACTTTAATACTCGACTTTAAAGTCTTGTTTCTCTACCGCGATTTAAGCTCATAATGCATTCTATGATGTGTACAAAAGTTCGAAACTAAAAAGACATATGAATTATTTATTAGTTTCCAACTCTATTGTATTGAGCGTTAAGTTTATTTTAGTTTGAAGATATGAATGTCGAGTTTGTGTTTAACCCATATGGTCTTTTATTTTAATTTTGCCTGGAATTTATGGCTTTTTTTACTTAGAACAAGATCACTGGCTTAGTGGGTTAAACATATGGCGAGTTTTAGGGCAAGTTGAATTTAATATTCATGGTTTTGATTATAAAATGTGTTTTATATTCCTAATACCCATTGATATCGCTATTTTTCGTAATTCTGGCTCTATTTTATGCATTAACCATTGTATTTCTGTATTAATATCGTAGATTTGATATGGGACTAATGTATTTTAGTATTTCGTTAGAGTAAACACATTTTACAAAGTCCTTCGAGCCGTATATTTCCCTGTATAGACCACTTTACTTCTGTTTTGCTTTAAATTTTGGCGCCACCTACTTGCAATATACGTAACAAATAATGTATTGATTGAGCTTATTTTTAGATATGTATTTGGCGAGTTCGAAATCAATAAATTTTGAGATGAAGAGTTATTTGCTGTATTCTGGAAAGGGAAGTTTTGGGCTATTTTGTTTATCTCGCTCACAAGCTGAAAATTAACGGCCTGCTTGAAATTTTGTACTTATATAATTAGCTTGAGTACCCTATGTAAGTAGTTACACTTTTATGGAAAATAATATCTTATATAGAGAAAAAGAGGTGATAGGTACCCTTATTTTACTTTTTCTTTGTAATTTAAAAAAAAAAATCGTTTTGGAATCTTTTATTCTATACTATCTGTCTGTTTTGTGTTTGTGTACAGTCACAATTTTTACACGCTTTTGATTTTTGATGATTAAGTCAGTGACTAAGTTTGCATGCTTAATCACTGACTTAAAATCATCTTTTGATTAAAATCACTGATTGAAACAAAACACTCTTAAAAACATAATACCTCCAAATTTGTCAAACGTGATATCAGATGATCTTATAATCTCTGGTGTTCTACCTACCCCTTTAGGGATACAGGCGTGAAGTTATATATGTATGTATGTACTAAAAAAAGGTATTCTCCAGGCTATCCTTTTCTGATAAATCTTTTGCCCCATGTATAATTTTGGTCGTCCAACGTTCGTAAAGATTAAACCACGTGCGCAATCCAGATAAAATTAAGAGTCATTACATCGCATTGTCAAATATTTTGCAAGAATTCATGTAAATTAAGCGCTTATCTGATTGACCAAGAAACCTCATTAAAAGAAATTTTAATACAGCTGAATAAATTTCCATGTCAGCCATGTTTTTACAATATTTAATTTATATCTGCTAATTGCTTTATGGTTTCAGATATACATAGATAACTGTGTTTACTTAGGGTACCTTCTAAAATCGCACTTGTAACGTTATAGTGTTATAGCGCTTATAACGTTCTTATTCAGAGTTCCCTATAGTATGTGCCTAGAAAAGACGGAAAACGGTTCATTGCCCTTTAAGGGATTACTAAGCTTTCGATTGTTTGGTATCTCTAAATGACCGCCGCTTACTCAACCCCATATATGAGACGCAGTAAGATGCATAAGCGATAGAGATAAGGGATAAAGTTTATGAACACCTTATCTTTCTCCCTTCTGATATGGAGAGCCTTTCTCGAATCATGGAATTGGTGAAAACTGGCAATCATACGCATCCAAATAATAAAGCAATAGTATTATAATGTTTGAAATTTTATACGAGTTTTCTCTTAGTTTCAAACTTTAGTAAAGTGCGTTATAGTAAACAAATAACAGCCATATGTTTATATGAAGTGCGCATAATATCTACTACTTAGTACTAATAACCATCCGAACATACTGAATATTCCCAGAAATCGAACGAAACGCTTCGATATTTCCTTTTTGTTAAGGGTAGCTACAGAGTGGAACGAACTGCCTGAACGGTTTTTCCTGACCACTGTACTTCTGATTTTTTCAAGTGTTATGTTTCTCGTAAATGAAGGCTTAATACCCTTTTTGTCATGACTTTTCAGTTTTCCACCGGCTGGCCAGGAAGACAAACGAATCATATTGTTATAAATAGTGTATTATTCCGTAATATTGCACATTCCTTTTTTATAGCTTATAAATTATAATATAATGCAACATTTACATTTGACTAACCTGCAATTCATTGAGTTGTTCCTATCTGATCCCAAAAAGAAATCCCACCGGGGATCAGTTTTAATTTTAATTTATTTTTTATTCCTAACTGATCCCATGAATGTGAGATCAGACGGGAATTGACATTTTTAATACTTTTATTGTTACTAACCGATCCCAGGTGAATTTTAGGTAGTAATTTGGTACATACAGTCTCAAAATGTTAATAATTCTTCAAGAATTATCATTTTATGTTTTAATTTTCTCTCTAACCTAAGAAGCATAATAGTTAACCGATGGTCGTAATCGTAAGGACTAAGCAAATCCGCTAAGCTTGAAAAATATTCTAAGAATTTGTTAACTGCCTACTCGATAACAGACCATGCAGTGCAGTGCGGTGTGCAAAATCTATTGTTATACAAGCAACCAATCAGGAAGGGGATGCGATGTAACTTTTCTAAAAAATAGAACAAATGCTTTTTGCACTGGTAAAAAAGGGTCAAGACAATATCATTATCAGTTGAACTTAAAAACGCCACGCGTAAAAGTAAGAGTGTAAAGTGCATAGTGTGTAATGAATAAGTAAGTAATTTATTTTATATTATTCGCTCTTTTTGGCCCTAGATATGATATTTTTATTCTATTGGCCTGTTTGTGTAGTCGGTAGTGCGTCTGCCTCCTACACACGGGTCCCGGGTTCGATCCCCGGCGGTTACAAATATTTCTATGACGAACATAAATGTTTGTTCTGTGTCTAATATAATATTAAAAAATTATAATTAAAGACTGATTTTTACTAAAAAGTGTATAATATTTAATTTCCCTAACCTATTGCGCTATACCTATTTACAATCAATTTATCAATGCCTCTTTTCACTTATAAGTTTTTAATTCCATTCCATTGCATGAATTCTACCTAAAATAATTTATTACAAACTTGTTCCTTTTTTGCCTGACTGTACCGTCAATCTAACGTTGTAGGTAAACGGGGATCGGTTAGGAATAACGAAACGCATAGGGGATCCGTTAAGAAATTAAATTCGATGTGGGATTTGTTGGTGGGATTAGATCAGAATAACTCCAATTCATTCTATACCTATAACTTGAAAACTTAATAATTTTATATTTTTAAATAGAAACACGTTTAGATCCATAATATTATCTTAAGTTTTCTCGATTCATACTATTAAATAAAACACTTTTTAAGCGGATTTACCGCGTATATTTTCATTTTTTTTTTATTTTAACTGGACGTTTCAAACATTAAATTTAACATCCAGCAAGCTGCACGACCTAAAACTCAAGATACTGCCAGCTCGTTTTGTGTCAATCCAGAACGCTACGCTCGAAGACTGAGAAACAGAGAGATGATGATGTATAACTTTTTCCAGCTATCAATCCGAAGCTTGACACCTCAGTCGCTCGTGACCACGGGGTCTGCAAAGACACCGAAACGTCGAGTTAAAATTTAAAATGTAAATATACGCGATAAATCCGGTTATAAAGAGTTTTATTTAACGCTTAGATCTTTTACGCCGATTCACGGTTAAGACCCCCAAAAATTACTAAAGCTCTACTCAAAAGAAATACTAAATCATTGTAAATACACTTGAATTAAACCATTTCACGTTCAACGACTTGCCTTTAGTAGGAAATAGTTCTACAAACACTAGTTCTATTCTTACCTCGAGACAGGATTCAAACTGTGACTATTAATTGGCAAAGATCCTGTTTCGCCGGTAGGTGGCGTAGTGCGTGGGTAGCCAACTGTATACTGGTATACTAGTTCAGTTCCGTCGGTCACTTTCTAGAGAAATGCTGGGCTTTAAAACTTGATGGCTCGTGGTTTTCTTTATACGAAGTTTTTAAGATAGGTGTATGTATGTGAAAGGCGTGTAATACGTTATTAATAATGATAAGGGTTATTAAACTTTTTTGTAATGTTTAATAATGAGCATACATAACCCGTTTTATAAGTTTCTTTCATTTATTTATGGCTTAGTTTCTCTTTAGGATACGTTATTCTAGTTTAGAAAACATAATGTAGGTAAAAATCTGGATCTGGTCATAGGACAACGTGTTTTCCAAACTTTTTCTTTCCAGTCGTGTAAAAAATTCCGACGCCATTTTGATTTTTTTTTCTTCATTGTTATATGACCCAAATTATCGCCCAGTTTCGTTTGTGCACTTTATCTGTTAAAAGCCGGTCGTAAAAAAATCCGGAAAATTCGGATTTTCAATTATTTTCGAATTTTGAAGAGATTGCAATTAAATTGCATTAAATGCAATTCAACAGAAATAAAACTTTTATATAGCAATGTACATGTACATGCGGGTTTCCATACATACTATCGCTAAAATGAAATAGCTAGTTCCAAAAGTTGGAGAGAAAAGAACAGATTATGGAATAAAATGAATGCAGAGCATTAAAAAATCCGACTACACGTCCAAAACTTTGGCTGAAGTATAAAACTGTCATGGTAAATGTACTCATACATTTTTCAATAAATTTTCATAACGTCCTCAATCGATTTCGATGAAATTTATATGGGGCCATGAACAAACCATGCAACAAGGATATTTAAAATCGGTTGATAATTGTCCGAAAAGACGTGTAACAAATACAGTAAAAAAAACATATCCACGAATTGAGAACCCCCTCCTCCTCCAAATGACTATTAGTCTGTATCCATAATTAAAATTTAGTCACCGTCCACATCATAACACCCGAAGCTTAATTTAGCTTAGATCATATATATCGTGTCCATGTTCAGTTAGTCACGACATCCGATATAGCCATAGACAAGTCCATGTGGCCATCCTATCTATCCTATTATATTACAAGGAATATTCTAGTACTCTAGTCGATAATTGAATGGCAATCTACGAGCCCACACAGAGATAGTACATGCTGATCTTGTATCGATAATTATTAGCTCTAGGGATAAATATGTATTGCTATAGGTTGATGAGCTTCTGAAATTTCGGCTTCCTCAGTCAATTTTGAAAGAAGTAATACCATTTATTTTATAGATACGGGCTTTAAAGTTCAAAGTTGTAAACCAACAATAAAAAAATAGAGTAAAAATGATGACATCTACAAATTAAAATTGAGGCAGGCAGGTATTGTAAGTTGATAAAGAAAAGAATAAAGGAAATGTTGTTAAGGTTTATGTTACTTAAAATTTTCTTTTACATAGCCATTTTATATCAATAGATACAAATTTAAAAGAACTGACTAGTTTTAGTCCGTTGTATGTTTAAACATGTCAATGTCGAAAACTACCCATTACATTTGGTAATAAAATGTTTTTGCAACTAACAGCTTAACTTTTGAGAAAGTTGGTAATAAATCTGTGTTTAATTAAGAATGTCTTAAGGGTTTAAAGTTACGCGGGGAATCCCCCGTATACCCTTTCCTAAGCGCTGAGCTATCAAAAGCATTTTTTTAATCCAACTGCTGCTTTTCAACACGCTCGTAAGTGCATACAAACAAATAAATAAACAAACAAACTTTCATCTTTATTATATTACACATACATATCAACGACATACAAATTCAAAGAAGCACCATCTTGCAGCTTAGTAAACTATTAACTACGGCCCAATCTTAGATACTAAACATACATTAAAACATACATTCAATATGCTAACTTAATCACTGAAGTAAATTTCCGATAAGCTTGTCTCCATTTGCGTTTCCTTATCGATAGAAAGCCTTACGTTAATAATACAAAGTTATGTATGTATACTATGTAAATACTTACAATACGATATTACACAGTATAATAAGTCTAAGTATAAATCGTACTTATATATTATTATCTTATCTTATTAATATTATAAATGTGAAAGATTCGATGGACGAATGTTCGTTCTTCACACACGGCAGAACGGCTCAACGTAATTTGGCATAGGGATAGTGTACAGTCTGAAATAGCACATAGGCTATTATAGGCATTTTTTATTCCGATATTTCGCGCAAAACAGCTAGAATCCCAAGAGTTCGTGCAATGTCTAAAACTTTCATTAAACTGATTTTAAAAAGGTTTAACATTCTCTCTATTAGAAGCAATATTTGAAATATCCTAGTATACGTAATTATCTTAATTATCTATAATGCTGCTCGTGTTTCCATAAAACTTTCACACAAATAAAACGACTTCTGTTCCCTTAAATTAAAACAGTTCTTTTTGTAAACCAACTTTGAACGCAACTTACCAAAAAACCTCAATCATTCACAGTTAACTTTAACAAAGTTACGGTTCGATTTTTAAATAGCTCTCCATTCAAAACAGAACCTTACCCTTAACACAGTTCATCGACCCCATCAGCTGATAATGAACGGACCGGCGCGCGCGCACAATAATTGAAAACTTCTGTGCATTGTGTGTGACCTTGTTCTAACTTTAAAATGCATGTGCTCTATTTTACGATGCGGTTTTGTTTACTTTTGTGTCTATTTTGGTTTTTGGATGAGTGATGTAAGAAGTAGACGTCGTAAGAATTTTTGGAGAGATAGTTTTGTCTAGGAATCGTCGGTTTGAATTTTTTTAAGCTTCACCGGGACAAAAAAGGCATGTGGCTAAGGATAAACAACTTCCTGTTTCTTTTAACATATGGTGGCCTTGATAATGAATCCTTATTCGATTTATAATCTGGATAAGAAATCTTTGGCATTGGCTTTTTTAACATGTTTGTTGATCATATTCAGCACTTTAATATCTATACGTAATTAAGGTCAAAAGAAAAATAAAGCCAGTTTTTCTACCATGTCTATTCAACTGTGTCTACTGCATCATAATATTTCTAAGCTTTTACGTCAAATTCGTGTGAATGAATGAATGAATATTAAATCAACGGGCTTTGTAGAGCATTGGAGTAGAGTTTGCACCTGCAATATGACAGGATGGCTTCGAGTCCTAGACGAGGTAGCTCAAGAATACCATGATACCCCTATAAATACGTTGTGCGATTTTTAACATGTTAGTTGATCATATTCAGCACTTTAATATCTATAGGTAATTTAGGTTAAAAGAAAAATAAAGGCAGTTTTTCTACCGTGTCTATTCAACTGTGTCTACCGCATCATAATATTTCTAAGCTTTTAAGTCAAATTCGTGTTAATGAATGAATGAATATTTTCATCAACGGACTCTGTAGAGCATTGGAGTAGAGTTTGCACCTGCAATATGACAGGATGGCTTCGAGTCCTAGACGAGGTAGCTCAAGAATACCATGATACCCCTGCGATAAAATGAAGCAACATTTTTTGTGTCAAATTAGAAAATTGATTTGTTCATTATCACAAAATATGCTTACTAACCTGTTAACCATGCTTCCATGCTGGACTGGGAGCGAAAGAAAAACAAAGAATGTGCCAGCTGCTTCTCTTCCCGGGCATACTGTAAAAGTCAGTTAAGAGACAGAGGTTTTATTGGCGTTTTTGCGGGCGATAGGTTGACTCCCTGTCACTGCAATAGTCTCTCACCATCATTATAATACCTCCAAATTTGTCAAATGTGACATCAGATGGTTTTACAGCCTTTGGTGTTCTGCCTACCCCATAAGGGACACAGACGTGAAGTTATGTATGTATGTATGTAACCAGTTAATTACGCAAAATTGCAAAGCTGCATTCAACAGATAATTAACCTCGTATTTGTTGATTCTAATCGGAACTGTCAAAGGAACGAATCTAAGGTTTATACAAAGCGCTAATTACATACAATTGAACTAATACAAGTATGGGCGTGGTTTATCACCGAAGTGGGTCCTAACAAAGGACTATAGTAAAGTGACTCAACGTTCGATTCTATAAATAACTACCGATTCTGTTAATCCTGTGTTTCTGTACTTAAGCGGTCGATAGATGTTAACATATAGATTTATGGCTAGGAAGAGAGACGCTTAAGACATTAAGTTTGGAGTCATAAAATAATGAGCTTTTGCCGTATAAACTTAAAAGTCCTGTATATCTCGTTCCCGTGGGAATTTAGGAAATTCCTTCCATAATACAACCGGACCCAATGAAGAACCTTTTCACCAAGTTTCACAACAGTGCACTCAAGAAATAATATTTTTCATACAAACTAAAAATTTTATCTTTATTTTTAACTGATACAAGGAAATGTTTAAATACGGAGGTTTTATGGCGAACGTTTTAAAATTTCTAAAAACAGGATCAAAATCAGGGGTAAAAGCGCACGCAGCTACTCATAATCAACAAAATGGTGGTTAATTAAACATATTACTTCAGAGTAAATCAGAATACTTCAAAAGGTTTTGCAAAACTGTTTCAATCGTAAGTAATCTACCAAACTGGCCCAGTGCTAGTGAATTACTGAATTATTGGGCGCCAAAATGGCCTAACAAACCGTTATGGCCACTGCATCCAATAGTAATGCGACTAAAACCAAGGGCTTACCATGCCCTAAAAGCACTGAAATCATAGTTATATTAATGTTGGGTGGTCACCCTTCCTTGTACTGGCAGTCTTTGTTTGACCATCCATATCCAATTATATGGACAAACGGTTGATTCTCCCTAACCACAATGCAACGTTCTATCTAAGATGAATTTATTAAATTTTATGGGCCCTCCTTAGTTTTAACCTTTAATAAATCATAGCATAGCCTATTTCAAACATATACCTAACATAATATTGTCTTAAGTTTTCGCGATTCATACTATTAAATAAAACACTTTTTAACCGGATTTATCGCGTATATTTTAAATTTTGAATTTTAAATTTTAAATTTTGACCCGTCAATCCAGTACGCTACGCTCGAAGACTGAGAAACAGATGGAGATGATGATGTATAACTTTTTCAATCTATCTATCCGACGCTTGACACGTCAGTCGCTCGATCACACGGGGTCTGCAAAGACACCGAAACGTCGAGTCAAAATTTATAATGTGTTTAATTTATCGCGTATGTTTATACGCGATAAATCCGGTTAAAAAGTGTTTTATTTAATATACCTAACATTAAGTTAAATATCACTTTTCGTGTATTTGTTTCGCCTGATTACTTCTTTTCACAATTATGTGAAACATTTGTCTTTTTTGTTTTGACTATGCACCCAATTCGATTACTCGTTGTTTTCTCATATAAATAGTTACTCTTATATCAAGCGTAGACACTCTTAATTTCAGTAAAATTCAGTAATTTTAAGCAATGTTAAAATTTCAATACAAAACAATTTCCGTTAAAGTAAAGTAGTAAGATAAAGATATTTTTTTCAGGGTTGTTACGAACCTATTCCAAAACAAACTCCTATTATTTAGTATATACTTCTGGTAGCTTAGTGCTGAGGATCAAACATCATTTTTATCTTCAGACCGATCTTGCTACCCACAAGTATCCTGTGGGTCTAATTTACTGGAACATTCTTATCTTTTCAAAAATTTCATAGTCACATGAAAAACGGTCCCTTATCTTTATAAACCCTTTCTGACCCGTAGGTTATGTGGGATGATTGGTAGATCTAGATAGCACTGCTTTATGATATATCGACAAGGCTAATATGTTTTAACTTTTACATAACAAAGTCCAAAAGTCACTGAAATAAGAACATCATATTTCATAACTTTATTATAATAACATATAACTGGCATTTTTTTGATCACGCGAATTTATTAAGCGCAGGCCATTCTAGGAGTTAAACAAAACTAACAAAAGTTCCGCTCCCAGTGTCGCCTGAGCATAAGTGCAAATGTAATGCAAATGTAATGACGACCGGCTGGTGGTAGCGGTAATATAAATTGCCTTCTGTGCCAGAGGTCCTGGGTTCGAATCCCGGCGGCGGCGGATATTTGAGTGATGAACACAGATATTAGTCGTCAAGTCATGGATGTTTGTATGTTTATTTAAGTTTATTCAAATAAAAATATGTATTTATTCAATATGTATGTTTAAGTATATATTACTTAAGTACATCAGTCATCTAGTATCCATAACACAAGTTCTTTAAGGAACTTAATTTGGGCTCGATAATGTTGTGTGAGTGTCAGAAATATTTATTTATGATTTATTTATAATGTGTAGGCTGTTTGCATGTTGCATAGAAAATGTTCTGTCAGGAAGTATTTTTTAAGGTTCATCGAAATCGTATAAGAATATAGCCCTAGTCCCTACTGTTTGGAGCTTTCATTGCCAACCTATTTGTAAGCAGCTATGAGCTATGAATTTACACACATACAGTTGATTTGTAGCCACCGGCCAAATTTTCATCACACAATAAGTATCATTTATAGAAACGATTTTTGCAAAACAAAGTATTTTTTTACAGGGAAATTAATTTATCCGCTGACATATAAACCAAGGCATGGTCACTCTAAATTACCATTAAAATAAAGATGACTAAGCGCTACTACACACATTTTGTAGTACTACGTCGTAGTATTATCAAGGAAATGCCGCGTCGTAGTAGGTATGTTCATCAACAGCGACTATTTTTTAAAAAGTTTGTGGTTACATATTTCAACTTTTTTGTACTGAGCGACGCTAAAATAAATATGCGCGTACGTTTATATCTTATCAAAGAAACTAATTTTTAAATTTGGCTGGTCACGAAAAATCAACCCGTATAATACATATAAAATATTTGTCGTGATACTAGTCAGGAGCATTGTCAATTAAAATACATGAAAATCTGAACATTTAAACTAGAAATTATTACGGGCTCAGAAAATCTGAACGTAATTCCAAGTTTAAAAAAAAAAAACAAATTAAAAATAATAGATTAGTTTTATATCTGTCAACGTGAGTCCTGCCACCTGTCACTTGTGAATAAAAGTCTTTAGAAGGAGCGAAACGTCGAGTTTTAAAGTAAAATCCCGGTAAAATGCGGTTGAAAACTTGAAACGAAATTTACTTCTTTTGATATATTTGCACTGTCTCTATAACTTCAACATTCAGTAAATGCACAAAAAGTCGTGTTAGATTTTTTTTCTTCATTTATGTTTATATTCTTTCCTCACTATTACTACAGCATATAGGTGTAAACAGCTCAAACTCACTGCCACCAACTTAACGATCTAGTGACTCACGCGCATTGTTTCCATTAGGCCGGTCGTTACACGAACTAACTTTTGCACGACGTTTGATGTGTGTATTTGATTATGAGACCACACACCAGGTTATATTTACAAAAAGGTTTTGATGTTTGGTCACATAAAGATTTAAATTTAAAAAAAAGTACAAACTGCCATTTTTTCGTAGATTGATTTTATGTAAATAATTGGTTTGTTTAGTTGTAGTAACTCCATTTATAATTCATCTTTGTTTTCTAGTGTCACCATATTTTATTATTTTATTCAACGTCATCTTTTAATAATGACAGTTTTTAAATTATTCGGGCGCATGATAACCTAGTATCGGACATCATTCGCACGAGCTTCAAAAATAATTGAAGCTTTGTAATGCTAATTTTTATATCCTTAAGATCAAACAAACCATTATAAATACACAATATAACAAAAAAAAATATTTTTATACATTGACCACTTTGGCGATGGGATAAACCTATTGACTCGGACGCCAGTGGTTGCGGGTTCCATTCCCGCACGGAACAAAAACAAAATATTTCGGGTCTGGGCGTTTTTCTATATATGTATGTATTTTATATCCTACGTTCCCCCTAGTTCGCTACATGGTATCTCATAACAAGCTTTGCTTACTTTTACTTTAATATAAATAATTATATATTTATTTTAGGTTTTATGTAAAGTAGTAACTGTGACTATGGCTTCAGTCCTATCCTGGGAAATTACATGTCCAATTTTTTTTTAACGAAGCACACTTAATGTTTTGTGTTACTCAATTTCCTATTTTAGTCTAACTGCCCAGAAAAAATCGTGCGCATTCATTCTGTAGTTATTGCGTAAAAGCAATAAAGTCGACACACCCATTTACACTATTTGCAGTTTTTTCCGTCTGTTTAAATGGCAACTCTAAAAAAGTTCTTTCTAATGAAAAATGCACTCTGCAAAATATGAACAAGCTTACTTAAACACTTTTGTAAGTCTTGAAACAAAGTTGACTCTTTAATTAACACGGTGGCTTTCCTGTAAGGAGATTGCATTCCTAAATACATTTAATTTAAAAGCGCCCTCTTTAACAAAAACCTTTTTACCGCTTAACATTTTCAACAATGAGGAGAAACACAAAAGAAAATAGGGACTTGTAATTCGAGTGTCTTAGCTATTTCATTTATTAGTGGACTCCGCTGTTAGGATGGTAATTATCCTATTAAATTGTTGTTGGTTTACAATTTAATTAAATAATTATCATGTTGTTACGAGAATTAAAGGCCTTCTTGATTAACATCTTTTTTAGATTAAACTTTGACTTTACGATTGGAAGATCAAGAGTCTGCATACATACATACATAACTTCACGACTGTATCCCGTATGGGGTAGGCAGAACACCAGAGGTAATAAAACCATATGATGTCACGTTTGACAAATTTGGAGGCATTATAATAGTGGAGAGATCCATGGTGGTAGGATCCCTTCTGGGTCCGCCTGGCTAGCGACCACCCTTCATATAAAGTCTGCCGCCAAATGTTACCGCTCCGGCGGTAATGTGTTCCGGCAATATTGTATAAAGAGCCAGTTCCTTCCTAAACCCGTGTGCTTTCATCTTCGACCTCATCGTCACTTACCATCACGTGAGATTGAGGTCAAACGCGGGTTTAGTCACTTATAAAAAAAAAAAGAGAGACTATTACAGTGACAGGGGGTCAGCCTATCGCCCACAAAAAAGCCTCCCATAACACCTCCGACCCTTAACTGACTTTTACAGTATGCCCGGGAAGAGAAGCAGCTGGCACATTCTATGTTTTTCTTTCGCTCCCAGTCCAGCATAGAAGCACAGTATCATCAAGAGTCTGTTACCTAGAAATAAGCCTTTGAGTCTGTCCCCAAATCGCCCTTTGCAATAATTGTTAAAGGTTTTTGATTCTGAAACCTTTTGCTGTGTTTTTGCGGTATTTTACTAATACGCGCTACTGATCAATCTAATATTGCGTCTTAAATGCCAAGAGCATTTTTTTTAAATTTTATTTCATCTGATTATTAGGGATATTGAATATGAAACTTAGGTCTTTAAAAATCATAATTATTTCATCACGTAACTATCATCATGTGAGTGATATCCCTATCACTATTTTACAAATCCTTCAATATTACCTCTAGCTATTGGACATTTAAAAATAAAAGAATAATGTAGCTACCAACAACAAAACCTAAAATATCTTCATTACGAAAACGTCACAAGATTTATCCGTTTTTCCTCAAGCGAAAAGATTTTTTGTACTGAATTTTGTTAACAACACTATTTTGGTGATCATCGTGGGAATAAACATGCGTGTCTGCTTGTCACATGTCACCACTCTGATGTGATGTGTGTTCTCCAAATAAATGTTATTAAGGGCGAAAAATATTACAGGGTTTGTAAGGGTTTTGACAGGTTTAGAAAAGCGTACACTTTCACTGTTAAGTGAAACAGGGGTTTTGAAAACATCTTTCCTATCTTAATATTAAATCTTATATCAAAATTAATTAATTAATCTTAGCACAAGAAGTTATTATTGGTTTTAAGACGTTGCGTTCATTTTTCTGTACCTAAATGTATTTTTGGGTGCCTGTTTTACAATTATCTTTCGACTTTGAAACGCGAATTATTATAATTAGGCTACTAATCCGAAAGCCCTACATGGTTAAAGATCTGCTTTATTAGACAATCACTTTAATTTAAGGCACTTCTGTAAAATTTTATCTTTGTAGGGATTATCCACTGGTTTCCAAAATTTAATCTGTAATATTTCATTCATCCACTTATAAACAGACTTTTTGATTGTTATTTTTACAAACTTACTTCATTCTTGCCATATTTCAAACCATATCGATTTCAAGTCTTCAATCACATATCATTATTTGTATCAGTATTGCCAGCACCGCATTCTGTAAGTAATCGTATAAATAATATTCTTCTGCGGCAGGTGCTACCAAGCAGTCTGTCGGGCCTATAATTTCTTCAATAACTTTATGTTTGCAAATTGTCTTGGAACAGGTTCACTTTGATCACTTGACCACCTGAGAACATATTTAGTTTTTACTTGTTCATCGTCTTTTCCCTCAACTATCTTCTTATTTATAAAAAGCATTGATCTTTTATTAATAATCTTGTCTAATTTAATAATTTGATCACACTATTTTACCATCCAACAACATATTTTTACTTATATCTTCATTTCTCTCAAATAACTTCTTATCTATAAAGGAAACATTTTTATTAACAATCCTGAGTATATCAAGATATTTATAACAAGCAAATGGTATATTATATTTTCTCTCTTAAGTGAATATTTCTCATCTCCGATTTATTTCACTCAACCGATTCCCAGAAGCTTTAGTATAATGCGTTCCGATTTTCCATTTTGCCTAATATTATCCAGATATACACATTCTGTGGGGATTTATTTCAAAGGGACGGGAAAATAAGAATGTGTTTTTGTCGTTCAGATGTGGAAAGTATGAGTTGTCTGTGGTTTATTTGTGTTGTCTTTGATTTGTTCTTAAAAAGAAATATTCTAAAAAATTAACTGAAATTAAAAATCGTAGTTTTTTAGCTGTGTTTTGAGGCTTTCATTTTTTTTTTAAACGAGTACCTATATTCGTTAAGAAATCTCACATTATTAGTGTCTATTTACTTTGATTGAAAATTTTTATTATTTATACACCACTTCTAAAATTATTAGAATGTATTTTCGTAACTTTGAAATGCCTAATTACATGTTTTTGGTAGTATTTTTCGTATAATTTCTTTATGAACACTTTTTCCACTAAAGTTATTTTCTAATTTTGATTGAAATGAACAGAATATATTTTGTTTATTTAAAATACTTTTATGCTTGAACGGTAATATTTACTATACATTAAGGTACAGAAGGTACAGCACAACGAGCGTTACAAATCTGTCGAAAAAGTTTACTTGAATCTAAACTCTATGCCCTGGGCATTAAGTTAAAATTGGTGAGGGAAATTTGACAAGTAATGTAATGCTTGATCTGCTGCCGTCTGTACCTGATTAAGATTTATAAATCGTTAGTTTTTACTCCGCTTACAAGTAAAACAAGATCTTACTAAAGTTAGCCAATTCCATCGACATATGTATTCAGTTTTACATTCGTGATAGTCAAGACTACTTCTTGATTGAGATACCTGTCTTTTTTCTAATGTAAAAAGCAAGTATTATACAATTTCAAATATGAAGGAAAATGTTTATCAAGACATGAATAAAGATGGCTGAAATAGAATTTGCTTTTCGATAATTCTTTGACGACCACTTTGGCGATGGGGTAATCCTGTCTGCCTCAGACGCCAGTGGTTGCGGGTTCGATTCCCGCACGGACAAGGAAAAAAAACGTTCCGTGTCTGGGTGTTCATCTATTTATGTATTTATATTCTAGGTTTCCCCCTAGGTCGCAACATGATATCCCATAACACAAGCTATGCTTACTTTGGGGCCATGTAGTTGGTGTGATTGTATGGGGATTTGTTTATTTATTATCTAGTATTGTAACCATACTCACGAAACTACTTTTTGACTTTTTTTAAAGACAAATGGCCATATTTTACATCACACTCTCTGTTTTCAGTTTCTCTAATGTCAAGCTTGAAGTTCAAAATAACTTTATTTTAAGTTTAACTTTTTAATTTAAGGAAGACTTTAAATTACTCAGTATAATGCCGAATTGAGCTCAACATTTGTTAACCTATTTAGGTTCAAATTGCGAAGGAAAAAAACACGTCAATACGCAGTTACTTTTGTTTTTTTTTTAGATTTGCGAGTGATAACTTTGGTTGAGATCGCTAAACAATCAGGTTTAGCAACCTAGAGTAAGAACCTTGCCTTAGCTTTAAGAAGAAACATACATACATAACTTCAAACCTGTATCCCTTACGGGGTAGACAGAACACCAGAGGTTATAAAACCATTTGATGTCACGTTTGTCAAATTTGGAAGCATTATAATGGTAGAGAGAGACTATTGCAGGGACAGGGAGTCAGCCTATTGCCCACATAAAACCTCCAATAAAACCTCTGCTCCTTAATGACTTTTACAGTACGTCCGGGAAGAGAAGCAGCTGCCACGTTCTATGTTTATCTTTTGCTCCCAGTCCACCATGAAACAATCAAATGATAAATGCTATCGTGATGCAACGGTCTCGGGAATAACTTAGAGTATTGCGATGAATTTGATAAATGCGTTTGCGAAGACTGATAAATAACGAAAATTGTACGCTTCATATAAGGTTTTATAACAGAAACTCAAGAATACACTAATAATCCACTATAATTTTAATTAAAACTTAACTAATAACAAGAATTTGCTTCCATCTTACATACTATCAGGATGGTATAGTCACCGACACAAAAATATGTGCAAACTCTAAGTGAAGTTTTTGCCTTTTATCATAAAAGCAGTACTTTCTAATAATATGTCAAAAGTCAAAGTCAAAAGAATCTTTATTTCGTAAGTATTTAAATACATTTGAAATAAGTCACAATTTACAAATTGAACTGAATCTACCACCACTTCAGAAAGTCGATCTGTTGAGAAGAAGTGGCAAGAAAAAAGAATGTGACCAACGAGATATCAATACATGAAATGTATTCAATAAGCTGGCTTAGCGTCATTGTAGACTTTATACAGACTGACTAGTGGGTCACTTTTGAAATTTAGGGACGTGATACTATGTGATCAAGCATGAAGAGAAAAAATAAAATAAAAATAAATGTTCATTATTTACTGAGTAAACTTTTGATTTTACCTTGAGATATAGCAAACATTGCGCTTCAAGGGTCTTCAAAACTATCTAAATATTGATGGTGTAATGGTTGCCTGGAAGAGATCGCTCATGCATGAGTGACTAGACCGCCTATATTGCCTTGAATCCAGTTTTCTTCTCTGTGTATATTGTTTATATTGTTAAAGTGTTTGTATCGGTTTGGTTCTGCCAATAAAGAGTATTTGTATTGTATTGTATTTGTAATTCCTGTAAATTGGAGTGAACTTTGTTGAAAAAGTTGAAAACATTATTGTGTAGGTGGATTTCTTACCACTTCTTTTCGGAAAATTACTTACCTTTCTGAACATTAATCTGAATAGTAGATTCTATTGATATAAATGCTTTTAGACGTGAACTTATATTTTATCTCGAAACATACTCATCTATCTAACAACTACATATAATATCATTTATAATGCAGTCGATTGTACTGAAGACATAAATCAAACAAAAACTCAGCTATTACCTAAGCTAGTAACATGCTTCTATTTCTTCAATACGTAATAGTAACGTAACACTACATTCTAACTGCACAGTGGTCTCACACTGCACAGTGGTCATAATTTCCAACTAAGGTAACAAGATACAGGCACCAAGGCAAAGTAGTCATGGCAAGGTCACTGCCACTGGCTATATGCTAACCTGAATTGTTTTGTTTAGCAATGTTAATTATCTCATTTTAATTGTTAAATGAGGATGTGCTGTTAGATATTGCGAAAACTGGTGGGTCACTTTCGATATTCCAGGACGAGATAGTTTGAGATCATACATTAAGAGCTTTTTAAAACACAATTTTAAACGCCACAAAGCCGTTTTGTGTCTAAAATGAGCTTGAAATGTATACTTTTGTTTTTAGATGGGAACGTAATTAAAATTCTTACTTTCTTTATAAACATTCCGCAGACTACGTTTCGGATACGAGGCAAAATCAATATTGAAAGGTTTAGATCAGTCCAGGAAGGCAATTTGGATTTTAGCCTGAATCCTTTGTTTTTTCACACAACACAAGAGACTTTTATTGCTCGTACGACCAAAATGTTTGCATGCATACCTTTGTGCACAAATTTTCAGCGTCAACCTAACCTGTATAGAAAGCGTTTAATTAACTTATTTGAATACGATTTTGCTTTAGTTTTTATATAGTGGTTGTGGTTTTTGTTGGTTTATTCTCATTGACGACTACAGTAAAGTTGTCTTTTTTATCAATAGAACAAATTCCGTCTATGTGTATGTATTTGAAATAAGAAACTTCCAAATGTGTGAATTTTTATAAGGTTTACAAACGGACGGCCGTTTATGTGTATAATCTACTGTTTTGTAAATTTGCTAAACATGACGATATCTTCAGCAATACTTTGACGATGTCGAAGAAATCTCGTGCAAAGCCAGGGCCTGCAACTATTTCATAAAACACTATAGATATTTATAAAAGAGCGAAGTGTTTTTTCACTTTGCGTGCTCTATTTTCACCCTCGTCAACATTTACCTTCCTTTCGATGAGCCTAAGTGCAAACAACGGTTTAGAAAGAATAAAAGAGGTTCCTATTAAATCCTTTGAGGTTTTAGACGATCTTGATACAAAAGTTAAAAACAACATATTTCAAAAGTTACCTTCTCTAAATATAACATAGTAACAAAGACGAAATGAAAATAAAGATTTCTTTCATCCAAAATAAAACCGGCCGATTCCCGTGACAATAAAACCGTCGTTATCGATAAAGTCGAAATAATACTTTCCGGAACGAAAAAAAACGTAAATTACCCGAAATTGGGGGAAATGGAAAATCGACTTACGTGCTTCCTTACACCGATGTTCATATGGGAAGCCCATAATAATATTATCGGCGGAAATAATGTTACGCAACAATTTACTGAATGTGGGCCTGTACGTGCATTTCGACTTCGTTAAAGATTTTAATTTTTGACAATGCCAGACGCTCACAGTTGCGCTTTTTATCTGAAATATTGAGTGTAGTTTGGTAAAATGTGATCGGAAACATATTTTGTTAAGATGTAGCCAGCTACTATAAAAGTGTATGGTAAAACTACGTATACAAGTTGTTCAACTTGAAACTACCTGGGACTAACTTTTTATCTTTCTAAGCCCATGTCTGCCTTATCCCTTCGTCTAATCTCGTATTGAGCGACGATGATGAGATTCAATATAGAGTACGTGGTAAATAGATAGAAACGAGCTCTACATAAATTACAGCCGGAACACAACATTGATACCAAACTTGGATACGTGGCGGTAGACTCTATGTGATGAGCTAGTCAGTCAATCTAGTTAACTTGCAGGATAGACAATAACGGAATACTACCACCACTTTTATAAGACTAATGACGACCAACACAACAAACTTCGAAATTTAATTGAAATAAGGGTAATTATAACACCATTTTCTAACCTAACCTTTCTTTCATTGCAGCGAGTCCGAAACTTCACAACATCGATCGACGAGCTCAGCTCTCGCATTCAAACAGCAGAGGCTGCGCGCGCGCAATGGCGCGGTCCCGGCGACGCGAGAGACGCACGCGCACAGATCGACGCAGTTTCCCGCACGAGGGCGCAACTGCCGCCATTGAGAAGACTTGCAGAGGAACTCCACGTCCAAGCTCAAGGACTGGCGAGGGATAATATACAAGTGCCTGAGCATTTACTGGCTAGGTTGGATGATCTGAATACCAGGTTTGTAGAACCGTTTTAATACTTAATTTCAGAAATAATGATTCAAAATAGGTGAATTTTCGACGTATAACATCATTAAGTTTTCTTGTGGAAACTCATCTTCTCTTTACAACTCATGCGCCAAATGCTACATATGTTAGGAATACGTGTAACTGTTTCATTATCGATTAACAATTCTAGGTAGAGTCGATGAAGCTTTACTATTATGATCTAACATGAAATTCAACATCTATCCAATTAATTCCTGCTTCTAAATATTTTCAAAGTTCGAATGCTGCGTTATCGATATCTCAATTATAACGATCATGTCAAAGTCACCAGTAAATTCTCGACGAGAGCAGTGTAGGAGCCATGCGGTTGCAGAGGACTCTTTTTCCAGCTCTAGAATTCTCCGTGACTGCAAATTACAGGGTGACTGGTGGGTCTGTTTTGAAATTCGAGGACGTAATAGTTTTAAATCATATACGAAGAGAAAAATAAAATAAAAAATACATATCAATTAATTACTGAGTAAACCTTTTTGTTATAACTTAAGAGTTCATTACGCGATGCATGGTTACAAGGGTTACTACATATCATGGCGCTATCAACACAGAATAGGTAGGTAGGTATAAATGACTTCACGAACGGTCGTCGAGCCGTGAAGCAGTCCTGAACTCTTTATTTATTTATTGGCAATTCTGGTTAAAAAATAATTGCCTACATTTATTACATAATTGTGATCAGAATCGAGTACAGAGTGCTCTCCTTCAATATCTAAAATTTGTCACCAGTCCCCCCTATAAAGATAGAGAACAGAAAACATCTTGATCTCCGTACTTAGACATAACTCCCATTTTTCCAGGGTAACTGCTCTAGCAGCAGGTGGTGAAGAGCGTGTGCGACAGTTATCAGCAGTGGCAAGAGACGGCGGTGCGGCCGCAGCGCAAGGCTTCCTTGCAGGCTCGGTTGACGCGCCGTGGGAGCGCGCGGTTACTCCACATAATGTACCTTATTATATTAAGTAAGTAATAGAAATTTGCCGGTTTTACATGGAGCTTTATTAATAAAGTTTCACTGTAATGTATGATTGAGCATTCTGACTAACGTAACAGTGCTGCCGCTACGGAGCAGATTTTTCTTCAACGACGTGAAACTCAAAAGCTAAACTAATTCTTAGATTTGCCTGTTTAAAACTACAATAATTCGTTTTTTTTTACTTTTAATGTACCCAAACACAAAGGTATTAAGGAACATGAAACACAAAGATTTACTTTTAGCACAAAGGTTTCTTCAACTTATTTCTATTAAAATTGCTTTCAGTAGACCTAAGAATAGGCTGATGCAGATGCTAGTACAGTGACAGTTGCGAACTTCGACGATAAACTTACTGTGTTATATTTGGGTCCAAGGTGATTTTTCTTACATTTCCAAGTATGTCCCTAAAATATACTAATTTTGAAATTCTTTAATTTCCAGTCACGAATTAGAAACTACCCACTGGGACCACCCGAAGATGATCGACTTGATGAACTCACTTGCCGACTTGAACGAAGTCCGGTTTTCAGCGTACCGAACTGCGCTTAAACTTAGGACAGTACAAAAGGCGTTGTGCAGTAAGTAGCTCATTTTGTTTCAGATATGATATTGTAAACATCTCATAAAATACAGAATTACAAACGCACTTAAATTGACTAAAGTGATATTTTTCTTCTAACCTTAGAATAAGTCAAAAAAAATTAGAACGTAACTTGTTAGCTCAGAAATAATATAACTACTTCAATGTGTGAATAATTGATACTACGTAGATTCTGTTAAAAAATATATCGTAAAATTATTGATGAGAAACAATTTAATATTTCTTTACCGCTTCCAAATATTTGATTATTGTCTGTTTTTTTTTTACATAAATGACAAAATCTATTGAAATTGAAAATTGTATTATTAAACTTTAATGTGGAATTTTTGTTTTTCCAGTGCATTTGTTACAACTAAACGCTGCATTAGAAGCATTTGACGCGCATGGACTACGTGCGCAGAATGACCGACTTATTGACATACCCGATATGATCACTGTACTAACTTCCTTATATGAGGTAAGAGGGTTGACATGAACAAATTAAATTTGAATTTTAAAAGGCTTTTGAGTGCCTGCCAGTGTTTTTCTGTAGTTTTCTATACAAAACTTATGTTTATTAAGTATATTTATTAATTATTCATATTTCTAAAAATATTTGAAAAAAATATAAGACGTATATATTAATATAAAGAAGGTTAAATAAGGTGTTCCACAAGGTTCCTTTTGTGGCAAAACTTCATTTACCATAATCCTGTTTATGAATCCAACAAGAAAGTTTTGAAATAAATAATCACATTTTGTTTCCAGGTGATAGCAGCAGAAAACCCCAGCACAGTTAATGTGCCTCTATGCCTGGACTTGTCTATCAACTGGTTGCTCAACGTGTTTGATAGCCAACGAACCGGTCAAATTCGAGTGCTAAGTTTCAAAGTGGGTCTCGTCTTACTTTGCAAAGGTCACCTCGAAGAGAAATATAGGTAAATTTCATTAGCCTCATTCACTAACTAGAACATTTACATAAAACTATTAATAGAACCATGCGAAATATTACGAAATAAAGACTTTTTAGAAAGTTGCAAGATATACAGAGTGACTGTCGGGTCACTTTTGAAATTCAAGGACGTGATAGTTTGAGATCATACATGAAGAGACAAAATATAATAAAAAAATAATATTAACTATTTACTGAGTAAACTAAACCGATAGTTAAAGAATTTATTACACAACACATGGTTACGTTAGCGTTGGCAGCGATCCGCGTGCCAGGTCATTTGACGCTATCGACTCAGTTGTATGTAAAGTAAATAGTAACATAGTAGTATTTGTTTGTTGGGAATTCTAGTGAAAAATTAAGTACCAACTTTTATTACATAATTATGATCAGAATATACTACAGAGTGTTTTCCTTAAGTATCTAAAATTTGCCACCAGTTACCCTGTATATGTCGGAGCGAACAATAAGTTAGCGATATTAAGATGGTAGTATGACTTCATGGTAACAGAAGTATGTTGGTAATAGGGCGCTAATGGCAGCCTTAAGAGGTTATTAAATCGTCTGATGTCAAGTTGACAAATTTGGAGGCATTATAATGATGGCCTATCGCCCACAAAAAATCTCCAAACAAACCCCTTAACTGACTTATACAGTATGCCCGAGAAGAGAAGCAGCTGGTGCAGTCTAGGTTTTTTCTTTGCTCCCAGTTTTTGTATTTTTTAAACATAAAATAGATTATTATGCTTCTTTAAAAGTAGGTTATATGTTTCTATTATTACTTATTGAAGTCGTCGTGGCGCCGTGGTTACTGTGTGTATCCTACGATATCACAGGTTAAGCAACGTTCGGCGCGGTCGGTACTTGGATGGGTGACCGCCGACCATTCGTTTCTCACGCGACTTCCGTGCTTCGGAGGGCACGTTAAGCTGTCGGTCCCGGGTGCTGTATACTTGTATACAGTAGTCGTTAGGGTTTGTCAGAAGCCATATCGGCACCCTGAAAATTCTGACATCCACCACCCAGCACTGGGCCAGCTCGGTGGATTATGGCCTAAACCTCCTCGTCACCCAGAGGAGAGACTCATGCCCTGCAGTGGGCTCATTACACGGAGTTGTGATGATGATGATTATTACTTAAAATACTTTATAATTTCAGGTACTTATTCCGTCTGATAGCTGATCCGTCTTGTAGAGCAGATCAAAGAAAACTAGGACTCTTACTTCATGATTGCATTCAAGTAAGTTTTTTTTATAAATGTTACCTACTGTAATAACTCTATTACCACTTCAGCAATAATAATTGTCTACCAACAGACGAAGGTATTTTTCTACTGCCTTGTCATTTGTGCTATAATCATGTAATCCTTAGTGCCATTCTTTGCAAGCGGGTTGACTATCATTCCTGTTTATTTTGCTTGATGAGAAATATTTTCCTCAACTCATACGGCCCTCTTTAGAAATAAAGATTTTGCTATTCGAAGGGCGAATATGCACTGCACTTCTATATTACTTTTGACTACTACAGCAATGAAGTTATTGTAGCGTACTGGCACCTCATATCTTACGATACAGCACGTTAGATAACGTTCGGCCCAGTTGGAACCACTTGGAACCACCGATCATCAATTTATTAAAACGACTTCATTGCTACAGAGTGCATGTTAGCTGTATTTGTTTTTCCGAAGCCATTTTGGCACTTAGTAGTTTAATGCTTCAAAGCTCTTCCTTGCCCAATGCTTCAAAGCTCTTCCTTGCCTATGGCACTACACTTCTCTTATTAAAAAGAGTTCTGATAATGAGGACTGACCGCATAGACTTAAACAAATATTTAACACTAGCTTTATCCCGCAACTTCGGAAACTTCAGAAACTATACAACCAGACACCCACTGAAAGAACCTTTATACCAAGTATCACACCCATGCACTCAAGGAATAAGTTTTTTTTCATACAAACTAAAAATCATATATTTACCGTGCCCGTGGGAACTTTGGGAACTTTTTTCGTAGCACAACCAGTAACTCTTTGAAGAACCTTCATGCCAAGTATCACATCCGTACACTCAAGGAATAAGATTTTTCATACAAACTAAAAAGTCCAACCCCTTCCCGTGGGAATTTCGGGAATTCCTTCCATAATACTAACAGACACTTATTGAGGAACCTTTATATCAAGTATCACATCCGTGCACTCAAGGGATGGGATTTTTCATACAAACTAAAACATCATATATTTCCCGTTCCCGTGGGAATTTCGGGAATTACTTTCATAACACAACCAGACACACATTGAAACACCTTTACACCAAGTTTCACATCGGTGCACTCAAGGAATAAGATTTTTCATACAAACTAAAAAGTCCTATATTTCCCGTTCCCGTGGGAATTTCGGGAATTCCTTCCTTAGTGCACCCCTACATCCCCTAAAGAATGTATGTTCCAAATTTCAGCTCTCTACGCCCAATAGTTACGGCTTTACGTTGTCTGTCAGTCACTCAGTCAGTAACGGAACAGTTTTATATATATTGATTTATTTAATATTTCAGGTGCCTCGTCAACTTGGTGAGGTGGCTGCTTTCGGAGGTTCAAACATCGAACCTTCAGTGCGAAGTTGTTTCGAACAAGCTTCTGCTTTAACTAAAGAAGGAAGTAAGGGAGGCACTCTGGATAGAAAGCATGGTGAGAATTAAAACTTTTTTTTATTGGAACCACACCTCAATCTCACCTGATGGTGAAGATGAGGTCGAAGATGACAGCATACGGGCTTAGAAAGCACCTGGCTCTTCATAAAACATATAAAACATTAAGCCAGAACACATAACCATAGGAACAGTTATATTTAGCGGTAAATTTTATATGAAGGGTGGTCGTTAGACAGTCGGATCTTGACGGGATCTTACAACCAAGCGGAGGCCACTCGTATTAGTCGCCTTTTAAAATACGCTTATCCAAGTCCGGTAGGGACATTCTAAACCGACTCTCCGGTCTAAAATCTATACCTTGATACAGAGATATCATTAAATAATATCATAGCAATTTCGAGTTATAGTTTTGTTTTGAACAAACGCTTTTTGACTGACCATCATCAGCCACTGTCTTGTTATTTATAACTTTTTAGTTTAAAATAAATAATAAATAATATAAATATTTCTGACAGTCACACAACATTATCTAGCCCAAATTAAGTTTCTTAAAGAACTTGTGTTATGGATACTAGATAACTGTTATACTTAAGAAATACATAAACATAAATATTGAATAAATACATATTTTTTATTAGAATAAACTTAAATAAACATCCATGACTTGACGACTAATATCTGTGTTCATCACACAAATATCCGCTGCCGCCGGGATTCGAACCCAGGACCTCTGGCATAGAAGGCAATGTATGTTACCGCTACACCAGCCGGTCGTCCAAATTTCCTTTTGTAAGATTAATTGACCACTTTACACGAGCTTTGCGCTCATCACTTACAATTATACGTTTTTGTACACATGCCACATTAGTGTAAGCAAATTCATATTTTACTTCTTAAAAAATGTAGAGTAAACAAAAAAAAAATTATAATTTTTTGTGTTATTTATCAAGATTTGTAAAAAGTCGTAGAACAAATGTTGTTAGGATTGATGTGGAGAGGCTGTCCACAAGAGGTGATGCGTTAATTCTAGGTTCCCCCCTGGTTCGCTACATGGTATCCAATATCACAAGCTCTGCTTAGTTTGGGGCCATGTAGTTGGCATTATTGTCTGGGGTTTTTAAAATTCACTGATTTTGAAGCTTCATAGATTGACAAATTATTACTTAAAATTTGAGAGTGTAATGTCGAATACGACCCAGTATGTATGTTATATATTTCTTAAGTGTATCCGTTATCTAATGTCCATAACATAATGCTTTAGGAAACTTAATTTGGCCCAGATATTTTTTTTGTGAGTGTCAGAAATACTTACTGTTATTTAAAGGATTTTCAAACTTGAAATATGTAGTCCACTAAAGCATCTAATTGTCTGCTATTACAGATAAGGAAAAGGAGGAAAAAGAAAAAGAAAAACCGATCGAACGTGACGCAGAAGGCCAACTGCAGTACATAGAAGCCTCTCACTTCTTGCAGTGGCTGGTCAAAGAGCCACAGTCTATGGTATGGTTACCTGTGTTGCACAGACTATCTGCTGCTGAAAATGCTAAACACCAAGCGAAGTGTAATATCTGCAAGGAATACCCTATTGTTGGATTTAGGTGAGTTTTTGTTGATTATTTAAGATTGAAGATTAATAATATTTTTTTGTAAATGTAGGTAATTAAATTAATGTATGTAATTTAACCCTAAATGTAATTAAACCATGGACAAAATATTGAAAATGTGATATACTCTGTTTTGTGCGATTATAAAAAAAAATAACTACCTAAACTCCTAACCTAACCGGTCCATGTCGGTTCTGAGCAACCAGCCTCAGTCACTCCAGCTCGCATGGTGCCCTCCAATTGATAAAAGTCCTATGGGATGTATATGTTACGGTAAATCTCCCTGGCACTTAAATATTATCTCCATCATTAAAATAGATTTAAATTTTTCAAATGTGACATCCAATGGTTATTAATAATAGTAGATAATTATTAATAATTACTACTAAAAGTAATAAACTTCGATCGTTTATTCACATTTACCAAAACATGTGGTTATTATTAATAATTTTGTAAAAATATTTTTAATTATTATTTTCAATTTTCAATTAATCAGATTTACCGTGACATAACACACAACGCCATTTGCTTAATTTTTGCATATGCTTAAAGTTACAAGGCAACCAACATACATACTTAACCTTTTTTTGTAGTTTTGAGACAGTCTTAACCCATTGCACAACGGTCTTTATAATACATCGTTATAGATTTCACTTCTGTAATACCAGAGGATAAATTGGGTTATAGTATAAGAGCGTGCGTCGGTCTTACAATAGTTTGATTCATGTGTCCCTGAATGTTGCTATTTGGATCTCTTACAACATATTATGTTTAGTCACTAAACATATCGATGCTCCTTATATGTATAATCTAATACCTAAGTATACTTTTGATCGAATTGGTTCAAGTATAAAGATCATAGTATGTGTGTTTTCGATTTTCCTATTATTTTCTACATTCAACGTTTGTTTTGAAATTTCTCTATTATCACTTTTAGGTACCGCTGTCTCAAGTGCTTCAACTTCGATATGTGCCAGAAATGCTTCTTCAGTGGACGAAAGGCCAAAAACCATAAACTGACCCACCCAATGCAAGAGTATTGTACTGCGGTAAGTTTATTTTCAAAATTACCTATGACTAGTCTTGGGCGTATTATTAGTTCGCAATTGAGATCGAACAGATTAGGTCGCCGTTCTTAAATGAACTAGTGCGCTCTTTTAGTTCGTTAGTTCGTGTTTTGATTCCAAAAATATATTTTTTTAATGTAAATAAATAGGCTTTTTGTTTAGGTAGTGATTGAAATGACCGTTTATATTTTCCGCATTTACATTTTTATTGAGTTTAGAAAATAATCAACTTTAACTTATGTATTACATTGTATTTTCCTAAATAACATTTGAAAAAAGTTAAACGAAGATAATCAGCATTTTTATACTATTTTAAAAATAATAAACAATTATATTCTTCTGTTGAGAACAGGTTCGTTCAATATATCATATATGGCACAACTAGTATTACTTACTTCTATTATAAATAGTATCACATATAGGTATAAACCTATCACTTAATAATAACTTAACTTATTTATTATTTATTTATTTAACTAAAAAATTAAATAAATAAATAAACTTAACATAAATGACCGCTGGAGTGACACAGTATATTATCACATAAGTTTAGTACTTTAGATTAATCAGTATAATCAGTCTTCTAATAGTCAAGATATTTAAATATAAATTACAAAAAAAATAGAAATCAAAGCCAAGAAATGTAATTCATTCAATGAGCGAGAGGTAGTTTACTCATTCTGTCACGAACGAATTAATTACGGAGCGGGAAATGTAGGGATCTAGTTCGCATAGTGCATCTGTGGGAGCCGCTCTTTTGAACTAGTTCGTTCAAGACTACCTATGACAGTTGTTTATTCACTAATAAAATAAATATATAATCCCCAGACAATCACACCAACTACATGGCCCCAAAGTGAGCATAGCTTGTGTTATGGGATACCATGTAACGAACTAGGGGGAAACCTAGAATATAAACACTTACATTAGTAGATAAACATCCAGACACGGAACATTGTTTTTTCTTGTTCCGTGCGGGAATCCAACCCGCAACCACTGGCGTCTGAGGCACGCAGGTTTACCTCATCGCCAAAGATACTTATAATATGACAGAAAGATGTAGCGTAGGCTTTTGTTGCTTACCTTGTGGCCTCTGTCCAGCTGTGGGTCTCTCCTGCCTAAATGATGATGACAATATGACATACACTTCTTTAAAACACAAATTTTAAGTAGAAAAGCGACAAAAATCCCTCTTTTGACAAAAATTACTTTTGTTCGGAAACAATTAAGTAAGTAATTAAGATTTTTAGACACTATGTATAGATTGGTACTAGAAATTCTAATTGGTTTAGTAAACAAATATTTTTATACTGATTCATCTAGAAGTTCTTCTTAGTTAGTTAGTTAGGTTTTTACCCTTTAATAAACTGGAAAAATATTTTTATCTCGGCCAGTCATCAGTTAATTATGCACTTCATCACTCTTTTCTATGAAAATGTCTTAATTTGTTAAAATTAATTTTCCAGACAACTTCAAGCGAGGATGTCCGCGACTTCACCCGCGCTCTACGCAATAAGTTCAAGTCGGCTCGCTACTTCAAGAAACACCCGAGAGTTGGTTACTTGCCCGTTCAGACTGTACTTGAAGGTAACTTTATATTTATAATAAATTTATTTGCGTCTGTATAAAAGTATAAAATGAAGGAAAAGATTTTTGACTTTATGTTCTTTTCTGACTAAATGCAGTGCATCTCTTTAACCTACGTCACTTTGTGTCATTTATATGGTAGATAAAAGAAAGATTGTTTTATATTGTGGAGTTATCCAGGAATTTTTCATGCTATCAAACTAGACCACTCAAAAGATACTACATGATAAAATTTTTATGTTTGGGGTAGACTGCAGGAAATCATAACTGTAACATATTCCTTGAGTAAATTATATTAGCACATTCAATTTGCTGTCAAATATCAACAAATCACTGCACCAGACTTTACAATAAAAGCCATGCCAAGTGTTTTATCTCATTCTATGAGTCATTACTCTTTGTGGATGCTTATACTCGTATTTCTTTGTCATTCGATTTTGTAATATGATTACTATATCTTTTCAATCGACACATCGACGGGGGATATTCAATGTTAAGAGGAGAGGTTCCAACAACCTACACCTATCTCTCTCACACTCACCAGCATTACATCTAACCGTCTCCCTCTCCAGAACACGCGCTGTAGTCGCCCGCGCCGTCCCCCCAGCACGCAAGGCAATTCCTCGAACTAACTTCTATTAATTACAACAGCATCTAACCTACATTACCACCATACCTCTCCAACAAACAGATACCTATCTCCCTCACACTCACCAGCATTACATCTAACCGTCTCCCTCTCGAGAAGACGCTCTGGAGTCACCCGCGCCGTCTCCGCAGCACGCGAGGCTATTCCTCGAACTAACATCTATTCATTACAACAGCATCTAACCTCTCTACATTACAACCATTCTCTCCAACAAACAGATACCTATCTCCCTCACACTCACCAGCATTACATCTAACCGTCTCCCTCTCCAGGCGACGCGCTGGAGTCGCCCGCGCCGTCCCCGCAGCACGCGAGGCAATTCCTCGAACTAACATCTATTCATTACAACAGCATCTAACCTCTCTACATTACCACCATTTTCTCCAACAAACATATATCTATCTCCCTCATAATCAACAGCATTACATCTAACCGTCTCCCTCTCGAGAAGACGCTCTGGAGTTGCCCGAGCCGTCCCCGCAGCACGCGAGGCAATTCCTCGAACTAACTTCTATTCATTACAACAGCATCTAACCTCTCTACATTACTACCATTATCTCCAACAAACAGATATCTATCTCCCTCATAATCACCAGCATTACATCTAACCGTCTCCCTCTCCAGAACACGCGCTGTAGTCGCTCGCGCCGTCCCCGCAGCACGCGAGGCAATTCCTCGAACTAACTTCTATTCATTACAACAGCATCTAACCTCTCTACATTACTACCATTATCTCCAACAAACAGATATCTATCTCCCTCATAATCACCAGCATTACATCTAACCGTCTCCCTCTCCAGAACACGCGCTGTAGTCGCTCGCGCCGTCCCCGCAGCACGCGAGGCAATTCCTCGAACTAACATCTATTCATTACAACAGCATCTAACCTCTCTACATTACCACCATTCCTCTCCAACAAACAGATACCTATCTCCCTCACACTCACCAGCATTACATCTAACCGTCTCCCTCTCCAGGCGACGCGCTGGATTCGCCCGCGCCGTCCCCGCAGCACGCGAGGCAATTCCTCGAACTAACATCTATTCAGTACAACAGCATCTAACCTCTCTACATTACCACCATTCCTCTCCAACAAACAGATACCTATCTCCCTCACACTCACCAGCATTAGATCAAACCGTCTCCCTCTCCAGGCGACGCGCTGTAGTCGCCCGCGCCGTCCCCGCAGCACGCGAGGCAATTCCTCGAACTAACATCTATTCAGTACAACAGCATCTAACCTCTCTACATTACCACCATTCTCTCCAACAAACAGATATCTATCTCCCTCATAATCACCAGCATTACATCTAACCGTCTCCCTCTCCAGGCTCCGTCCCCGCAGCACGCGAGGCTATTCCTCGAACTAACATCTATTCAGTACAACTGCATCTAACCTCTCTACATTACCACCATTCTCTCCAACAAACAGATACCTATCTCCCTCACACTCACCAGCATTACATCTAACCGTCTCCCTCTCCAGGCGACGCCCTGGAGTCGCCCGCGCCGTCCCCGCAGCTTGCGAGACAATTCCTCGAACAAACATCTTTTCATTACATACAATAGCATCTAACCTCTCTACATTACCACCACTCCTCTCCAACAAACAGATACCTATCTCCCTCACACTCAACAGCATTATATCTAACTGTCTCCCTCTCCAGGCGACGCATTGGAGTCCCCCGCGCCTTCCCCACAGCACGCGGGGGCTGACACGGACATGCACGCACGACTGGAGCTGTACGCGACGAGACTGGCGCAAGTCGAGCTGAGGGCCGCCGCGCATACTCCTGACAGGTATGTCAAATAATAATCAATGAAGGCAGAGCATTAAAAAACACTTCACTAAAATTTTTAAAGCTTTGGCTGAAGTATTAGATCATCCAGGTACAATTCAACGTATTGATACAAATTTCTTCAAATTTTCATTAACTATTGAATCGGTTTCGATAAAATTTATATGGGACTACCTCTGAAGTATTCTCTATCTATCATAAGAAACAAGAAACTTGCTGGACTGGGAGCGAAAGAAAACATAGAATGTGCCAGCTGCTTCTCTTCCCGGGAATACTGTAAAAGTCAGTTGAGGGATGGAGGTTTTATTGACATTTTTTTGGGCGATAGGCTGACCCCCTATCACTGCAATAGTCTCTATACATCATTATAATGCCTCCGAATTTATCAAACGCGACATCAGATGGCTTTACAGCCTCTGGTGTTCTGCCTACCCCACAAGGGACACATGCGTGAAGTTATGTATGTAAGAAACAAGAGTATTGAAAATCGATTTATAATTGTCCAAAACATTGTGTTACAAAGACACAAAAAAACATACACACGAATTGGAACCTCCTCTTTTTGGAAGTCTGTTGCTAAATTAAACCAAACCAGCAGATGATGTTGACATTTCGATGGTAACTATTACACCCTAACTGTAGCCTCACATTTTATTTTCTAGCAGCAATGAAGAGCACAACCTGTACTTAGTTAACGTATGTTATAGATAAAGATTCAAATAAAATCAATCCCAGCTATGACTCGAACCCAGATATCCCGCATTCGGACGGCACTGTACCAACAGAGCTACCTTTTACCTTAGTAGGATAACTCTATATTAAGCATGCAGCCTCTGACTCCAATTGGCTGTCGTTCAGATGAGGGTCAAAGCCCACCTCGGGATTGACCAGCAAAGGGGGTGTTTAGCGGGTATCTGGGTTCGGTGAGTCCCGCACTGTTAGGCTGTCGGGTCATGTTTCTCTAACGAGCATGTGTCCCCGACGGTCCCCTCTCGTGCATCACATCCTTCTGAGATTCCCTTAGGGGCGTCTAGTAGCGTTTCTTTGGCGGAAAAAAAACTCTATATTCAGATAGAGAGTTATCCTACTAGTTTCATAATTGTGAAAGTGGGAATGAATGAATAAAGGAAGACACTACCAAGTAGGCTAAATCATTGATCTACCTTCTCCATACGGACGAAAGGTGAAAATAAGATTTACTTACTAATTTAAGAAAATAACTTTATTTAAAATCAATAAGACTTCCTTTTAGAATACCTACCTAGTCAATGAACATACATTTAAAACAAATATAGTGCAAAGGGCGGACTTACCGTTAGAGAGCGATTTCTACCCGGCATCTTTGGTTTAGGAAATATATTTAGGATATTGTAAAAGGAGAAAAAGGTACAGAAAATAAAAAACTAACAAAAATAAACTAATAATAATTCTTATTTTACGGTTTTCGTTGCTTTCCCACAGTGATGGAAGAAGAACATTAGCTAATCGCGTCTCTGAACGGCGACGTCGAGCCTCCTTATTATAGACCCAACAACAATTATTGCCATCACAATTACTTCCTACTTCCCCTCATTTACACGCCCACAATCGTTTTCCACTGTAAACAGAAGCACGCGGTAAATTCTTACTTACTACTCTAAACTTACTCTCTAACTTTGAAGTCGTCGTGGCGCCTGAAGTTGTCGTGGCGCCGAAGTCGTCGTGGCGCCGTGGTTACTGTGTGTATCTTACGATATCACAGGTTAAGCAACGTTCGGCGCGGTCGGTACTTGGATGGGTGACCGCCGACCGTTCGTTTCTCACGGCGACTTCCGTGCTTCGGAGGGCACGTTAAGCTGTCGGTCCCGGGTGCAGTATACTTGTATACAGTAGTCGTTAGGGTTTGTCAGAAGCCATATCGGCACCCTGAAAATTCTGACATCCACCACCTAGCACTGGGCCAGCTCGGTGGATTATGGCCTAAACCTCCTCGTCACCCAGAGGAGAGACTCATGCCCTGCAGTGGGCCCATTACTCGAAGTTGTGATGATGATGATGATGACTCTAAACTTACGGTCCAATTTCCCACAGTGACGAGGAGCATCAGTTAATTGCGCAGTACTGCGCATCATTGAACGGCGACGCGGAGCCGCCGCGCTCGCCCGTGCAACTCGTCTCCAACATACACAAGGAACAACGCACTGAACTAGAGGCCATGATACGGTAATTATACATTTACTTCTATTTTATATCTTCATATTGACTGTTCCATTCAATAGTAAAATTAAATTTGTAGAACACGTGGACGTGGTGACATGCAAGGATGCATGTTTTTATTAAAATAAAGTATTATAAATAAAGTTTGATTGTTTGCTTCTGGAGTTAAGGCAATAAATGTTAAGTCTTCACTTACCATCAGATGATACTGAAGTCAAATGCGTATTTAGCCTATAATCAACGAACGTAGAGCTTTAAAAAAACCGACTTCATGTCAAAACTTTGGCCGACTTAGAGTGTCATCCACGTAAACATTCTCCGAAATCATACATATTGTTTCAAAAATCTGAAATTTTCAATGAATTACTTAACCGGTTTCAATGAAATTTATATGGGACCAACTATGAAGTATTCCCTATCACATAAAACAAGAATTTTCAAAATCGATTCATAATTGTCTGAAATATCGTGTAACAAAGACACAAAAAAAAACATACAGATGAATTGAGAACCTCCTCCTTTTTTGGAAGTCGGTTGAAAACGTGCCTTAAAATACTGCAATAGAAACAAAAAAAAACTGTTTAAGACGTAGCTATGTTTTATCCAGTAAGTACTCCAACAGTCCATATACTTACGTAGAGCAAAACAGATACTTTTTTTATCTCTTCTCTACATTTTACGTCTTCAAGATCGGAATAATCTTCGAAAAAATTAAACCGATTTGAATTTCTCGTAACAGTACTCTTGAATAAATTAAATGGGAGAATTTATGTGCCAATAAAGATTAACTCCTTTAAGTTAGCCTTGATTTGTGCAACGGAATATTTCTATTTCTAGCCCTTTCAGAATTATTAGATATTATCTGGCCTTATTTATCCTAGATTTCATTTACTTCTCTTACCTAAGTATACTTTACACCCGCAGTGAGCTGGAAGAAGAGAACGCCTCTCTACAAGCGGAGTATGAGCGACTGAAGGCGAAGCAGACTCCGGGTTCCACGCCGGAGGAACAAGTCGCTCTCGGAGACAGAAACGCGCCCGTTGATCAGGTGAGATGATCAAAATAAAAAAATAAAGTCCCCAGACAATTACACCAGCTACATGGCAGTAAACTAAGCAGAGCTTGTGATATGGGTTAGGTACCATGTAGCAAACTAGGGGGAACCTAGAATATAAATACATAAATAGATTAACGCCCAGACCCGGAACATGTTTTTTTTTCTTGTTCCGTGCGGGAATCGAACCCGCGACCACTGGCGTCTGAGGCAGACATTGTTGCCCCATCGCCAAAGTGGTCGTCGAGATGGTTATGGATGGTAGAGATCATAGAGGACATATGTATGCCAACTGAAATAAGAAGTGTGAAGACGCCATATTGGGACGAAGCTTATAACTTCATTAGTGCTGCGTAAGATAGGATTTTTTTGTTTGTTTTTGTATTTCTGCGTTGAGGTCATGATTATGAAGTTACTCTCTAAATTTTCCCATTTTCTCTCAAAGCCCTTTGAAACTAACTTATGTATCTGAATGGTTAAGCTTGATATTTTCCAATTTATTCATTCATTCATTCATAACTTCACGCCTGTATCCCTAATGGGGTAGGCAGAACACCAGAGGCTATAAAACCATCTCATGTCACTTTTGACTAATTTGGAGGTATTATTATGATGGAGAGAGACTATTGCAGTGACAGGGGGTCAGCCTATCGCCCGCACAAACGCCAATAAAACCTCCGTCCCTTAACTGACTTTTACAGTATGCCCGGGAAGAGAAGCAGCTGGCACAGCATTTTACAATTTACTTATGTCAATTATATTTGTCAATATTTTCCACTATACCTATCTAAACTGTTATATTACAATTCACCTAGGTAGGTACTTAAATTGCTATGATTAAATTTTCAAACTTATCAAACTAAATTTTCACCATTGACTTCCAACTTTTTTTCCAACTTATCTGACAAAATGTCTACCCTAAAAAATTCCAACTAACCTGTCTAAATTGTTCTTTTAACACTTCCAAACTTATCTACTAGTCTTACCATCTTCCCTGTTATCTTAAAATAATCCATCTTCCCTATCTAAATCCCCAATTTCTCTATATTCCAGGACATGATGGCCGAAGCTCGTCTCTTGCGTCAACACAAAGGCCGGCTTGAAGCTCGCATGCAGATACTTGAGGAACACAACAGACAACTCGAAGCTCAGTTGCAGAGGCTGCGAAGATTGTTGGATGAGGTAAAACTATTTTAGGTCCATTGAAACATTCAGATATAATATTAAATGCCGTCATCATCAACACAAATATGTAGTAAACCCACGAGGAGATATAGGACATAAACCACCAGGCTAGCCCAGTGCCGGTTGGTAGATATCAGAATTTTAAGTGTGCCGAAATGGCTTCTGACTACCCTAACGAATACTGTATACAAATATACAGTACCGGGACCGAGTGCTTAACGTAAACGAAACCACGGAAGTCGTCGTGAGGAATAAATGATCGGCGGTCATCCATCCTAATATCGGACGCGCCGAGCCGAACCTGCGATATCGTTTGATATGCACAGTAACCACGGCACCATGGCAACTCATCATCGAAATATCTCAAACAATTGAAAATAACGTCACGCCTGTATGGGTAGGCAGAACACCAGAGGTTACAAGACCATCTGATGTCACGTTTGACAAATTTGGAGGTATTATAAAAATGGAAAGAGACTATTGTAGTGACAGGGGGTCAGCCTATCGCCCACAAAAACGCCTTTAAAACCTCTGTCCCTTAACTGACTTTTACAGTATGCCCGGGATGAGAAGCAGCTGGCACATTCTACGTTTTTCTTTCGCTCCCAGTCTAGCATGGAAGAAGCGTCTTTAAGTTATATTTAAGAAAGTGTATTTTCCCACAGCCGGCATCAGGATCCCCGGGCGGCGCGCGCGGCACGCTACAGACTCGTTCGGTAACCGCCTCACAACTCGCCACCGACTCGCCCGCTAAGATGCATAACGGACACTACCATGACGGACAAACTAGTAAGTATACGCAATTTAGACGATGAATGAGGTTATGTTCTTGACATGTATGAAGAAGATAAAAAAAGGGAGAGCAATTTTGAAGTTAATAATACCAGTAAATATATAACGGAAGAAAACGAAAAGCTCTAACTATTAGTACGCTTCGTATGCTTGGCCAAAACCTGTCAATTGAACAAGTTGCAATCGAAATTGTTTGTTTATTGTTCTTTTGTAGAACACTTTGTTTTCCTGTTTCGAAATTCGAAATTAGTTTGGACCATACTATATTTTTATAACCGTTGCAGAAGTTGTGGATCAACAATCATGTGGTACATGTTATATCCTAAGAGAAACCGTGGTGTCCATTTTCGGTAAAACTTTAGCTACGTAATGATGCATTTCGGTTTTTAAATAAAACTCAGTTTCAAATTGAACTTTACTGTCGCATTTGACAGTTGTTATGGGTCACGCGTAGTCAGCGCCTCTGATGCAATTAATAGGCAAATTCTACCCTATTTATACGACCACGGAGGTTAAGAATGGTGTTACAGCCTTCTTGAATAGGAGACGAAAAAAAAGGACGGTGTGGATAGTTTTGAAAATAGTCTCTAAAATCGAATAGGTATTCGGACGATAATAACTAAGGTACAATAAGAACTAAACTTTCGGTCAATTTTAATATCATCAAACGCTCGAGGAGTACCAGGAAAGTTTAGAAATCGAAAACTGATGATAAAAAATAGCCTTTATTGAGTAATAGAACATTAGTGTTTTAGATATAATATTGTAGGTAAACCAAACACTTGAACATTTGATGGCTCAAAAATGTTGACGTCAGTGTTAGCAACCTATCGTGTTAGCACATATCGCAACATCTATTTCTGAATTCAATTAGTTTTAAATAAATATAAGGGTATCTTATTTCTAATTATAAAACATTAATTGAAACCTATCGCAAATACAATAAAAGGTTACTTATAGTCAATATCCAGATCACTCCTTCAGCTATAGCAATATAGATTGCGGCAAATATCTTGTCCCTGCTGAAGTTATTGCGAGACGCTTCGCGCAGGTACAGTACAGATATCTACAGTAATTCAACTTCATACAAACGCACAAAACGCGAGCTATACCAATACAGCTCATTAATACATTAATATGCGCATTGTTTGTACTTTAAAATTTAATAATTTATCTTTTCGTGTGCCTCACTCGAGGAACATGTATTTTTCGGTCGCTCATATATAAAACCGATTTATTATTCAAACGTAAACATGTTTTTTGACACACAAAGTATTTTTGTTGAACACTTTCTATTCAATTTACAAATTATTTTATTTCTTTATATGAAAAAAGTATATTTGCAGTCACAAGTAAACATAAAGTACGCAAATGTAATTTAATTGCTGAAGGCGGGCAGCACATGTGAACGGACCGCGTCGCTGTAGGCATTTATTTCAAAGATGCGGCCGAGCTGAATTACTGTAGTTATCTGTACTGTGGCGCAGGTTTTTAGTAAGTAAAACAACTGTGCAAGACGCATTGCAATAACTTGGTGCGATTTTGAATTACAATAAATGATTACCTTTAGTCCATATCCGGATCACCAGATGATCGTTACATGTACTGAAAAGTTGAATAGAAATACTAAGTAATTGATATTGCAAAACAAGATGGCGGCGGTCGTTGGGCCAATGACCGCGAAGTTCCGGAGCGTCCCCCGCCCCCGCCCCACGCCCTGCATTCCCTCATGCATTGCGCAGGTCAGAAGGGATTGTCTATGGATGTGTTTGGTTTTCGCGCCAAAAGGACAAGGTTTTTTCATGGGCCCCTTTTTGAAACCAAAAATCTTTATTAATTTAATATATTGTACGTAACTTAAGCTTTCTTAAGCAAAATGTCTACCTCAAAAAAAATGTATTAACTTTCGTAAAACATATTAAAAACGCCTCTTTTTACAGTGGGAGATTCAAGATTTTTATTTATCGTTGTCGATTTTTGTCTTTCTTTGTGTAGATTGATTTCTAATATCTTCCCTCTTCCACTGGCAATTATTACCAAATGTTCAGTAATTATTTGTTATTACATCTTCTTCCTAAAATCTAATGTTTATGTTCCTCTGTCTAAAAACCGGGGCCCAAAATGTAGGGAGCAAAAAATCTTGTCCTATCTGATGATGCTTTTGAGTTGCAGTTTTTTATACTAATGAATGAGCCTTGCTGTGTGAAAGAGATAGAATATGGTAGTGAGCTGTATTTTGTTTCTTTTTTATTTTTGAGTGTGTTAAGGAGTATTTTGTTTTTTGTTGTTCTATTGGTTTCTTCTAGTTGGAGTTTTATTACGAGTTTTGAGTTGGAAGTAGGCGAGTCTGAGTTAATTTGTCGCTTACAATTTTTTTAAGAGGTTTAATGCATCGCTTGCTATAGTCGTTGTTATATTTCACAAATTTAGCTCAATATAAAAGAGTTACAATATTAGTAATAGTAGGTATAAAGTAGATGTAGTAAGAGATTTGCTCATTTCCATAGTATATTTTTCAATGCTTTTGCACTTAAAAACTAGCGCCTCTGTTAGTATAAATGATGAAATTTATGCATGTAGAGTTTTTGATGTATCTTCATTATTTCCAAAATCACTAATTTTGATGTTTTTTTTCTAATGCAAACCTAATAGGAAGGATACCTTGAGGTAAACGATAAATATGATCAGATCTTAAGAAAATCATGGATTCTTTTTAATTATTAACTACTTTTGAGTGATTACGCACTACAAACGATCTAGATCCGAGAAAATACGGAACTAGAAATCTTGTATGACGGATGACGAAAGCGGGATATAGTTCTATTGCTACGGCGGACCGAGATAATATCGGATTCGGTTCGGATGAAGTGCGTAACCGCTGTGAGAATATAGGTATCTACTATTGTTAACATTCAAAATTTAATATGAGCTTCCTATTCATTTCAGATGATCTTGGCAGAGCAGTTGAAGAGCTAGTGTCTGTAATGACAGACGAACATACAAACCACTTGAACGCACCGCCCCAATATACCAACGGCAAGCCGGCCAATAACGAAAAATAATCTACAAAACAAAATGGCCGCCTTTTATAAGCATGGTGCTGAAACGCGGGAACCTATGTTGCCAGTTCAAAAAACGCTAATGCTTATGTTTACAATGCACTGACGACATAGTTACTGTAATTTTCAATATTTTTTTGTAATTTCGTTCTGGCAACACCTTTGCGAAATTAACTAATCTTAGTTTTTATAAACAACTTTGTTAAAGCTATTGCAATAGACGGAAGTATAAGTAGGTTTTTATTTTATCATATTTATTTATGTAGGTATGTTATGTCCATTTAAGTACAATATAATACCTATATTTTGACTAATTTTCGACTCATCACTAACACTCTGCGCTTTTAAATTAGTTTCAATTCGAACAATACGAAGCTTTACAATAGAAAATAAATCGCTTTAAAATCATCCATTTTCATTAAACAGTTCATCTTTACTATTCTCTTACTTAAGCATGCGTAGCGCTGAACGTTTCTAGTTTTATAGCTATTCGTCTACATTGAACGACTTTTAAATTAAGTAGAAAAGTTGCACGAATGTAGACCGCAAGTTTGTAGGGGTAGTAATATTTAAGGAAAGGCTAAATAGAACTATTATTGGTGAAATTTAGTTCAATGATAGCTGTAAACGATCGATTGTCGTATGCAACGCTTATTTTACAGATAAGAGCATTCTTTAGTTGCAGTACGTATCGTGATTGAGTCATTTTACTATTTTATTTTATTTATATTTTGTGTCATGGCAGCACAGGTTAGTTAGATTTATAACGGTATTGCCAGAACGAAAAATTTCAACGAAAAAGACAAAATGTAATGAGCATTTATATATTTAAAAAATATACCAAACTACTATGTAATATTTGATATTTTTGTTAATTCAAGTACATATCTTTTAGTACAATCTCTATTGTATTGTCATATCAATTCTTGTAAATTTTCATATCATAATTGCTGTGTAAAAACCAGGCACTTGTATAAATACTTTCACAATGTAAGTATTTAATTTTAAGTACAGTTTTGTTTCGAACTTATTCAGCATGCAATGAATAATAATATCGATTTTATAATATGCTTATGCAAAGGCAGGAAGGAAGCTTTAAACAATCACAATATTTAGCTTTAAAACTGTATTTTAACGCAGTTGAGATTCCAGACGAGAAAGGGCCTATGTTTTAGTGGAAAATATTATTGTTATAGTAGATAGAAACTCCTGAAAAGTGTAAGCCATAGTTAAATTCTAAATGGCTGTAGTATAAGAGATTTGTTACAGTTTTGCAGTAGTATGTAGTAGCAAAATCAAATATCGAACCTGTCAACTAGGTATCTAGATGACATGTTTGTCTATACACTATATTATCAAGTTATTGAACACTATGTACTATTAGGTGGAATATTAATGGAACTGCTTTTAAGCATGTAGCTAATAATTTAATTTCTTATCAATGACTATGTTATGAATGAGAAATAGTAGCGACTTCTTAGCAACTTGAACTATACATGTAACCAAAACATTTTCACTATTACAAAAGGCATTTCGACACGTTTTTTAGAGTAATATTGTGACAGTTTTTATGTCGCATTCTTATATAAACATTTTTAACGTGTGTCTAAAATAATACGATGCCTACCTTTATATTTAAGGAAATAATGGAGAGATAAACTTTTATACGAATGTTAAGTACTGTTGACCCTAACTTAAGTAAGGACTTCCGATTTTACCATATCATGGTTTGTTTTTTTTTTCGTGCGGTGTACTGCAATTTCTTCCGTTGTAAACCGATATACGGGTTATTTTTTAAATTTTAATAAATGGCAACATCGAAATTACATTTCACCCACGAATAACTGTTACTTAATATTTCTATTATATTATTTGGCTAATATAGTTTCTAAGTGAAGGCACAATTAATTATTTTAACGAAAGATTAATGAAATCACTAATATATTGTTAAATAATTTTATTGTATTGGTTTATTCCCGTAGTTTATAATTGATTTCTTTCCAAATATTTTAAATATTGGCAGCATTATACTTCTTCCGCATTTATTTGTATATTTTACTATGTTTAAATGTTTTAGGAGTTAATTGAATCCAAATAAACATACTTAATAGTATTTTGTATTTTATTTCTCATATTTCTTCCCCCCAGACCCCAGACCAGGATAGACCAGCAAGCTACTTAGTTAAACAAGAAGTAGACATACTTATTAAACTTAGGTACAATATAATGACAACAAATTAATAAAGAGAAAATTATATAACGATCAGATAATTATAAACAACATAACATTGAACTTAAATTAGCAAAATCGGGGGAAATAATTCGTGTAGTTGAAAATTGACACAGGGCGTTACCGCACCAAAAATTTTTACTAGGACAAAAAAACCGATCGACGTCCCTTATACGTTGTGCCTTCCAGGTTAACCTCGTCTCCAATCCCCCCTCTGCACTGTTTCTTGCTGGCGCACCTCAATAAAAGTCATTTTAGTATGCTTATAGCCACAAGGGGACTTTACTGAGCTGGGTCAGAGGTATCTGGGGGTAAATCGACAATTTTACCAGGGTAACGAAGAACATAATGTTGGAAAAAAGAAACAAGATCCCGACTTCTTTAAATAAAGTTTTATTGAGTAACGTGTCGCAACGTAGAGGTGGTGGGTATATAAACCTTTATTAAATTCATAGCTGGCAGTTAGAGAATCCTCATCAGATGATAGAAGATCGGTCGCAACACATGTTTAAGCTAAACTTATGGTGTTGAATCTACAATGATGCAATAAATAGGATCATTAGACCTGCCTCCAGTATTAAATAGCCAGACTTGTTTACAATTTTAAATCAAATGCCAGCGCTTGTACCGGCGTGATAATGGCGTTTGCAGCAGTGCCGAAATATCTAGAACTTAAAATAAACTATAAACATGATAAATATTCCGTTTCTAAAGTTAATTTAACTTAGTAGCTGAGCTTACTCTAGCATTAAAGATAGTCAGGCAGACAGAGTTTGCGCAAAAACTGTTAGAACATGGGATTGATACGCGAGATCAAAATTCATTAGGTGATCAACATTTACTTGATCAACACCGTTATGTCTACAGCTTAGTGAATGAACAGTTTCCTATGTCAATAAATTGCGAAATCAATAGTTCATTAGATCAATAGACCTCTATATCAATAATGAGTATTGCATCAAATACTCATTTAGTTATAATAAGTAGTTATAATAGTTATTATAATAAATACGTTATTCTGAGAAGATACTCATAAAAGAAAAAAAAACATTAGAAAGGTGAAAATTCGGGTTTTTTTTGAAAATTATGAAAAACTAGCATATTTACTAAACTATAATAAATAGACTAGTACCTAGTACTCTAAGCAAGTATGTGCAGAATAGGCCCACCTACTCCCCATTTCAATTTGGCCAACTGTGTGTGTACCAAACACCATGTATATCCAACTTCAAAAGCCGATCAAAAGCGGACAAAGTCTTCAAAAGCGGACAAAGTCGCGGACAACAGCTAGTCATTAATAAAGCTTCTGGCGCGATTTAATGTAGGTAGGTACAGAAGGCAGCAGATCAAGCGTTACATTACCTGTCAAATTTCCCTAATCAATTTTAACTTCATGTCGAGGACATAGAATTCAGATTCAAGTAATTTTTTGACAGAAATGTAATGCTTGATGGGCTACCTTCTGTACGAAAGTTAAACTTAAAATAATGGAACTCAAGAACGTTTAGGTTTTCTTTATTTCGTGATCGTTTCTGTGAAGTCTCTGTGAAGTTAGAAACCGTAGATTTCTTCGGAATAAAAAGTAGCGTATGTGTTAACCTGCTTCTCTTTCACGCAAAAAACTATAGAATGGATATTAATTAAACTTTACAGTAATATAGCTTTACCTAGAATAATATATAAGCTAAAATTAGGTAGGTAATTAAGATATTTTGTGAATTAAAAAAAAATCAAGGCACTAGCGATTTGCTTATAACACAACGTGCCTTTCTTATGTACGAGGGTGGATTGAAAAGTTCGCGGCCTAGTCAAGAAAACAGAATAAAGTACATACAAAAATATTTATATTTTTCGACGTAATCTCCATTTAGCTCTATGCACTTCTTCTATCTGCTTTCCAGAGCTTCCATACCTGTTTTAAAAAAAGATTCCTCAAGGTCTTCAAAATACAGGTTAACAGCGGCTTCGAATCAGGAGAATAAGCTAGATGTGGCAACAATCCGAAACCACAATCACGAATTTGAGCCATAGACTCGACAGACGTGTGGACTCGGGCGTTGTCCTGGTGAAACAACACTTTCTTTCTCAGTCCGAAAAGTCCTGGGCGTTTCGGACTGAGAAAGAAAAGCGAAAGTCCTGGGCGTTTCTGTTTAATTTCTTCACGTAAACGGCGCAGAAGGGTGCTATAGTACGCAGAGTTTATTGTTTCGCCTTTTGAAAGGTAGTCCACCATAATGACACCCTTAGCATCCCAAAAAACCGATGCCATCACCTTGCCAGCCGACAGAATTGCCTTTGCTTTTTTCGGAGTTGGTTCACCTGATTTTTTCCATTGTTTGGATTGTTGTTTTGATTCTGGGGTATAGTGGTGAACCCAGGTTTCATCCATTGTCACAAATCTGTCAAGAAAACCTTGTGGATCAGCCTCGAACATCTCCAAAAAGTCGCGAGAAATCGTGAGTCGAATTCGCTTTTGCTCTACTGAAAGCAATCTGGGGACCCACCTAGCCGAAACCTTAGAAAAGCCGAGTTCATGGACAATGATGTTTTGCGTTCGTTCATATGAGATGCCTATAGTGTCTGCAATTTCTCTAAAAGTCAATCTACGGTCTTTCAATATGAGATCACACACTTTATTGATGTTTTCTTCGGTCGTAGACGTCATTGGCCTGCCGGAGCGAGGGTCATCTTCGATGTTCTCTCGTCCACGTTTAAATTCTGCAACCCATTTTTTCACAGTGGTATAAGACGGGGCAGATTCCCCTAATGTTGTTTGCATGTCATCATGGATCTCCTTTGGTGTTAATGTTTTTTTAAACAAATATTTAATCACAGCACGTTGTTCAAATTTCTCCATTAGTGAAAATTTGTTCTACACACGTATTTATATTGTTCGTAAAATTTTATTTAAACAAGATATCAAATTGAAAATTCGCGGGCTGACAATTGAATAATGACAGTTCAAAATTACGGCAGAAAAAATAACAAAAGTTTTTTTTTTAATGGCCAGGCCGCGAACTTTTCAACCAATGTAGTAATATATAGTTATGTTTGTGGTTATGAGTGATACATATTGTAGGTATGAGCGAAGATTCTTCATTTTTATTTTTGTTATTAAAGATAGGCAGGACCTCAAAGAAGAAAATAACCTCGAAATACTAATTCAATGCAGACGAAATCGTGGTGAAACTGCGGATCACAGTTTTATCGTTACTGTTTTTGAAGTAAATCTGTCTGTTAATCTATCAGTAACGCGCTTAACGCGCAGCTAAACTACTTAATCAATTTTGACGAAACTAAGAATAGTGTAAGTTTGTTCTTCATGGAGGATATTGTAATATTATTTATCCAGCTTCAATAACCGGAATTTACGCGGACGAAGTCGCGGGCAACAGCTAGTAGAGTGTAAACTAACTTCTTCTTCGTAATATGAAATGAAGTATATTATATTTTGCCCGCCCAGAAACTTGCCACCTTGATGGCGTTATCGGTGGCTTGTGCGAGGTCCTCGGTAGTGCAGGTTTCCGGGCACATGGGACAGGAGAGAAGGTGTAACATTGTTTGTGGAGTCGCGCCACACAAACAATGCTCATCTCCGTCAACGCTGAAACCCCATTTCACAGTGTTTTCTTTAATACGGCCGACCTGGGTCCGGAGTCTGTTTAGGACCCAGGTCGGCCGATAAATTAACTTGACCGAATCGATACGAAATTTTATGAAAAACCTTTGTCACAAGCTATCTGTACAGATTATCGAGATATGAGTAAAAACCTGAATAGGGACCTTCATCCCCCCTACACCCTTAGCACCCCCGAGGACTTTTAATATGATAATCTGGACTGCATATGATATACCTACGTGTGCCCATTTTCAAAGCTACGCGAATTATTCTCTGGCTATGAGGAAAATCTGAAAGTACCCTCAACCCCTACACCTTCAGCGTAGCTCCCACCATCGATGACTTTTAATGATGATTTGGACTTCATAAGATGTAGATAACTATGCCAATCAGAATGTATCCCGCGGTAATATCGGGATAAAAACTGCTATTCCAGACTGTACACTCTCACTATGCTAAATTTGGACGTGAGGAACAATCAAAAATAATTACATACAAACGTGTATATTGTTTTCCTCTTCTACGCAAAAACCACCGAATAGATATTTATGAAACTTTACAATAATATAACTTATACATATGTTAGCCTGATATGAGTGAATTAAATATAACGATATTTCAAGTCTGCGGTGGATGAATAGACCGTTTGTTTCGTGCGTAATAGGATAGGTAGCACTGTTTTCATTAATTGTTATGTAATTTGTGATATTGCTATGTAATTTTTGGGACGGATGTCGACGGTTGTGTTGTGTCCGTTAATTGCAAATTTTCGATTACACTAGGCATTAGCGATTTGTTAAAAACACCTCGTACCTTTATTTGTTTACGATTTTTGTGTTTAGAAGTTATAGGTATTTGCTTATAAAAAAGATTTCAATACTTATCTACAAGTAGGTCCTAATATTATCATCTATGGAAAAACTCGATTTTTTGTTTGCTCTAAAACTATTGACCCAATGGGAAAAATTCTTTCGCTGCTGTGAAGTCTAACTACCTAACCCCGGTGAACATAGGAGCGAAGTTATTAATTTTTGAGAGCTTCTGTTGCGTGCGCTCTGTAAACGTTTTAAGTTGCCTACGTAAAAATCATGTAGAACCTTTTTGAATTGTTTCTTTTTGAAAGTTCTAAACAAAGTCAATTTCTTAAGATTGACATACAATAACCTTTATAACGTTGAAATGCGTTCGAAATTCATATATCTATTAATTTGCGATTAAGTTATATCAGTATACCTGCCATTACCTACTTAATCCTTTTCCAGTACGGATATCCATTATTACGTTATTGATCATAAGTTAAGTAGTTTCTTTAATGCGAACAAATTTTTCGTTCACATCACTTGATTTCAATAAACTCCTCAGTAGATATCATAATTTTGAAATAGCTCCTCAACAAAATACGCGCGCGAACGGGTGGTTCGCTGGCATTTCGGCCGGCCACTCGCGCCTAGCAACTTCTCCGAGAAGCCCGAGAAACCTAACGAACTCTGGGTGGCCTATGGCCATATTGTCTGTGTTAATATTCCACTTAGAAATAATACTCAAAGGAGAATGCTTAAGGGCCATATAAAAAAACCAGCTCCGGGGGAAAAGAGATGTGTCTCAAAAAATCAATAATAATAATTAATAAAATAATAATCTGTTATGATCGTGATCCTTACTTGCAAATATGTAAAAAAATGCCAGTTTCATTCTTCAGGCGTCAACTAAAAAAATAATAGTTTAATTAATTATTTTTAACCCCCAACACAAAAACAGGGGTGTTGTAAGTTTGACGTGTCTGTGTGTGCCTGTGTTACTCTGTCTATGGCATCATAGCTCCCCAAACGGGAGAACCGATTTGGATTATTATTATTTTTTGTTAGAAAGGTGACTCAATCGAGAATGTTCTTAGCTATATTTTTAATTGATTATTTTTAATATATGATTGTTTTCCTTTTGTACATAAGCTTCGTAAATAAGCTTCTCTATTCACAAAAAAATGAATGAATGTTTAAATAAGGATAAGAATAATTTATTTCTTTAAATTGTTACACTTCATATTACAGTTGTCGAAGTCACCTTTTAGGCAAATAATGCCTGTGCCAGGTGAGTTCGCTCTTCCAAGACAGTTCATTATGTGTACAAAATAAAGTGATAACAAAGGTTTTTTTTTCCATTTCATTACAATAAATATTTTTCTATTACTAAACAAATAATTTAATTTTAATTTAATTTCTATTTAATATTTAACTTTTAATCGTCAGTTATTTTAAGATTTTTTGTATATCTATATTACATTGCTTTTTAAATAGTCAGTCATTACATTTGTTGTTTTATTCTATTAAGATTATAGTTATTAATTGAAATCACAAAACATTAATACAAAGAATACTTAAATTAATGTAATTATCCTAATACTATCCTAATACTAAGCGTTAAAATACATTAATTTAATTTTTATTTCTATTTGATATTTAACTTTTAATTGAGTTATTTTAAGATTTATTGTATATCTATATTACATTGCTTTTTAGTAAGCCAGTCATTACATTTGTTGTTTTATTCTATTAAGATTATAATTTTTAATTGAAATCACAAAACATTAAAACAAAGAATACTTAAGTTAATTTAATTATCCTAATACTTTAATAAACATTAAAATATATTAATATTTATACATACCCATATATGTATAAATATTAATATAACATAAAATTGCTATTCACCAAACAAACAATTTTCATTAAAATTTTTTTTTGTTTAATTATTTTAACAATAAATTGGAACGTTATAATATGGAAACAACAGAAATTAGCTATCCTAGTAATTTTAGTTACTATGTTTCTTTAACTTTCCCACAATCGTAATTCTCCTTTAGCATAAACAGCTAGCTAGGTTTAATATTAATATGTATAGGCATTAAATGAATACCTAGTAAGTTATTAAGTAGATAGTGACGTAGATTTTTGTATGTGTTATGTGTCTATGTTTGTATGCGTGTGTGTCTGTATGTATATGTGTGTTTGTCTGTAAATAGTGTTATGTTTTTATCGGTTGTGTTGTATTAAATTTTCTATTTCTTCGTATTCTAGTGGCATAAGGTAGTTAGTAACTAGAGATTTGCATTCGCGCATTGGTTTGTCATAAATATTTACTTTGCTGTTAATTACGTTGTATAAATAGGGTGAGCGACCGTAGTATTGTTTTTGAGCAAAAGAAGTCCTGGTTCTAGATTGAGAGATCACATTTTTTCTTCTAGCTCGAATTGTCGTAGGTTCATACGGAGTTGTGTTATGTTTTTTTAATATTGTGAGTAGTACCTATGTATAACTTACGCACCGATAACATTCCACTAAGGGTATATAGAGTGACAGTTGGGAATCTTCTACGCTTAAAGTGCATCACCTTCAACAAAGCTCGTTGTGCACGCTCTACTTCTATCATTTTCGTTTTACCTGCACCACCCCATACAGGAATACAGTAAGATAGAATTGACTGCGCTAATGCGACATATAATTCTTTAAGAACATTTCTCCCGGGGCTACATGCCTTAAATTTTTAAATATCCATATTAGTTTTCTTACTCTAGAAGAGACCAGTTCAATATGTGAGTGCCAGGAGAGTCGCTGATCGACCATAACCCCGAGATATATTTTATTCTCAGGTTTGTCTATTACAGGACAGTCACAATCATGAGGCCGTACTAAGAAGTTACACGAGTGTATTCGAAGTTTAAAATCGTTATTTGGTTGGGAACAACTGCGGATACTGTAGCAAATATAGTTAGTTTTCGTGAAATTTAAAGTAAGCAAATTATTTTTTAGCCAATTTGATACGAGATACATTCCTCTCTCTGCGCTCTCCTTCACAGAAGCCCAGCTCTTCCCAGCAAATATGACAGCAGTATCGTCAGCGTAGGCAAAAATGTCCGCATTGTCAATTTTTAGTTTGCAAAGGTCGTTTATATATAGACAAGAATAAGTGTTGGCCCCAATACACTTCCCTGGGGTACCCCGTATGATACTCTGATGTCATCACTGGTGTATTCGTCCAATCTTACCCTCTGCGTTCTTTCAGAAAGATAGTTTCTAAAGAGTGAAAGCGCATTACCTCTTACCCCATACGACTCCAGTTTGCGAACGAGAATAGGAACAGACACTGTGTCGAATGCTTTTTTGAGGTCAAGAAATACCGATAAACACCTGAAGCCCCCATCAACCCTCTCAGCCACAGTCTGGGTAAGAGCGGATACAGTGTCTTCAGTTGACTTTCCCTGTCTGAAGCCAAACTGTGAAGGAGATAAAAGTTGATACGTGTTCAGGTATTTTATTAATCTAGAATTCAGAAGTATCTCTAGTATCTTTGATATTGCTGGAAGGACAGATATTGGCCTATAATTTCCGACATCGCTCCTGTCCCCACTCTTGTACACTGGTGTGATAATAGATATTTTAAGCAGATCTGGAAATATTCCTTGTTGAAAACAGAGGTTTGCAAGGTGAGTAATAATAGGAACAACCGCATCTTTCACTAGCTTTAAGAAGGCAACAGGAACGGTATCCCAGCCCGGAGAACTGTCAGACCTCAAGCTCATTAGAGTGTTTTCAACTTCCTCAAGATCAGTTTCTAAGAGCACGAAAGAGTTTGGCTGTGCAAAAGAATCATTTGGTACAGGATTTGAGTGAGTGCAAGCATGTATACTTTTGGCAAGATTTTCTCCTATACCAGAGAAGTACTCATTGACATACTTTGCAGATGTCATGGGGTCAGTTTTAAGATTGATTAAATCACTATTATCATTGTATGTCTTGTTGGTGTTTGTGATGGTTTTTATGTTTTTCCACAAGAGTCTATTATTATTTAATGAGTTAGTAATTAAGTCTTTTTCGTGTTTCCTTTTGAGTTTTTTAATAAGATTGTTGCAATAGTTTCTGTATCTAATGTAAGTTATTTTTAAAATTTCATTCTGATTGTCAATACGAAGTTGTTTATGTAATTTATTTCTGTGTTTGATGCATCTTAATATTCCTAGAGTAATCCAGGGCTTGATAGTCCGTTGACTTTTAGGGATTTGAAGTTTAACAGTATTTGCTTTCATAGATTCAGTGAGCTCTTCTATGAGACGATTAGTTATAAGATTTGGGTTATTACTCAATATCAGGTCATCTAGGTTTTTTTGTTGAAAATGCATAGCAGCTGCTGTGTAATCTAATTTGTGTTTTGTTGTATTTTTTGGTTGTTTAATTTTAATTGTATCTAAAGAAAGGAGAATTGTAGAATGATCAGTAATACTAGTTTGAAGAACCGCTATAAAAGCAGAGCATTTATTTTTGTCAATTCTTAGCATGAAATGATCTAGGCAGTTCTTATCTCTAGTGGGTAGAGTATGGCCCGCAAAAATACCATGATCGGAGAGTGAATTCAAATAGTTTATTCTATTATTATGCTCATATCCTGGTTCTATTAGTTTGGGTAGAATATTAATGTTGATATCCCCTGTAATTATTATATTATTTTGTGTACTAAGATTATCTAAATGTGAACATAGTGAATCTATGAAACCTTCAGCATTTAGGTGAGATGGAGATCGGTAAATACCAAATACTGTGTTATTAAGTACATCAAGCTGCAGACAGGAAGCATGGGTAAGAGTAATTTCACAAACGTTATGCTTGATTGTTTTTTTTAATATACGCAACGACTCCGTCATTTTGGTTTAATTGACATGTAGTAGAGTATGAATTATAATTATCAATTTGTGGAATGGGTTTATTTGTGGAGAGTCTACATTCAGTCAGTACCAGAACGTCAGGTTCAAATGAGAGACTCGACAATGTCGAATGTTTTGGCAAATTACGGTCAGATTATTTTTTCCAATCATCTTATAAGCAGGAAGTTCTGAGCAGTCGCATTCCACCGCATGAGCAATTTCAGTACTGTCTATCATGTTCAAGTTGTGAAGAGTGTCACCCATTTGGTGTTGTTAATGGTATGCACGTCATTATAAGTTCCAAGCTGCTCATAATAAAATTCTAATTGTAACAGAAACTGTTAGGTACAAGATTTTTACCTCAAAAATAGGCAGTAAGATTGTAGTGTCACGTAAAAGTTAGTTTTGATACCTACTTTCTATGGCTTAGAGTGTTTAATATTGCCATCAGCACCATCTAAACTACACTATGAATAATATAATTAGTTGAGCACCATTTCTGTAGGTAGATACTTTAGAATTATATGTATAGTTGTGCAATTAATTTTTTAATTTGTATAATAATTTGCCAGTAAATGCTACAAAGCCGAATCTCTTTATTAAATCCGATGCTTATTATTATTGCTGGAAACTGTACAAACACGTAATGCATGATAGATTAGTCATCATATCCATTATGCATGGGGCTGAATTTACTGATTACCTCTACATCATGTCGAAAAAGAGCTGATGACCTTCAAGTGGCTGCACAGATTTACATAAAAACATAGCTAAGAACACTCTCGATTAAGTTACCTTTCTAAAAAAAAAATATTCAAATCGGTTCACCCGTTTAGGGGCTATGATGCCACAGACAGAGTAACACACGCACACACAAACATTTCAAACTTATAACACCCCTCTTTTTGCGTCGGGGTTAATAAATAATTAATTAAGCTGTTTATTTATAGCAATTTTTACATGCAATTTTTACATGTTTGCAAGGATCACGATCATAACCGATTATTATTTTATTAATTATTATTATTGATTTTTTGAGATACATCTCGTTTTCCCGGAGCTGGGTTTTTTTTGAGCACTTACCTTAGTTTAACGGGTTCAGAGTCAGACTATCAAAAATGAAAATTTCTGCACATTAAAGTGATTGTCACTATGGTTTTGACTGGTCCAGAAATTAGTAAAACAGTGATTCCCAAAAATAAAAATACCTTCGTACTTACTACATTTTTAAATCGGTGTCTAAGCTGAGTTTTGCCTCAATCTTACCTAATGATTTATTTTATTTTATACTAGCTGTGACCCGCAACTTCGTCCGCGTGGATACCGTTTATTAGAGTTGGATAAATACTATTATATTATCCTCCTTGAAGTTAAAACTTACCTTATTCTAAATTTCGTCAAAATCGACTCAGTAGTTTAGCTGTGAAAGCGTTACTGATAGATAAACAGACAGAATTACTTCAAAAACTCTTACAACAAAGCAGTGATCCGCAGTTTCACCTAGGTTTTGTGAAAAAGTATAGGTAGGTAGGTATATTACATAGATGATGCCCGCGACTTCGTCTGTATTGAATTAGTATTTCGAGTAGGTTATTTTCTTCTCCAAGGTCCTAACTATCTTTAATAACAAAAATAAAAATTAAGAATCTTCGCCCGTATAATATGTATAACTCCTAACCACAAAAATTTGTTAGGTAACTATCTATTAGGTACATTACAAAGGCACATAGCGTTATAAACAAATCGGGTGCCAAAGTGCCTTAAATTTTAATATTGTCTTAAGTTTTCGCGATGACTATCATGTGTGACTATTAAATAAAACACTTTTTAACCGGATTTATCGCGTATATTTACATTTTAAATTTTAACAGTCGCTCGTGACCACGGGGTCTGCAAAGATACAGAAACGCCGAGTTAAAATGTAAAATATAAATTATACGCCATTAATCCGGTTAAAAAGTGTTTTATTTAATGCCTTCAATTTTAGTTAATTCATGCAATATCTTCATTAATTATACTTAGCTTATTGTTATTCTAGGTAAAGCTAAGTAGTTTTTGCGTGAAACAATAGCAAAAATCCATCCATCCAGCCATTATCAGTGTACATACAATACTACCTATAGTTATGTATGGCTGCTTTTCACTGCCAAACGGCTAAGCCAATATTAATGTGATTTGGTATAGTAGTTAACACATACGTTACTTTTTATTCCGAAGAAATCTACGGTTTCTGACTTCCAAGAGGCAGAAACGATCATGAAATAAATAAAACCTTGATTTCCATTTTATCTCTGTATGTACAGAAGGCAGTACATCAAGCGTTACAAATCTGTCAAAATTTTTTACTTGAATTTGAACTCTATGCCCTCGATAATAAGTTAAAATTGGTTGGGGAAATTTGACAGGTAATGTAACGCTTGTTCCTTCTGTACCTACCTATATTAAATCGCGCAAAAGCTTGCGCTCGCCTCCCGCCTTTTTATACCCTACCGCCGCGAGCCGCGTCGAGCGCGGCAACCGTTACGCAAAAATAATCCTTATATCATTCAGTACTCACGCGCAATGGGTTATTAGCGTATTTCATGTATAAGTTTGGTGTTTCTATACCGATTTCTATGATTCTTTTTTTATTGAATAGGTAATAATGTTATTTTTTTTATTAGGGATGAGTGAGAGTATTATAAACGTAAGAGTAAACAAATATAATCAGAAAGCTCCGAACTGCTAAGCTATCGGGATTTACATGTGTTATTGTGAGCCAACCATAAAATATAGACATATACTGTTGTGGGATATTTTTTATATAATTTTATGAAAAATATTTCTGTCATACATGATTTCTATGTAGTTTTAACCATAAAGGCTGCACACGCGACGGAAGCTTAAAAAATGCTCCCGTTTTTCCAACATTTCCCTTCACTGCTCTGCTCCTATTGATTGTAGCGTGATAATAAGTATACTATGACCTGCCCAGGAGTATAAAGAATAATTTTACCAAGTTTCGTTAAAATCCGTCGAGTAGTTTTTGTTTCTATAAGGAACATATACAGACAGACAGACAGACAAAAATTTTACTGATTGCATTTTTGGCATCAGTATCGATCACTAATCACCCCCTGATAGTTATTTTGAAAATATATTTCATGTACAGAATTGACCTCTCTACAGATTTATTATTAGTATAGATATAGATAGATATAGACATTTGATCCCCGGATCAAGTCTCCCATATAATATAATTTGTTCAAGTTCTAAATAATATTTCTTTTTGCAGAATTTTTCAAAAATGCCTCGGGTTTACAAAACTACATGAAAATTACATGAGTATCAATATAGGTATTGCGGCGAAGCCAAAATTCAATTAGATTGGCAGTTGATATAAATGTATAACTTTTTAAAACTTTGTATTTGTTACAATTTGATTTTATTTTACAATTTTGTGTTCCTTAAAAGTTCTTTAGTGTTAAATATCAAAACTTTAAGACTTCGCATAATTTTGAGACTGATTAAATAAGTTAAGCTTATTACAAATATCTCATTTTTAATAAATGATTACTTAAGCGGATACTGTTTGAGTCTAATTTTCTTCGGAAGTTTAACCAAAACCTAAACTACCTGCATAATTTTTCGCAGAAATATTGATTTTCCAGTTTAGATCATGTTGTCTGTCTGTAGGTATTTATGAATATGTAATTTTATTGTGACGAATCAACTGTCCCATTGCATAAGGGATACTTGATCTGCCCTGATCAAGTCTCCTGACAGGCCGAATCAAGTCTCCCATATAGTGGGGACACATGGTACAAACCCCTTTTTTTGAATAAAATTAAATATTAACTTATTTTATAACCTATATGTTTTGACTCCAATTAATGGATATGTGCTTGCTCTATGACATAACAAGAGGAACCTTAGATTGTCCAGAGTTAGTTGAAACCGTAAAATACAACGTTCCCACACGACGTTCTCGTCGTCATGTTCCATCTCTATTTAGCGCACCGCAGGCGACCTCCAACTATGTTCGTAACGCTCCAAGATCACGTTTGCCAACTACGTACAATAAAGTTTTCTCAAATATTGACATATTCAATACAAATAAAATCACCTTTAAAAAATGTGTAATAAAAAATCTAGAGGACAATAGAGAAGTATAATCATATGCAAATTAATTCAATAAATTTATCTAATTAATCAAATCTTTAGACTCAATAAATCAACAAACGTTAGTCTCTTCTATTTTTTAATGCATATTAATGTTTATTTGTTTATTCATGTGTGTGTATGTATGTCTAAAAAAGACTAACTATTTAATTAACTATATAATCTATACATATAATAAAATGGTAGGAAAGTCAAAACTGTACATTGAATATTTTTTTAAAAGAATACTTGGGGTATAATCTACAATCGAAACAGAAACAAAAAATATAGTTTTTAGAATTTTTGTCTGTTTGTCTGTTTGTCTTTCCGGGATAAACTCAAAAAGTACTGCATGGATTTACTTCAAATTTGGCATGAAGATAGTTAAGAAGTCAGGTCAACATATAGGCTACATATTATCACGCTAGCAGTGTTATAATCGTAGGTGCGTTTGGTGCTGCATAGCGTTCACGCAGACGACGTCGCGGGCAGCAGCTAGTTGTTATAATATTATCATTGTTTTTTTTTTTTTTTGGGTTACTTCTTTGTATAAATATCTAAGTATATCTATTTTACATAAAAAAAATATATATATTGCATAATAAATCGACAACATAAATAAATATTTAAAACTTGATAATAATTATTAAAAAAAAACAAAAGCAAATCATAAATTTGCATCCGATGATATTTAGGAAAGTAAAGAAAACAAAAAAGGAAATTACTAAAATTAAATAGTAAACCCAATATCTTCTTCCTTGGACCACACACCATTTCAAAATTACCGTCAGTGCTTATTTGTCAGATCACTGGATATTTACTGTCGAATTCATAGAGAATTTGTCCACGTTAAAACAGCGTTACAGAGGGTTTACAAAGCACAACCAAAAAAAGGTGATTCATAGACGATAAATGACATTGTAAACATACTATAACGGCTTTCTAAACATGTCAAATTTACAATCAGCATGAGGCTTCTTTAAGCCCATTTTACCGGCCGAGTCTACCCGAAGGTTAACGAATATTAACGAGTTATTGAAATTGATAATTTGAGTTTCACAGTTTCACTCTTCGTCTTCCTTCCTAGTTCCCTGTGATTATTTTTTTCGTCGCGTCAATTTGTGGTCAGTGATGGATGGAAGTCGTCGTGGCGCCGTGGTTACTGTGTGTATCATACGATATCATAGGTTAAGCAACATTCGGCGCGGTCGGTACTTTGATGGGTGACAGCCGACCATTCATATTACTCACGACGACTTCCGTGCTTCGGAGGGCACGTTAAACAGTCGGTACCGGGTGCTGTATACTTGTATACAGTAGTCGTTAGGGTTTGTCAGAAGCCATCTAGGCGCCCTAAAAAATTCTGGCATCCACCACCCAGCACTGGGCCAGCTTGGTGGATTATGGCCTATACCTTCTCTGCACCCAGGGGAGAGACTCATGCCCTGCAGTGGGCTCATTACAAAGAGTTGTGATGATGATGATGATGATGGATGTGATGAACAATTTGATTAACATACAGCTGATAGCTCGTATTGATGCAAATAGAGTGCGACGTAGGAGAAAGGAGTACCGACGAAGAAAAGACCCTTTTACTCTAGACGATATTGAATTTAAAAAGAGATATCGCTTTAATAAAGATACTGTACGGCGTATTACCGATTTAGTTCGTAATGAAATTACGCGATATCCAAGAGGTTTTGCAGTATCCCCTGAGCTACAGGTGCTGACAGCGTTGCGGTGCTGGGCGAGAAATGAGGTTAGTACAGGGAGTGTGTTTCCATCTGAGTGCGGTGAGAGGATGTGAAGATGAGTCTGTTGTAATTATATTGACCATTTCTGGCTCTTTATTTTCCTTGCCTCACAAAAGAAAATCTCACTTTAAGGCGATAGGTATTACAAAGAGGATATCTCTTGTGAAGCAAAGCCATGTACACCCTGTACAGAGTTCATATTTTATTGTAATACTTGTACGTATTTCACCCACAATAACAATATTTTATTTCAATAATTTCAGGTTCAGGATGACAGTGGTGAGCTTCGTGGCATAAGCCAAGCTACTGTATGCCGCATTTGCGCTAGATTAGCAAGAGCTCTTGCCCAATTAAGTAAAGAGTTCATTTTCATGCCCAACACTGTGCAGGAGCAAGAACAGGTGATGAGGGAGTTCCGAGCAATCAGGAACTTCCCAAATGTAAGCGGGGCAATAGATTGCACACACAGCCGCATTAAAAAAACTGGTGGTATTTTTCCAAGAATAGTCGGGAGTCGGGGCACAGAAAATTTAAATGAACGAAGGCACTGAACAAGGCGATAAATCTATAATAATTTGTGACGAAACTGACGAAAACAAAAATAAGTAATGAAATGAAATGTCTGTATCGACCTGTCAAATGCCAATTATAACTGCAAGTAAATGAAATATCCATAGCCCTAGGGCAAAAAAAACACAATTTTATCTCTAGTGCCATGAAATGCGACGTTTCCGCTCATGCGTAATGTAATCCGTATAATAACGGTGTATTAGTTAAAATAGGATTTTCAGATGTCTATGAATCACCTTCACTTACAACACACTATAAACCTTAAAGAGTGTTGTAGCTAAAATGCACTTTAAATGCTTTTTAACTATTTTCTATGAATTTGACTGTTAGTTTGCCTCGCCGTTGTATGTCGTCTAAGAATGTAAATTGTGCAGGGTAGGTTATTTTATAATAGTTTGGATGATGGATGCTGTTACTATTGAGCTAATTAATTCTGTTTTTATGTTCTTATTTTATTACTTGTCATTACGAGTTTTAGTATATGAATAATGATGTAGAAAAAATAATAAGTTTGTTTAGAATAGAATAATTATGTATTAACGTTTGTATGTAACGTCCAACTTGTATTTAAGGGAAACCTATAATTAGCCTTATTTTTAGTATTTATCAAACTTTGTATTATTGTATTATGTAACGCTGTTGGTTTTCTAAATAAAGTAAAATAAAAAAAAAACATTTGTTTGAAAGTAGCAGTACGGTGACTGGACGCTGTGGTAGAAAAAAAGATAAGCTGTATATTCAATACCAGAAACTCGCACTTTACAGCAATAACGCATATTGTATGGCCATCCGAGTATTTAATAAATTACCCTGTCAAATTAGAGAATTGCCTGTGATGAAATTTAAAAATACTCTATTCAATTAACTTTTAAACAAAATGTTTTTCAACACACTTGCTCGTAAAGTGAGCGTTATTCTATTGAATTTAGAACTATAAACTGGGCTATAAGTCACGCGTGCATAATATATTATGCCCTAGTGCATAATATAATGAATCCTACAAAGTTGAATTGTACCTTTGTGCAAATTACATGCGAGTAAACAGAGCATATTTTATTGGTCCGGGTTATACATTAAATATTTTCAGAAACAACAAAGAGGTTTTATACCACTTCAAATCCATATACATTATTAAATGTTTGCGCCTTATATTAGTAAAACAAATTTGTATATCAAACAAATTATTCACAATTTACAATAATTTGTTATAAAATATTAAAATATTTGCATTTACCACTCCAAATTAAACATTTTCACTTAAAATAGGCTGTATAGGTATGCTATACAGACATTGACACATTTGGCGGAAAAAAAAACGTACGCGCATGCGCGAGGTTCGGCGCCATTTTTCAATCACAATTCACAGCTTTGTTATCAAATGTGTTTGTTATTTTATGACCACGTATGTCTGTCTTTTACTCACAAGTGTGTTGAAAAACGTCGTATGTAACAAGTGAGCGAAGTTGCTAATTACAGTCGAGGCTTAATAATGAGCCGAGACTGTAATTAGCAACGCTCACGAGTATAATATACTATTATGACATTCGTACATATTTGAATGATAAAGATCTATGACATTTAACAACTAAATTTTCTATTTATCTTTCTGTTTGTATCCTGAACTAGTATATATATACTATATTTTTTTTTATTTATTTGACATTTCTTTGTATGACTTAGCTGTATTTAATTTTTTATTTAATTTAATTTTAATCAAAGTTGACATTAGGTATAATTTTAATTTTACAGGACATACCTACACTAAAATTTTAATTTTAATCTGAATTGAAGTTGACATTTGGTACAATTTTAATTTAATTTTAGTTGAATTGGCATTTTATCAGACAAACATTGTAATTTGAATTGTAGACCTGACCTAGCTTAATCAAAAAATGACATGTATATTTGCACGCTGAAACTACGGCAGTATGTGATTGGACATATAAAATAATTTAAGACCTACTTACTTGTAATAATATATACCAGCAAATAAAGAATTTATTATTATTTATTAGAAAGGTGACTTAATCGAGAATGTTCTTAGCAATGTTTAATTGATTTTTTTTAATATATGATTGTTTTCTTTTTTTACATAAGCTTCTCTATCCACAAAAAAAATTAAAATGGGTATTTCATTTTTTAAATGCTAATCGTAATATTCTAATTGTAGCAGAAACCTCAAAAATAGGCAGTAAGATTGTAGAAGTGAGTACCTATTGATACCTACTTTCTATGGCTTATTTTTTTTTTTAAATAAATTTATTAACGGCATGGATACAGGTCCTTAAGCCTATCTTATTTATAAAATAACATTAATTAAATTTTCTCTTTCTATGGCTTAGAGTGTTTAGTATTGCCATCAGGACCGTCTAAACTACACTATGAATAATGTAATTAGTTGAGCACCATGTCTGTAGGTAGATACTTAAGAATTAAATGTAGATATAGTTGTGCAATTAATTTGCCAGTAAATGAAAGGTAGACAATGCTCTACAAAGCCGAATCTCTTTATTAAATCCGATGCTTAGGTATTATTATTGCTGGAAACTGTACAAACACGTAATGCATGATTAGTGATCATATCAATTATGCATGGGGCACCAGTTTTGAAGTTTTGGGAGACAAAGCGATATCAAACAATAGTATAATTATAAAAATTTTTTTATTTTTAACCGACTTCAAAAAAAGGAGGTTATCAATTCAAGCCGTACGAAAAGCACCATCTGCTCCAATACGAACAGGATTATGCGAACTATCCTTGCTGCAGCATCAGGTCTCTATTAATCTCGATATTTGTCACTAACAATAAGTTTAAAACTCACCAACACTAAAATAAAAGAAACAAACTTGTATACCTACAGACAGTTGTGTCCACGTTGAATCAATTAACTATATCGTCAGTGGAAAGGATAAAATGCTAAACTGCCAAAATGACATTTGTGGAAAATCGAGTTGAAAATATATTTTTTTCAGAAAAAAAATTATACCTCTTATATTTCTAGAGTTAGAAAGATGCTATAAAGAGACGAAGTAGGTATCATTAGATTTTTTGCCTAAATATTCAGCATAACTGTGACGTTCTATCTCTTTCCGTTACTAAAATAAGTGTCGCTTTAGCAAAAAAACGCTGAAAAGTAAGAAAAAACTGTTCAAGAAAAAAATGCTAAACTCTATCAACTTTGAAAAACCAACTCATCAATAAATGCTAATATACGGCAATAGTCTCTTATCCATTCAACGGTAAATACTAATCTACTTTAAGTTGTCAAATTATATGACTTTTGAAGTACTTTTTCTATAAATTTTAATAAATATGTTCATTATTTGTAAATTGTAATCTCACCGATATCCTCAAAGGAAGTAGCGAGTCATTCCCCCTACGATTGTCATTCGACTACTCACTGGGAAGTGTCTGTAATTAAAAAAAAATAAGTTTACTGGAAATAAATAAGTACCTTTTTTTATCCACTCATCGAGCCCTTTTCAATAAGCCTAAACAAGATATTTTTTCTGTTAGTTGTGGAGAAGTTAGGTACTCTGGAGACTATCCTGGCTGAAGCATCAAGTCAAGGTCGCCAAATTATTACATGTTATTTGATTTGCTATATGTATCCAGTTTCAACTCCATCAGTGCAGTAGAAGTATACTAAGAGTCCATAAAATTACTGATTACCTCTACATCATGTCGGAAAAGAGCTGATGACCTTCAAGTGGCTGCACAGATTTACATAAAAACATAGCTAAGAACACTCTCGATTAAGATACCTTTTTTAAAAAAAAAAATCAAATCGGTTCACCCGTTTAGGGGCTATGATGCCACAGACAGAGTAACACACGCACACACAAACATTTCAAACTTATAACACCCCTCTTTTTGCGTCGGGGTTAATAAATAATTAATTAAGCTGTTTATTTATAGTTCCCGCCTGAAGAATAAAACTTGCAATTTTTACATGTTTGCAAGGATCACGATCATAACCAATTATTATTTTATTAATTATTATTATTGATTTTTTTGAGATACATCTCGTTTTCCGGAGCTGGGTTATTTTTGAGCACTTACCTTAGTTTAACGGGTTCAGAGTCAGACTATCAAAAATGAAAATTTCTGCACATTAACGTGATTGTCACTATGGTTTTGACTGGTCCAGAAATTAGTAAAACAGTGATTCCCAAAAATAAAAATACCTTCGTACGTACTACATTTTTAAATCGGTGACTAAGCTGAGTTTTGCCTCAATCTTACCTAATGGTAAGTGTAAGTAGATGAAGTCGAAGATGAGCAAACGAACTGGTTTTTAATAAAACGTTTTTAGGACACATCACCGCTGGAGTGGTGATATTTGGCGATAGATTTCAGTCAGCTGACTCTCAAGGGACTCCCAACTACCGCCACGTTTATCCAGGGATGGTACGGTTAATCTAAGCCGACCCTATACAGCCAAAAAATTTCGTATACTTGCCTACTTAACCTTTATATAAGTATATAATTAGATATAATCTAAATACTTGGGCTGTCATGATGAGTATTACTCCATGCTGGACTGCGAGCAAAAGAAAAACATAGAATGTACCAACTGCTTCTCTTCCCGGGCATACTGTAAAAGTTAGCTAAGGGACATAGGTTTTATTGGATTTTGTGGCCGATAGGCTGACCCTCTGTCACTGCAATAGTCTCTCTCTATCATACTAATACCTACCTTCAAATTTGTCAAACGTGATATCAGATGGTTTTAAAGCCTCTGTTGTTCTGTCTACACTATACTACTGTAATGGGTACAGGCGTGAAGTTTTGTATGTATGTATGGTAGAACAGTTTTATCATATTGAAACGCGGCATTAGAAGCTCTGAAAGCGTTACAGATATTCAGGCCGTCAGAGTTACTTCAAAAACTTTTATCAAATGGTTTTGCACCGCGGATTCACCTGGGCTCTATGCAAAAGACATAAAAAAAATCTAAAGTACCTACAGTAAAAATAAACATGGGAATAGGGAATAGGAAATTTAAAGGTAAAAGTACTGGGCGCTAATAAATGTCTGCAAAGGATTATGTATTTATGATTAGATACTTATATACTTTATTACTACCTACATACCATAATAGGGGCCTATACAATGTTGGTATGGAGTAATAAACTATGTAGGTATTTATACAAACCCGCATATTATGTATAAGCCTATGCCTTTCGTAGGTATTCCTGTTTTATTGTTACTGCAGTATTTTTTGAAAGTCTTTTCCAAAAAACACGGGTAAACCTGCAAAGCTCAGCTTTCTTGTAGCCCTGTCCCTAAGTCGATTTTGACGAAATTTACAAGAGTAAGTTTGAAATTCAAGGAGGATATACAACGTGTAACATAATGAAGAGATAATACTTAAGGGGATTGTATGTTTGGTGGTGAAGTTTATAAGTAACAGTAACATAAACTTGTAATCCTTACGGTTGGTTCGGAAAACAAGTTCAAAGTTTAGATCAAAATATCGAAGTGTCAACCCTAAAAACAGCTGTTACCTTTTGATAGAATCTATTCGATAACAGATGGCGTTAAAATAAAGCGATAAGTAACCAAGAGAGATACTACAAAGTGTAATTTTGTGCCTACTAAATTAGACGACAACAACGTCTCGGGAATGTTTTTTTCGGTAGTATCTAAGTGCAGAATATTTTTAAAACTACCTTTTCACCAGTATGTGCGTTTATCACGCGGTTTACCAATTTAAAACTCTACTGAAATAATAGATTTGCACGTTCGAACCGACAACACGTTAATTTTAACTATCCGTGAGAATATATTTTCTTAACCTTAAACTATGATACATCACTGACAAGGATATTTAACTTCTTGTTTATTCTCACACACTTACAACTATCATCACCACCATACAATAAAGCTTGAAATAAATTTTAAGTAATCCAGCAGTCTGCATAATTTTTATAGTCTATGAAATAGCAAGTTCGATGCCCTTTGTCTGCCGCGGATCGCTCGCTCGCTACTCCCGGGCTCTCACGTTTAAGTGTTACGTATTTTAAAAACGTTTAATACTTAAAAGTCGCACTGTTTGTGGTTATGAACGGATGCTGAGGCTCGGTAGCCTTCTATTTCTAATACTTAACAACATACATGATCGAAATACATTTACGACTAAAATCAAAAATGTTATCAAATTAAGCATAAGTAATCATAAATTTAAGAGAAACGTAAAACAAAACATTAATTTAGGTACTCTCAATAAACTATGATATCAAACTTGTCATACAAAAAACTATCACATTTCTTTAGAAATACGCTATTGCAAGAAACTAATATGAAATTATTACAAATCTATCGGTAGGTATTACGTGGAAATTCTTTCGCACGGCGTCAAATCGCAACTTTGCTTGGTGGTAGGATCCCTTCTGGGTCCGCCTGGCTAGCGACCACCCTTTATATAAAGTCTGCCGCCAAATGTTACCGCTCCGGCGGTAATGTGTTCCGGCAATATTGTATAAAGAGCCAGTTCCTTCCCAAACCCGTGTGCTTTCATCTTCGACCTCATCGTCACTTACCATCAGGTGCGATTGAGGTCAAACGCGGGTTTAGTCACTTATAAAAAAAAAAAAAAAAAAAAACCTACCTACCTAATGAAGAGAGACTCAAATAGACAATCAAACTTACCCATAATTCTAATAAAAAACGAAGAAATATCCTCTCTCTCTTACATTCAAACTTTCTAAGAATTATAATAGGAAACATATTCGGTAAATACCTTTGATTTTGTAAACCTCAAACTATGATACAATACTTACAGCTTCTTGTACTTCTTGTATTCTCCCATACTTATAACTATCAATACATACGACAACAAAGCATTAAATTAATAAAATTAGCAACTAAGTAAAGTCGTTTTCATAAAAGATAACCCGTGCATAGCTCTTATAACAAACACACAAGGTGTATTATCGCTCAAATCGCGGGACTTCTTTCGGCGTCTCGTCGCGAACTTGCGCCTTTCGGAATTATACCCTTTGAGATTTACCGCCGCCCGCCGCGTCGCTTCCAAGCCAAACTAAAGGTTGTTCCGTTCAATATTTATTATGAACAAATTCTCAACTCAACGAATTTTTTTATTTAAAAAAGTTAAATTACTGATGACTAACTAATTATTGTTTTTAGTTGCGGTTGTTTCAGGCAGCTGAAATTATATTCAAACGCTATAGGGAAAAATATCCTAAGTACCTATACCTGTCCTGAAACTTTATTTTTTTATGAGGAATCTTTATCTTTTATTATGATTCTCTTTCTTGAGAAACAAAATGGATTAATTTCTTTATTTAAAATGTGTGAAGCGTAAAAATAAGTTACGTGAATTAACAAATAACAGTTTTTAATATTTTGATATTGAACAAACAACTTAAAAACTATTGAAGTGATTTCACGATTGAAAACTATTTATTTGTAACAGAATAACTTAACAATACAAAAACATAATATAATGAAGTCATTTCACTGTATTATGAAATAAATTGGGTACTAAGATTTTGTTTATCATATCGCTATAGGTGCGGAAAAACCCTAAAAAAATTAGGTACTTACTAGAGAACTGTTTGGTTCGGTTATTAGTAAAATTAATAGAAATTTATTTCAGTTCTTTCATGTCCGTTTTGAAGTGTGCACGTCGCTATTTTATTCGAAGTTTTCTTAAAATTTCTCGACTTGAAAGTATTGGAGAAAGTATTTTTATACGACATGTGTATTCAAACAACAAATGTTACGATATGATTCTGTATGTTGGAGCCGCTAGTAACCACAGCATCAACGAAGCTCGAAGACTTTACAGGCAGCGGTTTGTGGAGTGCAGGCCGGCAGCTGAACAGCGCCACTTACCCGGCTATGGCGTGTTTTGAAGCATGAGTCTGCGGCTCAGAGCGCCGGTTCTTTTCACGCGAAACCCAGCGCAGCCACCTTCGCGTTCCGAGAACTTAGAAGAGCAAGTCTTGGATCATTTCGAGGAGGATCCGAGGAGCAGCACTGGACGAGTCGGCGCTCTTTTGGATGTCAATCACATGGTGATATGGCGCACGCTTAGTGATGATGGCCAACATCCTTATCATTCCCGATGGACGCAAGAGCTGATACCAGCGGATTTGTGACCTCCTCGGATAGGCTTTTGTCGGTGGCACAAACGTCATGTGGATGTGTGTGTATTGAAAAAGAAGGCAGAAATTGTGAGCCGTTTTTGTAATTCTGGCCAAGTGTAAGGGAAACCCTAGATACAGTTTGTGAGTGTTTTTACGCAAAGTGAACTGAAGTGAGTTTCTCAGATATTACAAATTTAAGTTGTAATAATTATAACAAACACTCTTTATTGTCATTAAACGTAGAAATAATTATGTACACAATATTTAAGCGATTTAAAAAGCTTTAAGCGATTTCTTTCAGGCAACCCGATTTCTTCCGGGCAACCCGTTTATTATTAATAAATAGAAACTTGAAATTTGTACTAACATGTTGTTTTATTTGTTTTCATTAGCTAGGTAGTGTGATAAAAATTGTGTCATTCAATGTGCCAAACGATAGGTAAGTAACAATCAGCTGCGCTGATATCCGCGCTACTCGCAGTGGGCGGCCGCGGCGGCGCGGCGCGTATCGCTCGCTATTCAGCCGGTGCGGGAAAGGTCATAAGGTCACTGATTGCGGCGGCGCAAGTCTATTTTTAGCTTGTTAGGTTGACTAGGGTTGTCAAAATATTTTATTGTAAAATAATTTAAAAAAATTGTATGAAAGTCTATACCAGCACTGATCATGCTAATTCTTTTACTGTACATTCTACGTATGGGATAGAAGCTAACCCTAAAGTTTTATCTCTCCATTTTGTTACACGTTGTATACAACAAATAGACTTGCGCCGCCGCAATCAGTCACCTTATGACCTTTCCCGCACCGGCTGAATAGCGAGCGATACGCCGCCCTGCCGCCGCGGCCGCCAACTGCGAGTAGCGCGGATATCAGCGCAGCTGATTGTTACTTACCTATCGTTTGGCACATTGAATGACACAATTTTTATCACACTACCTAGCTAATGAAAACAAATAAAACAACATGTTAGTACAAATTTCAAGTTTCTATTTATTAATAATAAACGGGTTGCCCGGAAGAAATCGGGTTGCCTGAAAGAAATCGCTTAAAGCTTTTTAAATCGCTTAAATATTGTGTACATAATTATTTCTACGTTTAATGACAATAAAGAGTGTTTGTTATAATTATTACAACTTAAATTTGTAATATCTGAGAAACTCTTATGGCACTTATTTCAATCGACATTCAGTTCACTTTGCGTAAAAACACTCACAAACTGTATCTAGGGTTTCCCTTACACTTGGCCAGAATTACAAAAACGGCTCACAATTTCTGCCTTCTTTTTCAATACACACACATCCACATGACGTTTGTGCCACCGACAAAAGCCTATCCGAGGAGGTCACAAATCCGCTGGTATCAGCTCTTGCGTCCATCGGGAATGATAAGGATGTTGGCCATCATCACTAAGCGTGCGCCATATCACCATGTGATTGACATCCAAAAGAGCGCCGACTCGTCCAGTGCTGCTCCTCGGATCCTCCTCGAAATGATCCAAGACTTGCTCTTCTAAGTTCTCGGAACGCGAAGGTGGCCGCGCTGGGTTTCGCGTGAAAAGAACCGGCGCTCTGAGCCGCAGACTCATGCTTCAAAACACGCCATAGCCGGGTAAGTGGCGCTGTTCAGCTGCCGGCCTGCACTCCACAAACCGCTGCCTCTAAAGTCTTCGAGCTTCGTTGATGCTGTGGTTACTAGCGGCTCCAACATACAGAATCATATCGTAACATTTGTTGTTTGAATACACATGTCGTATAAAAATACTTTCTCCAATACTTTCAAGTCGAGAAATTTTAAGAAAACTTCGAATAAAATAGCGACGTGCACACTTCAAAACGGACATGAAAGAACTGAAATAAATCTCTATTAATTTTACTAATAACCGAACCAAACAGTTCTCTAGTAAGTACCAGTGTTTATTCACTTAGTATTATTTCCCTTTCCTTAGAATTCGCTCTTGTGGTAAAAGTATTGATGCTTTCCGATAGATGTCATTATTCTCAATACGGTAAAGATTATGTTCCATTTTAAACCAATAAATGTCACTTTTGCTCAACGGTTCCTGAAAAAATATATTGTGCTTTAAGTAGTTGATACAAAATTAATATTATTTTATCCGCTTTATAAGATGATATATTTAATATTTAAATTGAATCATAAATACAAAAAATCGTAGATTTTTCTAATTGGGTGCGTTCTACGCAGTTAGAGTAACTAATTGGGTGCGTTTCAAGCATATGAAAATGTCTTTTTATGACTGCAAAAAATACCCAATACATTATTTAATCCATAGTGGATAGTGACATGAAATAGATTTTATGCAATGATTTATATTAGGAAAATCTTGAACTTTTTTGTAATACTGCTATATAATACTAGTTGTCAAAACATTGACAGCTCTACTATGTTGATGCACAAAATGTCAAAACGAAAGTGATTGAGAGACTGACATGAGTGAAGAATGAATTTTTTCATTCCGTTTCCTCCCGTGACTCGAGAATGTGCTCTGGATTGTGTTTTATAAATTTTCTACAACTTTGGCAAGCTCCCGGACTCTGAATTCTTCGCATAATACGTTACAAGGACACCGAAAAAAAAACCTAATAAATCACGCAACTGCTAAATTGTTTTTTATTTACTTCAATACATAGACTTTGATTGAACTGCTGGATTCATCATACCCAAACCTGATTAGCCCGTAATTTTATGAATGTAGCTATTCCAAAGTCTAAGTTATTGTTTAAAATTACCCTTCTTGAGAATACAAGCTAGAGCGGCGCAGCTGGGTTTTGGTTGACGAGGTACGGTTGTTTTCCGCTAGATCGCGCTAGTACCAAATTTGTTAGTGACGACTCTATACCAGTATATATAAGTTACTCTATGGTAAGTACCTAATTTTTTTAGGGTTTTTCCGCACCTATAGCGATATGATAAACAAAATCTTAGTACCCAATTTATTTCATAATACAGTGAAATGACTTCATTATATTATGTTTTTGTATTGTTAAGTTATTCTGTTACAAATAAATAGTTTTCAATCGTGAAATCACTTCAATAGTTTTTAAGTTGTTTGTTTAATATCAAAATATTAAAAACTGTTATTTGTTAATTCACGTAACTTATTTTTACGCTTCACACATTTTAAATAAAGAAATTAATCCATTTTGTTTCTCAAGAAAGAGAATCATAATAAAAGATAAAGATTCCTCATAAAAAAATAAAGTTTCAGGACAGGTATAGGTACTTAGGATATTTTTCCCTATAGCGTTTGAATATAATTTCAGCTGCCTGAAACAACCGCAACTAAAAACAATAATTAGTTAGTCATCAGTAATTTAACTTTTTTAAATAAAAAAATTCGTTGAGTTGAGAATTTGTTCATAATAAATATTGAACGGAACAACCTTTAGTTTGGCTTGGAAGCGACGCGGCGGGCGGCGGTAAATCTCAAAGGGTATAATTCCGAAAGGCGCAAGTTCGCGACGAGACGCCGAAAGAAGTCCCGCGATTTGAGCGATAATACACCTTGTGTGTTTGTTATAAGAGCTATGCACGGGTTATCTTTTATGAAAACGACTTTACTTAGTTGCTAATTTTATTAATTTAATGCTTTGTTGTCGTACGTATTGATAGTTATAAGTATGGGAGAATACAAGAAGTACAAGAAGCTGTAAGTATTGTATCATAGTTTTAGGTTTACAAAATCAAAGGTATTTACCGAATATGTTTCCTATTATAATTCTTAGAAAGTTTGAATGTAAGAGAGAGAGGATATTTCTTCGTTTTTTATTAGAATTATGGGTAAGTTTGATTGTCTATTTGAGTCTCTCTTCATTAGGTAGGTAAGTTGCGATTTGACGCCGTGCGAAAGAATTTCCACGTAATACCTACCGATAGATTTGTAATAATTTCATATTTGAATTTCATATTGTATTATTATTTATATATAAATATACGCCGCACCACCTTATTACAACAATTTAAGTTATTCTTGTCCATCCTAAGGTTGCCTGGAAGCGAATATACAAAGGCTATACTATTTGAGTCACGAGTCAGATTCTAATAGAGGAGCTTTTGTTTATGCATATTACTTGACAATACCTAATCGAACTCAGTAAAAAAATTGACTGAAATGGATTAGCTTTTGCTCTTGTAATTTTCAAAGAAATGCAATGACAAAACCTAGTACTGTATAATACATATTCACTCAAATAGATAAGCTTTTGTCAAGTTGAAAAGTAGGTATATCTTTGTTTGATATATATTGCGATGAAAGAGATAAGCTACGAGAAGGGCTCCCGCACCGGAAGGCGGAATCAGTACGGTTAGGTGCGACGACGAGCGCAGCGAGGAGGAGCATGTTAGGTTGCATATAGTTATACACGTGCGCGAGCCGAGCGAGCGAAGCGAGCGGTGCCGCGGCAGCGGCCGGCGAAGCGCCATAAACCTGGTCAGCTATTATAGTCAACCCTGGACAATCCCGACATGGTCAAAAGTCAAACGTTAAGTCATCAAAATAACGATGGTCATAATGCATGCACATTTTATTTCTATCTTTGAAAATCAGAACAATTGCCATTTAAGTATCAAATTGAAGCCAACGATCGGTAAATATCGATATCAAATGGGATAGCTTTTGTTGCTGCAATGTTCAATTGAAGTTATCTCACAAAGTCTACACGACTTCAGTCAATTTCTGTACTAGAATGGATTAGGGTTTGGGCAAGTTTTTGTCATACAAAAGCTAAGCCAGTTCAGTTTGCACTTTCACTCTAATGGTATAGCTTTTTGTAAATACGCTGCCTGGAAGAGATCGCTCTTAGCGATAAGGCCGCCCATTGTACCCTATTTTTTTTTATGTTTTCATTCTTACTGTATTTTATAATATGTGGTGTGCAATAAAGAGTTTTGTATTGTATTGTATTGTATTAGTTTCTTGCAATAGCGTATTTCTAAAGAAATGTGATAGTTTTTTGTATGACAAGTTTGATATCATAGTTTATTGAGAGTACCTAAATTAATGTTTTGTTTTACGTTTCTCTTAAATTTATGATTACTTATGCTTAATTTGATAACATTTTTGATTTTAGTCGTAAATGTATTTCGATCATGTATGTTGTTAAGTATTAGAAATAGAAGGCTACCGAGCCTCAGCATCCGTTCATAACCACAAACAGTGCGACTTTTAAGTATTAAACGTTTTTAAAATACGTAACACTTAAACGTGAGAGCCCGGGAGTAGCGAGCGAGCGATCCGCGGCAGACAAAGGGCATCGAACTTGCTATTTCATAGACTATAAAAATTATGCAGACTGCTGGATTACTTAAAATTTATTTCAAGCTTTATTGTATGGTGGTGATGATAGTTGTAAGTGTGTGAGAATAAACAAGAAGTTAAATATCCTCGTCAGTGATGTATCATAGTTTAAGGTTAAGAAAATATATTCTCACGGATAGTTAAAATTAACGTGTTGTCGGTTCGAACGTGCAAATCTATTATTTCAGTAGAGTTTTAAATTGGTAAACCGCGTGATAAACGCACATACTGGTGAAAAGGTAGTTTTAAAAATATTCTGCACTTTGATACTACCGAAAAAAACATTCCCGAGACGTTGTTGTCGTCTAATTTAGTAGGCACAAAATTACACTTTGTAGTATCTCTCTTGGTTACTTATCGCTTTATTTTAACGCCATCTGTTATCGAATAGATTCTATCAAAAGGTAACAGCTGTTTTTAGGGTTGACACTTCGATATTTTGATCTAAACTTTGAACTTGTTTTCCGAACCAACCGTAAGGATTACAAGTTTATGTTACTGTTACTTATAAACTACACCACCAAACATACAATCCCCTTAAGTATTATCTCTTCATTATGTTACACGTTGTATAGTACCTACCTACTTAATTCTTATTTATCCAACTGCGATAGCCTATATTAACGCGAACAAAGACGCGGGCAACAGCTAGTACAAAATAATTCAGTTAAGTCAAAACATCTTATGTAAAACACCTTTAAGCGAAGTATGTATGACAATGTGGCATTTTCTACCACTTTTTTATCACTATGCACAGGTACAGTACTTCCTATGGTTTAAAACTTAAGTCATAGAAAGTAGGTATCAATAGTAACTTTTACGTGACACTACAATTTTAATTATCCAAATTGATTCATCCGTTTGGGAGCTATGATGCCACAGACAGAGTAACACATGCACACACACGAACACAGACACAACAAACTTATAACACCCCTGTTTTTGCATCAACGGTAAAAATAATTCATTAAACAATAATTTTTTTAGTTGATGCCTGAAGAATATATCTGGCTATTTTCACATGTTTGCAAGTAAGGATCACAATCATTACTATTTTTTTACTAGGTATTATTATTATTTAATGTATATATCAAAAAGGATATTCTCTCTAAAAGAGGTAAGTTATTTAACAATGCGGGCCTAAAACTAAGCATGTTAAAGTTGTGTTGTTTCGTTTACGTTTGTTCCAGACGTTAGAAACTTCCTTGTGATACGGCAGGTGTTAAGTATAATAGATTTTTGTATGGTATTAGTAAGGTGGTGTGGTATATTTAAAGTTTCTAAACTGGTTCTAAAATGTTTTGGTATGATGCCTGTTGATGAAGCCACTAGTGGTACTATTTGTACAGTCTCTGCTCTCCATTGTCGTCGTAATTCTATTGCTAAATCCAAGTATTTATTTAATTTTTCGTTGATTGTTTTTTGTATGTTATTTGTATTGGGAACTATTATTAATAATAATAATAATAAGAAAACTGGAGAAAACCGAGAAAAATAATAATAAAACTCTCTATTATACACCAACATGGTTACATAGTTTAAATGAAATAACAATTACAATTAACATACAACATACTTACCTATTATGATTGACTTTTTCCCCTAAGCTGGGTTTTTTTAATATGGAAAATGAGCATTCTCATTTGAGATTGTAATGTTGAATAAAACATAGTGGTTACTTTCTACTATAAAGCAGAAGAATTAATTTGTTCAAATGCCCTTATCTGTGAAACTACCACTCAGAATGCAATTTGATGACTTAAATATTTATAACTTAATTTATGCAACAATTTAGCTTAATTTCCGCATAAATAATTAATAGAAAATACCAAAGTGATATAACAATAAGTGATGTAATGGTTTAGTATCTGTTCAAATATGTTTATATTATTAAATAAAATAACTTCTATATATAAACAAACACACATTCCAAAAGCTTTGTAAATATTTCACATCCTATTTCTGTAAAAATTATATATAATATCATGCTTCTTATCAACTGTAGCATTGGGTTTACATAACGAAAATATTTTATGTTCTTTAGGCCTAGGTTGAGGTTTATAAATATAATTTCAACCACAAATCATTTTGAAAATATTGTGCAATAAATTACAATTCTACTATTCAACGTATTTCCTCAAGACCTCAACAAAAAAAAAGTTCCCGTCAAGTATGCAATGACTTTTGATGTGTTTATATTAGCAGTATGAGCACTTTGATGGTAGTATGAAATTACTCAGTAGGAATAGTTTGATAATGGCACTGAATGATTTTGTGGTTCAAGGTTATAGCAGAAATTAAACTATTTGTTAGTTTTTATAATAAATATTTACTCTTATATCAGTCAATTTATATAATAACATTAACCTAATCTAGTGAGGCACTAAGTATAACCAAATATCTTTGATATTTAACTGTAAGTACCCATATAAAATATTTTACCCATTTGGTAGAACAAACATAAACAATAATTATATCTTATTAAATACAAAGATTCAATAATAAATGCCAATCATGTAATGTGCCAGTGCTCTTACATTCCTTCTTCTTAATATTCCACCTTCATAACATAAAGCTCATACTGAATCTTTGTTTATCACAATTTTAATTTTAATTTAAACTTTTATCATACTCGAAGAGCTTGAGTTACTTTCCACTGTGGAAGTGGCTGGAACATCAGTCCTAGGTCTCCTGAATAACAGAACATGAGGCTCAGGGCTATGCACCATAAAATGAAGCCATCCTGGACTTTGCTGAACTCCAAGATTACGCCATTCAGTCTCCGTCATAAGATGTGATTTTGGAACCAATCGAGCAATGTCCGGTGGCAAGATAACATGCCTGTAAGAAAAAAACAATGGGTATTACCATTTCGAAAGCAATATAACAATATTCAAAATACTTTTATTGCAAGTATCAATGAATATAATAACAGGAGTGTCTCATGGCAAAATGTAAACAAAATCCATACCTATATTCATACGAGTCGTCTTGATACCGCTCGGAATATTGAATCTGATCCACTGGCATTGTTAAATATTTCCTAGTCCTAACAAGCTAAACTTTTCAAAAGGATATAATAACTTCTAGAAAAATTTAAAATTCAAAATATGTAACGAGGGACTCGAGGCATCGAAACAAAACTAACGACATTGCTTGCTTGCTTGCCGTACTGGCTGGCTGTCACATAAATGACTTTGACAGCTGACGTCGGACTAGTGCCAATGTGCCAATAATGGTATTAACAGGTATAATCTGCAGAAACGCTTGTGCCCTATGCATACTTCTTCTACAGCGTAGACAGTACATAAGTCCCAAGTACCAAAATATTTAAAGTTTTAGAGTTCCCGATTATACGTGAGTGTACTGAGGTACTATTGGCTTCGGCCATTTATGTAATGTCTATCGATTGATGCCTAATTTTGAAAAATGTCAGTTAAAAGGACGATAAAGTAGCAAGTGACACTCCGGACAAACAGGTTGGCAACACTGACCTCTATATTTACCACTGGACTGGCTGTTCCGTAAGTTTGACAGCTATTTTTTTGTGCCTATTTGAAGCGCCACTAGCGAGTAGCGAGTGTCCGCAGAACAAATTTTGACGTATATTGCAAGTGGCCGCCAGAGAAGTGCTTGCTTATTGTTAAGTGATTTTATATTTTTTAAATATTAATTCGAATTTTATGTTGTTATTGTTATAAGCATTATATAAAAGTTATCAAGAATGAGGACATGTGACATATGTGTAAGCGACTAGTTTTAGTACCACGGACACTCGCTACTGCTCGCTACGTCCGACAGCGCCAAAATGGCGATTATCAAACGGGCACAAAAGCACTTTGACAGCCGCCAGTCCAGTGGTAAATATAGAGGTCAGTGGGTTGGCAATCAAAGTACCTATTCCCATTTTCTTAGTTATGATAAGTACCAACACTATGAAACGATTATTATCATTATGATGAGACGTTATTGGTAGTTTTTTATAGCTGTTGTTTTTAGTGATAAAAGTATTTAATCGATAATCATGTGGTTGATTATTTTAACTGTTTTTTATTTATCGATGTATTCATCGTAAAGATTTTGAAATATTTGTATAAGTGGTAAAAATATTGACATGATAGGTATTTTCACCACAAAGTTGAGACGGTACCTATATATTTGTTTGTTGAATGGCAACATAAAATCAGTTGGTTTTTTGGCACGGTTATTGTTGTATATTAGTTTGATTGTTTTATTAAATACAGAGTATTGGTTATTAGACCGGAACCTTATAAGGTGACGTAGGAGTGGAGACAGAGGATATTTCCAATAATTTGAGCAGAAATAATTTTATCCGAAAGTGTACCATTTTTAAATATTTAGGTTTTGCAGTTTTTTTTCTGGAAATCCAGTTTGACTCCTTAATCATCGATATAAAAAAAACTAATGCACCGATTTAAATTTTCTATTCAGTTTTATATAGGTGTTTATTAAAAGATTAATTGAAAGATTAAATACTCCCACGAAATAGAGACTGTCTTCCGTGAATACTCCCCGCAAGTCGGTATTACCAACTACAGTCTGTTTGCATAATTATGGTTGGTAATAAAAATTTGAAACATCGTCGTCATCTTGACATAAATGGTAGCCATAAGAGAAAAATATAATTTTATTTATAATTCTAATGACCACCGTTTTGGGAAATATCACTTTATGACTTTTACCGCTCATATTTGTTAATACTTTAAAATTCAATATTAAGATATGAAATACGCTGACATTTGCAAAATGTGGGCTTACTTATTGTAGTTATAAAATTGAAGAGTAAAGAAGCAAGTTGCCTCCGTAATGTTTACATATTGCCATACTTTGAAAAATACACTTTAGAACATAATTTATAAAAAAAAAAACAATAAAATTTCGATTTCAGGAGAATTGTCTCTCTAGAAAGACTGTTTGAAAAGTGAAAAAAGATTAGCAGATTTTTAAAAACCTTTAAAAATACAAGCATTTCTAGTAGGTAGGTACAGAAGGCAGCAGATCAAGCAGTACAGTACCTACCAGTCAAATTTACCCAACCAATTTTAACTTAATGTCGAGGGCATAGAGTGGACATTCAAGTAATTTTTTTTGGCAGATTCGTAACGCTTGTTGTGCTGTCTTCTGTACCTAATAAAGAAAGTAGTGGTGACAAGCATGACGAGGAAAACAATTTACCTATCATAAAAACATGATATTATTTTCATGTCACTCTATTTTTAATACTTATATTTTCTTGCTTAATCTTCTATTAATATCTCCAAACTTGTGTGTTTGTACCACTAATGTTTTTCTCAAAGTTTACTTACTTTTTTGTAGTAACTACATAAAATTAAATAATTTATGTTTATGTTTAAAGTTTATGCATTCATATTTTTATAAATAAATAAAATCCCCAGACAATCACACCAACTGCATGGGCCCAAAGTAAGCATAGCTTGTGTTATGGGATACCATATAGCGAACTAGGGGGGAACCTAGAATATAAATACATAAATAGATAAACACCCACACACGGAACTTTTTTTTTTCTTGTTCTGTGCGGGAATCGAACTCGCAACCACTGGCGTCTGAGGCAGATAGGTTTACCCCATCGCCAAAGTGGTCGTCCCTGAGAAGAGGGAAATCGTACTGAAAAGTAACTCTTATTTCACCCCCCACTCCTCTCTGACGTCATCGTCCAAGCGCCAAAGAAGCCTTGTCGGACTGTAGGCACTTAATTTATTTCTTCAATGTCAAGAATATATTTTATTGTCATTTTTGATTCTGTTAAGCATTTAATTCTTATTGGAAATTCGACAATATCCCAATGGGGAGTTTTCTGACAGCTCATAAAAATTAGTTCAAAAAACCTCTATAGATGGCACTTTTAAAAAGCCGAAGGCGTTAAGTCTGTAAACTATAATGTAGGTAAGTGGTATCTACCATCTATGGTTATTTATACGTTCAATTTCTGATACAGACGTCAATTAATTTATTTTACTTTTAAAAACGCAGTGTGGAATAAATTCTTCGCCTTCGCCTTTTGTAAAGCGCCATCTATCGAAGCCTTTTGTACCAATTTTGTACAGTTTTGTTTTTTTAATGAGCTGTCAGAAAACTCCCCATTGCACTGCAAAAAACTTACCTAAAATGACTATGGTATCAATTTTTTTTAAATTTAAATTATAGGTCTACCAGGATCTGATGGCTAAAAAAAATATGAAAAATAGTGATTTTCATCTGGTGCTACGTGCTACGAGGGTGGATTGAAAAGTTCGCGGCCTAGTCAAGAAAACAGAATAAAGTACATACAAAAATATTTTTATTTTTCGACGTAATCTCCATTTAGCTCTATGCACTTCTTCCATCTGCTTTCCAGAGCTTCCATACCTGTTTTAAAAAAAGATTCCTCAAGGTCTTCAAAATACAGGTTAACAGCGGCTTCGACCTCTTCATTCGTTAAAAATTTCTGCCCACCGAGTTGTTTTTTCAGGTTTGGAAACAGATGAAAGTCCGAAGGTGCCAAATCAGGAGAATAAGCTGGATGTGGCAACAATTTGAAACCACAATCACGAATTTGAGCCATAGACTCGACAGACGTGTGGACTCGGGCGTTGTCCTGGTGAAACAACACTTTCTTTCTCAGTAATCCTTGGCGTTTCTGTTTAATTTCTTCACGTAAACGGCGCAGAAGGGTGCTATAGTACGCAGAGTTTATTGTTTCGCCTTTTGGAAGGTAGTCCACCATAATGACACCCTTAGCATCCCAAAAAACCGATGCCATCACCTTGACAGCCGACAGAATTGCCTTTGCTTTTTTCGGAGTTGGTTCACCTGATTTTTTCCATTGTTTGGATTGTTGTTTTGATTCTGGGGTATAGTGGTGAACCCAGGTTTCATCCATTGTCACAAATCTGTCAAGAAAACCTTGTGGATCAGCCTCGAACATCTCCAAACAGTCGCGAGAAATCGTGAGTCGAATTCGCTTTTGCTCTACTGAAAGCAATCTGGGGACCCACCTAGCCGAAACCTTAGAAAAGCCGAGTTCATGGACAATGATGTTTTGCGTTCGTTCATATGAGATGCCTATAGTGTCTGCAATTTCTCTGATAGTCAATCTACGGTCTTTCAATATGAGATCACACACTTTATTGATGTTTTCTTCGGTCGTAGACGTCATTGGCCTGCCGGAGCGAGGGTCATCTTCGATGTTCTCTCGTCCACGTTTAAATTCTGCAACCCATTTTTTCACAGTGGTATAAGACGGGGCAGATTCCCCTAATGTTGTTTGCATGTCATCATGGATCTCCTTTGGTGTTAATCTTTTTTTAAACAAATATTTAATCACAGCACGTTGTTCAAATTTCTCCATTAGTGAAAATTTGTTCTACACACGTATTTATATTGTTCGTAAAATTTTATTTAAACAAGATATCAAATTGAAAATTCGCGGGCTGACAATTGAATAATGACAGTTCAAAATGACGGCAGAAAAAAAAAACAGAAGTTTTTTTTTAATGGCCAGGCCGCGAACTTTTCCACCATGCAATAAAGTCTAAAATTTCGAAGAATTGTTTTTGGTATGGCTTCAAAGGACAATGGCGTAGTATGAAAATTTAACCCAGGCCCGGCGCAAAAGAATACTGGGAATATTGAGAAATTAAATAATGCTTACGAGGCACCAATGTAATATTTTTGTAAATTTATAAGAATTGCTATCCAGAGTTTGTAGGTGTCAATATTTCTGTCAATATTTCTGCTATTCGTGAAGTACTAGCGGAAGTCATCAAATAGAAAGAAACACAATGAGGAATTTTCTGACAGCTCATAAAGATTAGTGCAAAAGACCTCTATAGGTGGCACTTTTAAAAGGCTCAAGGCGTAAAGTCTGCATACTATAATGTAGGTTAGTGGTATCATCTATGGTTATTGATGAGTTCAATTTTTGATACAGACATCAATTAATTTATATTACCTACTTACTTTTAAAAACGCATTGTGGAATAAATGGCTATATGACAGACAAGACTTCGCCTTTTGTGAAGCGCCATCTATCGAAGCCTTTTGTACAATTTTTGTATCATTTTGTTTTTTTAATGAGCTGTCAGAAAACCTCTCATTGTAGTTACATGAATCTTTTTATTATTCGAATATTATTCGTTTTCTTAATCTATTATTCATTGCCGCCGGGCCTGGTTTTTTTTGGCAATTGTCCTTTTCTTTAAACGTTTTACTGCAATTTCCCCAGTATTGCTAGCGCTAATTTCTTGTTTTCCTTTTTGTCATCGGATCCTGGTACACCTATAATTATCTGGCTTGGTGTTTGTTGAACCTTCTTTTCTGCTCGATCTTACCACAGAGTCAATTTTGGTCTCTCTACGTTGATCTTCATTTGCCGTCAATACATGATAACATCCTGCTTGTCTTAATTGTTTTAAACTATCGCGGTTATTTTCACTATGATTTAATGTCCGTCTGCGATCATGGTGCTTGTAACAGCATCGTAATATCGGACGTGCGAAAATAAAATCGAAAATCGTGGTAAGAATCCTGTAATTTATACATTAAATCATCCTGCTTGTCATCGAATTTAGTGCAGCAAAACTGTAGATATTCATAGATCCCACAACCGTCCATGATCGGACTTGATTTTTGTACTTAAGTACCTACCTACCTACTTAAAGTTATTACATTATATAAGTTATACTAGTAGAGAAAAAAATACCAATTAAAAGTTCATTTTTATATTTATTAGAGATTGGGATGTAATTTGGTGATGAGTCCATCCATGATTTGACGTCCATGATCTGAAAACTAATATCACACAAATATCGACCACGACGGGAGTCGAACCCAAAAACTTCTGGCATACCTAGAAGGCAAGGTTTTTACCAACCGCTTAAAGAAAATAATATTATACTAAAATTATATTAAATACTTAATTATACTTAAATAAAAACCAATAGCTATAGGTCATAAAATCCGTTTAAAAATATTCTCAAGTTAGAAAAAATGGTAATAAACGGATTCTTTCATAAGCAATAGCTACTTATCATGTCTGAAATTGTGAATGCTAAAGTTTATTTTGATATATTATGTGACATAAAGTGCCTGATTAAATGAAGTAATTAAGAAAACTTATTGTAATTATTTTCTTATCATCTAAAATATCTATCAAACCAGAACGAAAAACTACCGGGACTTACAAATTAGATAAAAGCTACTTACCTAATAAAAGAAAAAAACAATTGATTTATTGTTTTTATTACATTATCATCAGCATGACGGCTTCCAGAAGAAACGCATGAAATCACTATCACACACGTATTAGGGGTCTTACTTTCGTAATCGCTAAGGACAAATAGTTTATTATGCATGGATAACAGGGATATTATCCAATCACGGGCCCCTGGCATGAGGCAATTCAATCAAGGACCCCTGAAGTGTAGAGTGACAATATTTCTGGAATATGTTCTATATAAGTATTTAAAATAAGAATATTAACATTAAAACACAATGAATTTGTTGACAGAAAAGTGCTGAAAGTTTGGATTATTCTTTTTTGTTTGCACGTTATAATTTGTTAGTGAAATGATTTAAGAAAAAGATGTTTGATTTTCATTTTCTTAAAGGAAAATTGTCACTAGGTACTAGGACGACTATTTGTACCAGTAATATTTTGTGTGAATATTGTATAGAAGGTAGCAGATCAAGCGTTCATTACCTGTCAAATTTTCCCAACCAATTTTGACTTAATTGGTTGGGAAAAATGTCGAGGAGTTCAGATTCAAGTAAATTATTTTGACAGATTTCTAACGCTATATCTGAAGCCTTCTGTACATATTGAATTTACATCTTTGAATTCATCAAACGTAGGTCAATGTCCTATAAAAAATACAAAAGATACTTAAAACTGCGTCAGTCTGAGGACTTTGTGGGAAACTGGTTGCTAGCTGGATTTTGGAGCACATGTATTAGGGAACGCGAGTTCTGCCATTCTATGCCCTGAAACACTAATAAACTTAGTATCCAAAGATTGGTTACGTAACATAAAAATACAAAGAAGAAATAGCTAATAATAGATAGATTTACCCGAAAATTCTACGAATTTCCAAAAATCATGGCCACCAAATATTCACTTCGAATTGTCCCCCAGTGCCCGTCAACTATTCATCATAAGCTTATGGGTGAAACCATTACATGTCTGCTCCTGAGCCGCAGCTATCATGACGACTATAACGCTAGAATTTCTGCAGGAGCTCCTGAAAGAAGAATATCCTGATGTCACCATCCAACAGTTTGAGGTTTGGAAAATTATTTCTAAATGTATCAAAGAAAACTTTTAAACAATCCATGTAACTTTATATTATTACGTGTTGTGCGTATGTGTGCTAGTATCCTCTTTAGTTCCAATTTGTGACCTTTATAATTTTATTCATTTTAAGCTGAATAAGCTCAATAGTCACATATTTCTAATTATAGTTACTGGGGGACTAAGTAGTTCTTGGATTTGAATTAACTATAGAAATAGGATATTATACCAATTTTTTTAGTTTATTTTGAGTTTAGATATTTCGGCAATCTGTTATATAATATGTTGCAAGCGCCGCGTATCACGATAGTTTAAAAACTTTGTAAATGACATACTTTTTAACAGGATTTTATTGCATACCAGTTGAAAATTCTTCTATTTATTAGAATGAACTTTATGTATGGTATTTGGATATTGTTTTAGGGTGCACCAGGTTCTAAAAGAGGTGATAACTACACGTCGATGGTATACCGCGTCACTCTCAAAGGAATAAAAAAATCCGAAGAACCCGATGGTTCAAGTGAACATGAAGAACCATGGCAAAGCTCTATTATCTACAAATGCATACCTGAAAATACAATCCGAAGAGAAACTTTCAAGAGTGACGAACTATTTTGCAACGAGGTGGCTTTCTACACCAAAATTTGGCCAGCTTTTCAAAAATTTCAAGCGCAATGGGACATAAAACATCCTTTCAAATGCATTCCAAAATGCTATTTGGCCCAAAATGACTTAGTCATACTAAAGGACTTGAAGCAGATGGGGTTTGTAATGACAGACAGAAGGAAAGGGTTTACTATCGAACAATGTTACTTTGTGCTCAAACATTTGTCCCAGTTTCATGCTTTGTCTTTAGCCATGAAATATCACGATCCTGAAGGATTTCACGAACTGATCAATTTGCAGGATGGTATTTCAGAAGGTAAGAATTTTATACAGCTATTGATTAGATCCCTGAATAAATAAATAATAAAAATAAAATAAAGTCCCCAGACAAACACAATAACTACATGGCCTCAAAGTAAGCAAATCTTGTGTTATGAGATACCATGTTGCGAACTAGGGGGGAACTTAGAATATTAAATACATAAACGCCCAGACCCGGAATATCATCGTGAGTCTATTTTCTTCTTCCGTGCGGGAATCGAACCCGCAACCACTGGCGTCTGAGGCAGATAGGTTTACCCTATATCGCCAAAGTGGTCGTCGTCGTAGCAAAGCAATTTTGTTTTCGAAGAAGGTGTTCTTGTTACAGTTTTACCTACGTATTCACAATCTACCATCGTTTCTCACTTTTAACAAATTATATTCTTCATTTTTCTTCAAATTATATTTAGAGTTCTTGACGGTATTTTTCATGATACTTATAAGTATATCATATTAAACATTGCAGTATTTTTCGTCGATGACAACCAAGAATACTTTAGACACTACTACGAAGAAGCTATCCAAAACGCAATAAGCATGGTGGAGGAAAGTCTTAAAGATAATGGGAAAAAGGTAATTGTGCTATGGTATAATCATATATAAACATTTTAGATTTTTACATTGACTAAACCTCCTTTTTTATTTAGGTGTATGAGGTTAATTAACTTATAAACTCGGTAAGGTTAGTGTAATGCCACTTATGAGAAGTACTGGAATGGAAAGCTCGTATTAGATAAGTTTTGCGCGACTATACAAATAATAGCTCTCACCAGAATTCTTTCGAGGCTGGCAAGGTAGGTTCAGTTTCAAGGCCGATGCGACGTTTAAATTGACCTGGGTATTTACTTCATACCATAGTAATTTCGCTCTTTAATCTCTTTAATCGCACTTGACTTGTCAAGACTTCGAGTATCTTTCAGCTTCGAAAGCCCTTCGAAATCACATTGGTGAAAAATCTTTGTTATTAGACACTGCAGTATTCGGTAGTAGTTGAAACAGCAGTGGAAGCACATAACTTTGTCGATTAGTATGCTTAGGTACGAATGTTCGTAAAGTATGGAGTCGTTGCAAGTATTTAGTAACATTGTACTTTTTTAATTTACAGTTATTTAAGTATAACGTGTTTATAAACCTTCAAGATTAACAAGGCAGACATTTATTTAAGCTGGCTTTGTGGCAACGGATAGATTTAAATTATTGCTTACAAACGTTCAGGAAAAAAGTCCTGTGCTCGTACTGCAGTTTTTTTTATATTGATTATTTATTTATGTATTTACCCTTTATTATACACAAAAACAAATCCAGAATATAAAAAAAAAAACACAAATAAAAGAACACATTATGTATAAAGGGCGGCCTTATCGCTTGGAAGCGATTTCTACCATGCAACCCAAAATTACTTACTTGACTTAAAATTTAATTTGATTTAAAACTAGATAAAGGACTAATAAACTTGTTCTCAACTGTGTTTTGTTTTAGGATGTCTACATTAAAAAATTCAAAGATTTTTGCCAACCAGATACTTTCTTCAATACGATGGTGGAGCTGGTGCAAAAAAATAAAGAACCTTTAGCCGTTATCTGCCATGGTGACTGCTGGACCAATAATTTGTTATTTAGATACGTTGATGGTGAACTGGCAGAGGTATGTACGGGGATAATATTTTTAGACTCGTTGTTTTCTAGTTATGTCATTTGTCTCTATTCCATTTTCACGACTTTATTTAAGTTACTATATCGTCGGGATGATGGAGGTGATGATGTATAACCTTTTCACTATGAATCTGACGCCTTTGGTGTTTGCAAAGACACCAAAACGTCGAGTTAAAATGTAAAATATACATGATAAGTTCGGTTAAAAAGTATCAATTTCATTTAATTTTATATTTTGACTCTCTAGATGTACATGGTTGATTTCCAAATCGTGCGCTATGCTTCACCGGCTCTGGATCTGGCATACTTGTTATATCTATGTCTGGAGCGGAATCAAAGAGAAGAACATCTATCTTCTCTTCTCGAATACTACACAGATGAACTTCATAAAGGGCTGCTGGAGATGAGTGATGAGGATTCTATATTTAGGTCTACATTGAATAGGGATGCGCTTTATGAAATGTAAGTATCGACTTATTTACTTTCTCAGGATAGCATATTTAATACATTTACTCGTTTTGTTCGTGTTTAATGTTTAATTTGGGGAAGATATTTAATTTAACTTAAAAGTAGTAATTCAGATACTTAAATAATTTATGTTTACTCAGCGTCTGTATGATTTACTTACATATATAAAAAAAATACAATTTACTAATGTTATTATTATATTAATTTCACACTTAAATGTAGGTAGGGAAGATATGCATTAAAAAATCCTTGACTAGATGGCAAGGCACGACTCTTTATACTCATATAACAAGAATAAGTAAACAAGAATAAGTAGTTTTATTTTGGACTAGACAGAGCTGTGTGAAATTTTGATTATAATTTTTAAATAATTACTAGTTTATCATTTTGAATTCCAGGTTACAACAAGAACTCCAAAGAACTAGTCTGTTCGGTCTGGGTATGTCTTTAGATATGTATCCAATATTGACCTGTGATAGCGACGAAGCTCCAAACCTCTATCAAGCCAAGGTGAATTTCGGAGGTGCCTTATTGCTTTAAAAGGCTAAGCCCCGATTTCACCGATTTCCTTCTGAGCCTAGATTAACAAATCTCGGCTCTGAATGAAGAAAAATTGAAGGTGGAACTCGTTTCTCGAGTTCAACTCGAATTGATCGCGTGTGAAATTGGGGCTTAATGTTTTTTTAGGTACCTACCTACCTTACTTTAAATTTGTTTCTCTCAAAATGGGTGAATCTACCGAAAACATTCTATACTTTTTTTAAAACTTTAAAACCTAGAAAAAAATATTTGCCAACACTAATCACGCAAAATTAAACTTGTGAGACCATGTTTTGCCGAGGACTGACTCGTAGTCACAATCACAACAGGGGCCCGATTCTGTAACTTTTAACAATAGGTAATTACGGTGACATGAATGTTGTTTGGCGATTGTTCACCTATTGACATTGTATTGACAAAATGCTGAAAAATGTTATTACAGAATAGGAGCTCTGGGTGTATGACGAACAGGATTTTTTTTCCATTTTGTCACACACTACTGATTTTGTCACACACTACTGATTTTGCCACACCCTTTATTTATCCTAACTATATGGTGCTAGTTATAATTTCTTAGTTTGTTAAATTAAGGGTGGCTTGCGCATCGTCGTTAAATACAGTTTAAGAGCGACGTAAACGCATTTATTCTGCTAATTATAATTAGCGTTTTGCACAACAAAAATTTAGGCACTAATCACGTTTAACGAACTGTCAAACCTTTTTTATTGTATTTAGGCTAAACATATTTAGCAAGATAAACTCATTTAACTAAATTCTGTTTAGACCAAATGTTACGCAAGCCGCCCTAAATACCTTCACATTAAGTACCTATAACTATTTATTTTTACTTTAGTGTTTCCAGAAAATCCTCTTACCTCACTTCTAAGCTCGCAAACGTATGATTTTTTAATGTGGTACTTGTTTATTATTTACAGGAAGTCGATGCAGATAAATCTGATGACAGTATGAAGCCAGTGTGTACAGATAACGAAGAATGTAGGAGAAAAATGACAGATCTCGTGATGGAGTTAGTAGATGGCGGATTATTGTAAACAGAAGAACTGTCTATCGCATTTGTTATAAAAATAATAAAAAAAAAATAAGCTCATTTTATTAGGCTTATGTATAGTTTATTTTCTTTTCATCAAAGCTTTCTTTATTGTTGCGCTATCAATTTGTTTTTTTTTTTTTGTATTCTATATTTAATATAGTTTATTATATCATTCTTATCAAGTTTTTCAATACCTAATGTAAAATAAAAAAGTTTCTTCAATAATTATCTAAAAGGTAAAATGGAACTGTATGTTACCATAAGGAATTTATTTTATTTTTAGCTTTACATAGTATTTTATGCAATAAAATACTTCAAAATTAAGTATCGTAACTTATTAATTAATAAACAATAAGCTTATATTTTTAAGCAGTCTGAAGAAATCTTAAAAATCCTATTCTAAGTACCTAATTAAAATAAGGGTATATGCGCCTTGAGTCAAATCAGTAATAACAGCTTTAGCTCCAAGCCTCTTTCGAGCATTTTATTATCTTGTTCAGTTTTAAATGTTTCGTTATATTTTCAGTGACGTTCACTTCTGTGATTTGTGGGGTACCTATTCTTGCTTATGAATCTATTTTCTCGCTCTCGGTAATTTTATTACAAATTAAGAACATCGAATTAGGTACCTTTGAACTACTTACCACCAGGTAGTGGTTATTTTTTTGGTTCACTATGCCCTTAGGTTTTTGATTTTGTCAACCGGCATCCTTTAATGCTTTTTGAACACTCCACACTTTTTTAACCGTTTTGTCTTTTTCTTCCTACAACAGTAATGCATCAGTAATACCAAGCAAAGTTGGTTAAAAATTAACATAATTTGACGCCTGTAACCCTTATGGATGTTATGGAGTTAGGCAGAACACCAGAGATAGCCTCTGATGACGTTTGACTTTGGAGGTATTATAATGATGAAGAGTGACAGGGGGTCAGTCTGTCGCCCACAAAACCACTAATAAAACCTCTGTCCCATAACTGATTTTTACAGTATGCCCGGGATGAGAAGCAACTGGCACATTCTATGTTTTTGTCGCTCCCAGTCCAGCATGGAAGAATGTGAAAGTTAATTTACGGTTTCGCTTATTATTATACTAAATTGAACGAATAAGTAAAAAAACCAAAATCACAAAAATATTACCATAGGGATAAGATTTATATATTTACCTCAGATGTCTTTTAAAAATAATGTTCAATAAATAGGTACCTAATTTGGTACTTAAATGCTCTAATAGACGAATTTTGAAACTGACACAGTTTTTAAACCGATTACTTTAAGAATGCAATAGTTATTGCTGTATGGATTTATATATTGCCATTTACATGTAACGTAATAAAAAAACATTAAACAACGACCAAATGTTTGACGTTTGATTGTTTGTTTGTGTACGTACGTACATCATTACAAAACGCGGGATAAACCGGCTTTATTTAAATTTATATGTTAAAAAGTAAGTATTGCTGGTTCTTGCTTTGATATATTTTGAGTATTTGAAACATGTAATTAACAGATTGTTTAATTAAATCGAAACATTTTATTTCAGTCATAAAAATATAATCAACTACTAAATCAGTGTAATGGTAATAGCCAGAATGGTACACAAATCCGATGCTAGCTCGCAACAGCTTGCGACAATATTGGAATTCATGCAAAGGTGAAATATTTTTTTATTCTTAAATGTTTGCTGCTTGCAAATCTTTGATACCTACCTACCTCGAGTAAGAATTTTACGTTAAACACACAACTTGAAATAGGCTGAAAAAACCCTCAGTTAAATAAATACTCCCCATAATTCTCTAAATTTCGAATAAATCTTATAATATCTAAAGTCAGTTTTATCTTAAATTTCAGACATGGTGATATAGGGAAGTCTGCCCAAGATGTTCAAGGTAGGACGAAATCTGACCAACTTTGGCAAGAGCTGGAAGGATTACTCAACTCCATCAGTGGAGGAGCTGTAAAGTCTATGGATAAATGGAAGAAAGTGAGAACTTAGTCCATTCCACATAAGCTCTATGTTCAAAAGATTTGACATGGTAACATAGATTATAAATCAGCCACATTTGTGGTATCACACTTTGAACAACACAAAAATGAACAATGATCCTTGGGTGCCATAAGAGTTGATTAGGAGGGGATTACTAAAACAGAATGACTACTAGTGTTCTTGTGATAATGGCCTTATAGCATTGGAAGAAACCTGTGTTTATGGCAGCCCATATTAAAACAGATGTGTACTCACAATATATAATACACGTAGAAATAAAGCTTAAATGGCTAAATAAATAATTAACTATTATATTCAGGTTTGGGCAGATTGGAAAGCACAAACTAAAAAGAAGTCCTTAGCTTTGCAACGAAGATCTCCTATGGCTAAAGACAGTCTAAGGCAGACCCTTAAAGCTGGAAATCAAAATGGGAATCTACAGAGAAGATTGCATGTTAGTTCTTTTGTTTTTTAGTATTGTTGTTTTTTCTTGAGTTTTCTAATTTGTAATGTTTTCTTTAAAGTCATATTCATAATCTGTTACAGAAGTCACCGCCACCTAAAGATTTTTTACTACCACCAAGCATTGATTCTATCAAAATTCAACCTCCTTCTGAAACTGTCAAAGCTGATGCTGTATTGAATATTACTCCGGTTAATAATAAAGGTTTGTTTTTATATAATCTCCTATTATCTAATAGGAAAAAAGAAATTTAGAGGTATTGTCTCATTTTCTCCTAAGTACTGGACGGTGGTGTATCACTATTCTTTTAGCTATTTTTATAAAGTTGAGCCTATTTCCTTAAATATATTTCTCCATTGCCTAGGCTCCAGTTTAATACAATTTATTTTTAATAAATTTCCAGTTTTTTTTAATATTTGAGCCAGAATTGTAAAATTTCTCTTGATCAAAGGAATAGGGACCAAGTTATAAATTAAAGGGACGGGTATGACTTATTTAAATTCCAATTCAGAACAGAATCAAAACAGATCGAAATGTCAAATAGAAAAATAATGATACCAGTTAAAAACTTCATAGTGTATCTACTGAATGAGAATTATTGAAAAAAAAAAAAATTATTTGTCATTCGTTTTGCATAAAATTTTAAAGAAATTTTTAAATAATTGCATTTGAGGTGTGTAACTTTAATGAAAATAATTAATTACCAAACATACCTTGCGCTTTAAAACAGTTACAGTAGAAGTAAAATCAACTTATATTTTCTTGTTTTTTAAATTTGTTTTGTCATTAAAAATGAAATTTCAAGGATAGTTGCTCTTCGTTAACAGCACTATAAGAAAAGAAAAATCTTGTAAGCCAAAATATATTTTTCCTTACATTATGATTTTATTATTAAAAAAATAATTACATTCATTCACTTAAACCACATCACTATATTTTTTCTTCCCGAAAGTGGGCACACTGGAACTGTAATTTTACTGCATTGAATTATTTGCCAGAGTATAGGGTTAGTCGTGACGTCACAGCCTCGATAGTTTAGGCTACTCCGCAATAGAGGCGAAAAATGCTGCACTATCTAGCGTCATGTAGAAATATTTTTATTTCACGGTTTTTTCTGACAGATTTGGTACGTAAGTATTAATGATGAAAGAAAATTCATTAAAAAACTAGAGCCACCTAGTAAAGTATACCTGAACTTTAATGATGATCATTTGAATATTTTAACGTTTATGTTTCAACCGGTTTTTACGACTCGCTACTTGGTCACCAATGCCATCGCCTGTTTGGCTATGATTAGCCGTAACCCAACGCTTACCCCTCCCGCAACCCGCCCATGGGTTTCACTTCAGTCCCTAGAGAAAAAGGGATAAGGCATCTCCTCTATAATCCTCCATGGATAGAATTATTTCTACTGCACCCGTCATCCGTCACAAGAATCCCCACAAGATTTCTAGATTTTAATTTTCGCGGACTCGGATCGAGTATCATTCGTAACCGCTCTTACTGTGTGTAGATTTTCTTGTTTCATAAAAACTGTTGTATTTTATATTTATTGAAAACAATTAACATTCTATTTTAACCACAGCTTTTCATTTTCTTCAGAAAACTCCGAGCCAACTGCTCCCAATGAAGCTTCACGTCTCTCTGAATCTATCAAGCTATCGCCTGATCCTGGGCCTACACCTTTATCAGCAAAAAAGTATTCATACTCCACTCCACTGTCAGGAGTAACACGACGAAGAGGTCGCCTAGTCAACCGATCAGCCTTAAATCGGATACACAGGCATCGATGGCGAGCAAAAAGAATACTCACACCTTTCGAAAGGGCAACGAAAGATTTCATATCCATTGAAAATCGTCGACTACAATTCGAATTAGAGCGAGAAAGATATAGCCATGAGAGGGAGATGGAACGTCTACGAATGGAATCACGGAAAATTGAAATTGAGGAGGATCGAAACCAAACGTTCATTCGTTTAGCTGGAGTTTTGGAGAACTTGACAGAAACTATATCAATGTTGAGGCCTACAATACCTTATGCAGATGTTTTGCATATAAAATCCTGATGAAGCTACTTCTCTGATTCTATGAGACCGCGTGTATTGTTATAACTTTATTATTCTTTTTTTAATGTAAAACTGTTGCAATTGTGGAGTCAATGGATGAGATATATTGCTCCCTACATTTTGAGCCCCGGTTTTGTGAGGGGTTAAAAGTTATTTGGAACATGAAAATTAGGTATTTGGGAAGTGGATATATTATGTAGAAACGAGTTATAACTGAAAATTAGGTAAACATAGTAATTAAAAAAAACGAAAAAGGGACTTTAAATAAAAATAACTTTTCTCGGTACTCCCCCTGTACAAAGTGTTGTTATCACATATGTTTTATGCAAGTTTTAGTTACTTATTATCGTTAAGGAGATAGTTACTTATTAGCTCCTTAACTAACCTTTGCTCTAAAAAAGGGTTTCACAAAAATCTTGTCCATTTTACTTTATGCTAACCTCTATTTTCAATTGAAAATTTATGGTTAATAGGCTTACCATTATTATTAAATATTCTAATTCTTATTTTCTTTTAAATATTTTTAAAAGCTTTAAAAGTAAATATAGACCTCTAGATGATGGATATATTTGTTGCTTATGTTACGTACGTACGTTAGGCCCTAACGTACGAACGAAGCTATTTTATAAATATGTACCTACTTAATTTTTAGAACCAAAATTTATTGGACATAAAATCACACAATGCCATCTACTCAGCCCTTAAGAAACGACATAGCTTGTAAATAGTAGTAAAAGTGGTCAGTGGGGAGATATTCGGGATCAATATAGTATAAAAAATAAAATAAAAAATTTAAAATGGACTCAGAATAGCATAAAAATAAACACATAATTTTTGATATAAATTTATTGTAATTTGTTTAGTAAATTTAAAGATAAAGGTACAATAAAAGTTGGTGTTAATAATCTTATTTACTGTTTAATAATGTGCTTACATATCGCATCTTTGTGACTGTTATTTTCATTATTTTATAAAATACATTCAATTACTTATAAAAAGTTCAGATCCATTCAATGTCTTTGCTATATTAAAAATGTAATAAAATACATGAAAATAAACTAATTTATTAGTAATAATAATGACTCTTGGTAGTATAATATATACAACGTAAGTATTTACTTTTAAGAAATATATAGAAAAGGTAAATACCCGTACTGATCCTGGCACTTCGATTTTTAAACTTATTTACTTATAAAACTTATAATACGATACAATGTACGGGTTGGACCGTTATAAATAAAAAAAATACTTTATCTGTTTCTCAGATCTTTTTTTTTAAATAATAATAATAAGTAATTAAATTAACTCAGTCATTGAAAGCTTCAGACTTTTTTGATGAGATTCTTTCGCCTTATCTGAAGGTTCCAATAATATTTTGTTTTTTCTTTACTAATAACTCATATTATATCAAATAATGTAGCGTTTTTTTGAACTGTAATGTTCAAATTGATTTATATTTGACTCTTGCAACTTTGTTTTCAGTTATTCAGCTTTTCTATCTTGTATAAGACTTTTAAAAGCGATATAATGAAAACAATATTGTTGCGATTATAATCACCTTGACAATTTTGTTCATATTTATAAAAAATTAAGCGCCTATGCTTTTGAAATGTAGTCAAAGTCTACTTTGTATTTTTTATTACTCCGAATAAGTAGATTATTGAATTTGTTTAACAAAATCGTGTATACATAAGTAGTAGAATTCAAATAAAAAGTGAATTTTCAATTAAAAAAAACCATGATAGACGCTTGTATATATAAATTTGCCTTTATATACTAGTAAAGAATGATTACTTGACAGTAGACTTAAACACTGGTTGACCAGTTTGTCCAACCCTGCCTTTAGACGCTTGCGTAGGTCTCATGAACCCCGAGGTCCTTGGAGTTATCTTAAACGGTGGTCTCGAAGTCCCTACTGAACTTCCACTAGAAGATGATCTGGAAGCCGGCATCCGAGGCACCACTGGTTTTGGAACCGGTTTGGGAACGGATTTCACTGGAGTTGGAGCTCTTTTTACAGTGGCTACAGAAGCAGAACTGTTAAGGGAGCTTCTCGAGCTACGTAATGAAGTACGAGATGTTGATCTTTCGACGCGTAACGAATTCGCCCTCTTAGGACCAGTGGAAAGCCTTTTCGGATCGATTGGATTTCGGGGCGGTGTCCTCGTGTCTTTGGCAGTTATCTTCTTTGGAACTGGGGATTTAACTATTTTGGGTGTTGGAGAATCACATTCCACGTTGCACCCTGAAGAAGCACCTTGGGAAGCGCTCTCGGAGTTTAAGCTTTGAGTTTCTTCGAAGCCTTCGTCATTGAGCTCATGTTCGCTTTTGACCTTCGTGATTTTTGGAGAAGTGGTTCTTTCTACCTTTTCAGGGGTTCTATCAACTCTAGCAGTCATTGATTTTCTATAAGCATTCCTAGACCACACTCCGGTAGGAGCTTCGGTAGGTGATTTCAGCTCTCTAATTGCTTTTTGTACATCCTCTTGATTTATTGAGGTTTGGCGTCTCATCCTTGTGTACGGAGCCGATTTAGTTTCTTTGGTTGGAGTTTTGTCTTGGCTTTGGTTTTTGAGTCTGTCCTGCCACCTTTTGAGTCTGACTTCTTTTTCTTCTTTGACTACAATAGGCTTGGCTACTTCTTGAGGTGCTTCCACTGGGTATGAGGTTTGTATTTCTAATTTCGAAGGTCTAATAACTTGGGTATCAGCCACCAATTCTGTTGGACTCTCGGGTTTCTTTTCATCTTCTTGCGAACTAGATTCTGTATTTCTTTTATAACGTCTTGTCCTTCTTGCAGCCGAAAATCTATCGAACTGGCCGTCTCCTAATATCTCCTGACACAAATCCCTCATTTCTGCGGTAGCTTTGTCAGCTGGCTTATTAATTAAAGAATTTGATTGGAATCTTTTGCATGGTTCTCTTTCTGGAGGTGGGCTAAAAACTTTTCTTTGGACCGGTGGAGTTTCTATGTTATCGGAGTCAATTTCAACTCTATCGCTTCTTGGTATTCGGTCGCTTATTATCTGGATGTCTGGTATTTTGCGTTTTTCTTCTTCTGTGATAGAAACGAGGCTGGGTTGCGGGGAATCTAGCTGCGGTCGTGATCGTTGTCGGCGAAGTCGTCTCATTTCTTCATTTTCTTCTGTTTTTCGCCATGGAAGTCGGTTGTCTTTCGTTAGAGGTTGTGCTTCTGTTGGAATAAAAGGCAAAATTATAGCCAGTAAAGAAGTTTTTATTAATAATGTTTGGAGTTCTCTGATTCAAAATTAATTAGGTACGTATGTGATAATATGTGTACGTATATGTGAACTACATGCTCAAATTGATCATATGGCAATTAAGTTAACTAATGGTAGGCTTAGTTTTTCATTGACATAAATCGTTACTGTACCTAAATCACGCAACCTTGTAATTTCGTAAGCAATGTGTGAAATGCAATAAGTATAAGACAAATAAAGTAGTCTGCCTACTTCTTTTTATTTAATAAGTGATGGTGTCTTACCCTCAACTGCTTCAATAGCGCGCACGACGTCGGCGCGACGTAAGACTGCGGTACGCTCCGGCACTGCCTCAAGTGAACTCTCTGTAGGGTAATAATAGCGATCATTGAATTATCTTTTATTAAAAGAACTATCAAGAAGAATTAAACTCCGCTGCAAAGTTTATAAGGTCGAAACTCAGTTGAGAGATATTAGGAACAATATCCAAAATAAAGTGTTTCTACGAATAATATCGGGATTATCAAAATTAGCAGTTGCTAACCAGTAAGTATTCTGAAGATTCTCAGTTTGAAATTAGATGGATAAAACATAAAAGTTCAATGTCGAATTGGTCTTTCTATTTTCTGTTCAGTAAGTAAATAGTTTTTATAATCTATATTTTTTATTATAAGGTTTTTTTTAGTCATCACAAGCCCTTTATGGAACCCTCTATATGGCTATGACTCTCTCCCCTGGGTGGCGAGAAGAATTAGTAAATAAATAACCGAGCTGACCCAGTGCTGCGGGGCTAGCATGCTACCGTCGACAACGATTAATCGGGCCTTTTATCGATAATTTCTTAGAATATGGTATTTAGTGTATGTAATTTATTAAGATTATGACATATTTGGTTCTGAGGTCTCAATCATGCTATCAAATCGAGTAATTCTATCTATTATGGTGCGCATATTAGCTTATAACGGTATATTATCATAATAGGATAAAATAACAAAATAATATTTATCTTGTCTTGTTACGATTCGACTATTTATCGATGGTTGCATGCTAGCCCTGCTGGTTAGTGGTTGGTGAATGTCAGAACTCCAATAGGTACAGCATAACCGATTGCTAACGTGTGGTGAGGAATTAATGATTGGCGGTCACTCAACCTTGTACCGACCGAGCCGAAGATTGCTTTATCTGTATGTCGAATGATATGCAGGCACAGTTATTATTACTCCACAACTAGAAAAATATGGAAAGAAATTACGCTTTTGTTCTAAATACTAACCGGAATCGTTTTCCAAGGAGCGCCTGTTAGCCTGCAGCCGTCTCGCTCTCTCCCGCAGGTCTGCGTCCCGCGATTCTTCCTGACTGTTCGCACGCAGCCACGACTCTATCTTTTGTCGCCATTCCCTGCGGCAAATGGAGAGAGTATTAATTTGACCAATGGTTGGGGGTCGGATTTCTTTTAAATTATATGCTTTTGCCTGACCACTACAGTCGTGGTATTGTTAAGCATCATTTGCATAGGTTTTTCGTGGATGAACGTATACCACCTTGGTATCCCATGATCACTCACCACAAGGTTTCATGGAAGACAAATGACCCATCTTTACGTAATAAAAAATCAAGTTGGCAACTTTTTAATAAGAATTATAAAACAAATACAGCTTTACTTTTACGGCAAAGACAAATGATAAAAAAGAGGACAAATGATAAATTGAATGAAATTTTGATGACTTAATAATGGACAAACGTTCAATTAGGAAAAATTAACGATGCTTTCGTATTAGTGTAGTTTAAGAAGTCGTTAATCAGTTAACTTTCGCTATTAAAAATATGATAATCAGAAGTAACAGATAGGTATAACGGTATATTATCAATTTTATAAAAGTGAGGTCGTAAAAAATTTAAAAAGTTTGATGCATCTTGAATTTTACAAATCACATTAGTAATATCGTTATCTTTTGTTCATCATCTCACTAGCTTTTTATTATACCTACAATAAATATTTGATTTGATATTTTGTTATGTTTTCACGACTCATAGGTACTATTTAATAAACGTACCCACGCATGACCTTGAAGTCTGTAAAGACTGAAACGTCGACTGTAAAATACAATTATTATGGCATTTAAAATTGTAAAATAAAAGACTTTTAACTGGATTTTACCAGTTAAAAGTCTTTTATTTCAATATGTCTTAACCCGATATCTTACTAATATCAAATCAACTTACTTCGGCTTCTCCTGCTCAGAATCAATCTGTTGTTCTTCCATCAGCGAGCGCTCCGTCTCCCGCGCCACCGCGGGCAGGATGGGCCGCAGCCGCGCGCGACGAGACCACGAACGATCTGTGAATTAAGTATTATTCGATTAGTAATATAAAAAATAAATAAGTTTAGTGAAATTATCTCATTTATCAAATATTTTGGCGACCCAAAGATCTTTGGTCCATATCCGGCTCGAAGGACCAAATTGCAGCGCTTATTGTTAGCTAAGTACACCAATAACTGAAATACTGAATTAAGCAAAAATACCGAACTACGTTCTAAAATATCGAGATGACAACTTTCCTAGTAAAAAAAGATATTTATAACTAAGTTTTACTTAGGTACCATATTTAATAGAACTCATATTAAGATTTCATGCCCTATTAATTATTATATGGTTATAAAATTTAAGATCCAAATTATGAAGACTTTCGTTTTTCTCTCATGAAATCTCAGTCATAGATTTTCTGTCAATTCTCCAAAGCAAAGCGTTAAAAAAACCGATCAAATGATCATTCATAACACGAGCCTTAGTGAGACGTGTTCAAACGAGACGTGTGGCTGCAGTGTTAATCTTTACAAATCCTCTCGCGTTGTACTTGACCACTATTTTAAAGGTGCCCTCCCTATAATGTAATGTAATTTTGTAATAAGAGTAAAAGCAACTTTGACAACTAAACTGGAGTGTTTCCATGGGAGCAAAAGAAAAACATAGAATGTAAGAAATCTGCTGCTTCTCTTTCCGAGCATACAGTAAAAGTCAGTTGAGGGGCAAAAGTTTTATTTGCGTGGGCGAAAGGCTGACTACCTTTCACTGCAATCGTCTCTCTCCATAATAATAATACTTTCAAATGTCAAACGTGTCATCAGATGGTTTGCCTCTGTTGTTCTGCCTATTTCATTAGGGATACAGGCGTGAAGTAATGTATATTTGTATGTATCAGGGACCAGAACCGCTTACCCTTTAAGAGGTATTTGATTTGGTGTTTCATAGACTTGTTTTTGAAAACTATTAATTTGGTAACAGTATCGTCGACTTAGTCTAACTTATGGCTTACCATATCAATAGAGTTAGCAGTAACCCCATTCGAAAACCGTATTGAAGCTTACCCATTCATAACGGTTTTAAAACGCAATGGCAAATTTAATCTCCACTAAAAAATGCAAAAAGATAGAAATAGGGTAACCCTATTATATGGTCGGTGTTTAATTATTTAAGTTATTAAAATCCTTTATGATAGGGTAAGCGCATCAAAAGTATTCAACTTTATTCATGAGTGTTACTACATCTACCTATAGGCTTACTCTTTCATTTGGGTAAGATTTTATTAGGGTTACCCTATCAATAGTCTTAATGAGATAACGGGGGTTTTCCGGTCCCTGTATGTAGTAATGATAATAAATTATAAATAATACAAATCACAAATATACATTTTTTTAACAATACCTACTTCGAATACCTTTACACTCATATGTACACTTTCATTTAATGATGAGGTTTCTGACAGCTCCTAAAGATTAGTTCAAAAATCCTCTATAGATGGCACTTTTAAAAAGCCGAAGGCGTTAAGTCAGTATACTATAATGTAGGTGAGTGGTATCTATCATCTATGGTTATTTATAAGTTCAATTTCTGATACAGACGTCATTTAATTTATTTTACTTTTAAAAACACTGTGTGGAATAAGTGGCTATATGACAGACAAGACTTCGCCTTTTGTAAAGCGCCATCTATCGAAGCCTTTTGTACCATGTTTGTACCGTTTTGTTTTTTTTAATGAGCTGTCAGAAAACCTCTCATTACAAACAGGAACACAGATAAAACTGCGTACCCACGACACAGGTTATCCTAGTGTGGGAGGTAGAGCATATCAATTTTGTTATACCTACATTAAGTTTAATGTTGTACCCATTTATTAGTAAGTAAGTATAAAATGTAACATACATACATAAATAACTTCACGCCTGTATCCCTAATGGGGTAGGTAGAACACCAGAGGCTATAAAATCAACGGATGTCACGTTTGACAAATTTGAAGGTATTATTATGATGGAGAGACTAGCAGTAACAGGGGGTCAGCCTGTCGCCCGCAAATTCGCCAATAAATCTCCCGTCCCTTAACTGACTTTTACAGTTTGCCCGGGAAGAGAAGCAGCTGGCACATTCTATGTTTTTCTTTCGCTCCCAGTCCAGCATGGAAGCAGTAAAATGTAACTTGAATGTAAAAATGTTAGGAAGTAATAAAAAAAGAATAGCAATAGTTCGACTGACCTAGACTGCCCCAAGCGCTCCTCTCGCGCAGGTCGCCGGTGTCGGCGGCGGCGGGGGGCGGCGCGGGGGACGCGAGGCGCTCGCGCTCGGCGGGCGACGCGCGCCGCCGCCGCAGGCTGCCCGTCGGCGTCACGTCTGTCGAGCGACATAGTGTGGTGAATAAAGTGAAGGAAAGCAAATAGTATATTATGCAACTAGTGAATAAAGGACGAAGGAAAGCGAGGGCCGTAGATGAGTCAAGAGCAAGTGAAGGAAGGAACGATTGACTTGCGTAGCAAAGATTTAAGATGATTGCTAGAATACCAACTAACCAATACAACTGTTAGAATCCTGAGCGACGCGAGTGATTCATGGCCCTCGATATTAATTCGTACTTTATTCAGGAGTTGCATACTATACTTTATACCATGACTACGAGAAAAAGACAATTTAAGCGAAAATAGAAATTTAATCAAGAAATAAGAAATGTTACTTTAATTGAAATAAATTCAAAACTCATCGTAGGTTTTGATGTAAACCAGCCGTGATTTGTTGGGTAGCAAGTTTTCTATAATATCGGCCGCCCCTCTCTTTCATAAATTCAGGTGATCACACAATATCTTCTTCGTCACTTGAATGCATAATCGATTTATAATAATTCAATCGATTTATTATAAAGTAACACTAAACTTTGTGTCCGTAAAATTCACAGTAAGTATCTGAAATGGCGCCAATTCACAATTTTTTTTTCTATAATGGCAGCAAAGAACACAAACTGTTTTTAATCTAATGCCAAACTCCTTGTCGCAAATATCGACCAATCAAATCTCGAGAATTTATTTGCACCAAAGAGTTTGAATTTCGAATCTTAGCGCAAGGAGTTTGTGTAAGAATTGAAATAGAGATCGGATATAAATATTTTTGTGTTCCAAATTCAAACACCAAAACAGTGAATAAAAAAAAAACAATGAATAAAAGGCCTTTTTATTCACTGTTTTGCGTGAATAAAATAAGCTTTTTAGAGTAGGTAATAAACAGATGTTGTAGATGATTAGTCCAAAAACTGTCACTTAATGGCGCGTACACATTGCTAGTAATGCAACTAGTAATGTAATCTTCAAAAAAAAGTTCCCATGATTTGTACGCCTCTCGAGCGCGAACTGAGCCGCAGTAGAGCGCGCTCGTGGCCTGCTCTAAGCTATCCGTACGTTTTCTGTTTTTTGAATATCATCAAAAAATGCTCGATGCTCAATGTGGACGGGCGTTCGCGCGCCCGTTCACATTGCGCGAGCACCGATCGCGAACAGGAATTGCGCCTGTGTGCGTGAGACTTGCTCCTGTGTGGTGACGCTCGAAGCGTGCTCTACGCTATCCGTGAATTGTCGGTTTTTTGGACAACATCAAAGGGACGCGGATTGCAATTCATATTCAATTATTTTTTATCGTTTTGCATTTCATAAATATTGGATAATTACGAGAGCAACTTCAAAGTGTGATATTTCGTTTGTTAAGTTATCTTAATTATTATAATGTCAAATGAAAGCTCTAGGCATAAAACCAATTTATCCATTTGAATTATGTTAATCAGTTTAATCGTTTAGGAGATAAATTATAATTAATTTTTATGGTAAAGATGTAAACAAACCAGAACTTGTAAAGTTTTTGTTTTATCAACTGTAAGCAATTCTCTGCCTTTTCTCCTTTTATAAAATGTGGTGCGCCGCAACCACCGTCTAGGTTTTCAGCATTTTTTTTATGAATTGATGTAAGTATTATCATTATATATTGATGTATTTAAAAAACCGACTTCAATAACATTTTTAAATCCTCGTGTAAACTTTAGCTGTGGTGAAACTTCATATATGTAGGGTGACTGGTAGATCACTTTCCAAATGTGAGGACGTGATAGTTCAATATCATACTTACACCACAGTACAGATATCTACAGTAATTCAACTCGGCCGCATCATTGAAATAAATGCCTACAGCAGCGCCGCGGTCCGTTCACATGTGACTGGGCTGCCCGCCTTCAGCGTTTAAATTACATTTGCCTACTTTGTGTTTACTTCCATTTAATTTTGTGACTGCAAAATACTTTTTTTTATATAAACAAATAAAATACTTTGTGAATTGAATAGGTCAAATATATGGTCTTATGAATCGACCTTTTCACAAAAAAAATCTTCATGGCCGCGCTATCGAAACGGACGCTGAAAATAGATGTAGTACCAGAATCAAACACATTTTTTTAATATCAACAAGGGTTTCAATAAGTTGTCGGCGACGTATCAAAGTTTAAAGTGTACAGAAACATACCTACAATGTTTCATATTGGAAATCTTACCCGGGCGCCACACTTAGTTTCAAAGATTTGCACAAATGTTTGACGACTTTGCAAAGTCATTTGAACACATATTGACGTAACCTGCCAGACTTGCTTCGCAAACACTTTTCTCCACAGTATGCTAGTAGACAACAAACAAGATGGACAACGATTTTGTAGACTCGGTTAGCCTGTATTATTTGTGTGCATGTAATTATATTTTTTTTGTTTGTTATTTTTCGGGTTCCATGTACATAGTTGCCCCTGTAACAACTCTACAAATTCCAGAACGCACTCGCTGCCCCAGTCCATTATATGGCCGCATGCAGTGTAACATGCACACAACCGTCCCGCTCAACAACGCTCGAGCAACTGGACACTGAACAAGTGTGGCTAGCCACGCAAACATTTGCACAAATACAACTTTGAACACTTTGATGTGTGGAAAAAGACCGACACCGGATGGCAAAGTGCAAAGCTTTGTGCAAACGTTGAATACATATGCAAAGTCCAGCGCCACACATTTGTGCAAACATTTGTTCAAACATTTGTTCAAACATTTGAAGCTAAAGCCGGCGCTACACTTAGCTTCAAATGTTTGAACAAATGTTTGAACAAATGTTTGCACAAATGTGTGGCGCTGGACTTTGCATGTGTATTCAACGTTTGCACAAAGCTTTGCACTTTGCCATCCGGTGTCGGTCTTTTTCCACACATCAAAGCGTTCAAAGTTGAATGTGTGCAAATGTTTGCGTGCCCTGCCACACTTGTTCAGTGTCCAGTTGCTCGAGCGTTGTTGAGCGGGACGGTTGTGTGCATGTTACACTGCATGCGGCCATATAATGGACTGGGGCAGCGAGTGCGTTCTGGAATTTGTAGAGTTGTTACAGGGGCAACTATCTACATGGAACCCGAAAAATAACAAATAAAAAAAATTAATTACATATATACAAATAATACAGGCTAACTGAGTCTACAAAATCGTTGTCCATCTTGTTTGTTGTCTACTAGCATACTGTGGAGAAAAGTGTTTGCGAAGCAAGTCTGGCAGGTTAGTCAATATGTGTTCAAATGACTTTGCAAAGTCGTCAAAGATTTGTGCAAATCTTTGAAACTAAGTGTGGCGCCCGGGTAAGTGTAGCGCCGGCATTAGAAAGTTTGATTGTATTTTTGAAGCTCTCGTCAGTAGGTATTCAGTTAGGTAGCGTTCTGACGCCGTGCGAGAGCGAGATAGAGCATTTTCAGTTTCTCGACCTGAGATAGTGATAGTTATTGTACAGGTATAAAATTTCGAGAATTGTCATTATATGAATCTACCGACCCGCAATCTTTTTGAATAATGCTTTTTAGGTAAAACTAGAATATTCTCGTTAAAATCACAGAACCACAGTACCTACAGATATCTATTATATTATAGATGTCTGTACTGTGTTAGAACGGTGTTAAGAAATTTGAGATACCTAGTACAAATTTCGAGAAGCCAATGTTGTATGAACCTATGGGTATATTTTTAGTTATAATGTGATAGCTGTAAAGCTGTAAGTTGAGTTCTTTTTAATATTGTTTGATATATCTAGAATATTCTAGTTAAATCTTATGGCCGACGCGGTAAAATCTTATTACTAGGTACGTTATTAGTTAGGTACCTACGTTGTTCTTGGAACAATTACCGATGTAGGTTATATGTTTATTTGTCTTATTTTGATTGAAGGTATGTAGGTACCTACTTGATATTGTTTTATCGTGTCGAGTTGTTATGTAGGTTATTTTATTACGATAGAAAGGTATTGTGATTATTTCATATTTATAATGTTCCAATAGTGTATCTCTAAATAAATGTGAGAGTTAACCTTTATACCCACCTATTGAGAGAAAATTAATAAGTAGGTACTTATCTTGTTTTACGTTTGGATTTAAATCGATTGAATTGTTTCATTTGACAAGAATTATGATTTGTTATAAATCTGTATTTCGAATATGTTTGTTATTAAGTAATAGAAATTCATCTATTAGCGCAAACTTTAGGTATTAAGTATTTAGAAGTTTATGTTTTTTATGTTTTTTTTTAGAAATTTGCGTATATTTGGACTAGGTACTTACTACAACTTACAAAAGGTTTTTTGTAAGTAAAACACCCGCGCGAAACTCCTCGCAACAATTTCAGAGGGGACTAGATGTTTGGCGCGATGATGCGGACAGAAAAGAACGCGTGTCGACGGACCGTGCTCGCGACGAAATACGGAAACATATTGTCTCAGGATGCTCGCAGTGTATGTTCAGTTCGTGCGAAATACACGTACAAATACACCGAGCGCAGCATCGAGCGCTGGTTATTACATTACAGGTTCCATTACAAGCAATGTGTACGCTCCATAAAAAAACTTTCATAGAAGTAGAGTACCCGCCCGGCAAGCGGGAGACCTAGATTCGAGTGCTGGGGCCCGATTCGATGCACCTTTCATAATAAAGTTACAGAATCGGGCACCTGGTCGGATTGAGCATTGTTAACTGCAAAAAACCTATAAATATTATTAAGAAATATAATAGATACCTACACTGCTGCCCATCCAACGTCCAATGGCAAGAGATGGTGCTCCTATTTGATGGGCACTACATAATACCTAACTAACATAAACACGATTGCGTAACCAAATATTTAATCTAAACTTTCAACTTTTTTATACTTACTAATTTTTGAGCAAATATTTAGTGACACAAAATGTAATTTGAAAAATAAATTTAAATATTTTACCTGGAGATGGTGAGGGATCATGTGGCTTCCTGAAAGATCTCCTTCCCAGTCCATTGCGAATGTCCAGCAGTAAGGACTCCATGAGAGATTCGCACTCTGACACCGGAGTACTGCAGACGCTGCTACCTGCATTTGAGAACAAGGTTTGAGTTAATACAATGTGTCCTGCATGTAATAAAACTTTGCCAGCAGTTACTATAAACTATTTCAGCTACGAAAATAGCCCATCATCACTAAAAACCCTTCCATTATAAAGAAATCATAATTTTTACTTTTGCAAAATTCATCTTAATTTGTAAAACAAGGGCGGTTGAAGTTCTACATCTTGTGGGGCTCAATATAAGTGTTATTTTAAAGGTAGACGCGTAGAATAAGTAATAGCATAAAAAAAGAATCGTTGATTGGACAAAGTTTATCTTGACCATAATTTGAGTATCTGGCCGCTTCATTCTAAAATTATGCGAAACTATAACAAAAATTATTTTGAAATGGTATTTTAGCACTCTACAGCGTGAAAAACAAGATAATCCTAGTTTGGGCATCTCTATATTGTCCGGTTTTTTTTTTATTATTATAATAAACCTGATATCGTGTTAATGGACCGATCGTCGTCTAAGTTAATTCTGGTGGACATCCGCTATATGCTATATGTTGTAATATCTGCAAACGGTTTGACCCCAGCCACACTGGTTAGACACCTTGAAAGGCTGCAACTTCGTCGGCGGTTCCCTGCCAGCGGTTTTGCTCGAAACTGCCCGAATCATTCACCGGTTTCTGTCCTTAACGTCTTGAACTCCGACTGACTGGTGAGATTGTCGGGTCTTTTCCGCCGTGTTTTTAGCTTACCCAATAATAATAAATCAATTATTTCAGACCATGGTCCATTATTTGTTAGTAATAGGTTTATTTACTTACGGAATCTTAAAAAGGGCCCGGTCTCACGTTTTGCAGCACAAGTTCTAAGAAATCAAAAAATCATTCCCTAATTTATATTTATATTATGACCATCACTGACCTGCTTTAGCGCGCTGGTGGTCGCGCGCGCGCCTCCGCGCGGCCGCCTGCTCGTCGTGCACGCGCCGCCGCGCGTTGTCGCGGGCGGCCGCGCGGAACTTCATGCAGAATGATACGAACGTCTGTAGCAGATAGCGGGAGATTGTTTTATTGAATTAATTGTTAACAAATAACACGAAAACTGAACAAAAAATAATAATAATGAAACTGTTAGGTACAGCGGTTTAGTTTAATAATCCAATCCGAATCCGAAACAATACAGATCTAGATTTAAGTTGTCAGGAAGAGATCGCTCTAGAGCGATAAGACCGCCTTTTGTAAATTGTTATCTTTTTATGTTTTTCTGTATTTCCTTTTATACAGGGTGACTGGTGACAAATTTGCAATACTGAAGGTAAGCACTCTGTACTCGATTCTGATCATAATTATGTAATTAAAGTAGGTAGGTACTTAATTTTTCCCCAGAAATCCCGATGAATTAATAAAGAGACCTTTTCCCGACACTTTTCCCGACGCGCTGCCTCAGTCAACACGCACACAGCAGTGTTTCCGCCACTGAATTTTTTAACTTTCGGAAAAGTTTACTCAGTAAATAATTAATATTTATTTTTTAATTTATTTTTTCTCTTCATGTATGATTTTAAACTATCGCGTCCTGGAATTTCGAAAGTGACCCACCAGTCACCCTGTATACAATAAAGAGTAAATAAATAAGATATTTCCTCGGATTCGGATCGGATGTAGTGCGAAACCACTGTTACGGTGAACCTAATTAAAGGCAATAACAACATAATTATGAAATAAATGTTTGAACAAGTTGATCCAACACCCTGTTACCACCGGACTATTAGACGCAAACAGAACTTCCATTCGTACTTATATGTTAGACATAATTTCAAAATGACTTTAAGCGCTTTGACAGTTCCTTTTTGTTAATGGTCGCCAAAGTGTGGAATGAACTGCCTGCGTCTATTTTTCCTGACCACTACAGTCCTGGTACTTTTAAGTGAATAAGTTTTTCCTGGATAGCGGATTGGAACAACTTAGTCTTTGATCACTTACCATCAGGAGTCATGGAAGACAAAACCTACTTTATAAAGAAAAACAATTAACAATATTTGAATACAAAAAGAAATTAACAAATAAAATCCAAATTAAAATATGAAACTTTAATTTCGGAATTATTAATTGCACATAAAACAAGAAAATGCCCCTTCATTTGATCAAGTTTAAAATGAAAATGAAGGTTGCTTTTTATTCCTTGTTACTTATATCTGAGATTGAGGTCAAAGGCGGGCTTAGTCTTTACTGAAAAAAAAGATGTGGTAAAGTAGAATTATTTTGTCTTAAATCCATTGGCATAACTTTTTTTTAAAGCCCACATTGGACTTCAATATTTACCTTATTTTTTTAAATTAAATCTTATAACAAAATTTTAGATGACCCAAAACATCACCTTGAAGCACTCCTCCAGTTTAAACGTAGCGGGATCCTCACAGAAGAACTGCGCAAGTTGTTTCCTCACACCTTCAACTTCTTCCATGTCTTTATTTAGAGCTGTAACCTCTTGTTCTGCTACCTATAGTGGAAATAAAATGCAATTTCAGTGACGAATAAGTACATTCAAAGGCTTGTCTTAAATCGATAAACAGCTTTTAATTATGGCAGGTGCTAAAACCTGAACTTTTATATAATTTTGATCATCATTGCAATATGAAATTCTAATCATACAAAAAACATACGAGTATTATGAACTTTGCCATATTAATCTTTTGATTAAACATTGGATTGATTATTAATGATAACTATAGCATATTTATCTGTCTTTAGAAAACTTGTTCATTCTGTTTGTGAAACAAATAAGTTCGGTCCAAAGTGTCATTATTTTGGTCTGACCTGCAAGAAATCTCCCATCTGCTCTTTCACATCTAGTTCCTTCGTGTTTTGTATTTCTTTCTTCAAAGTTGATATCCTGTGTTGGAGCGTCTTTATTTCAGAATACAGTTGCTCTATGGAATATTTTGCCGCTTCTTCTAAGACTCGAATATCATCCGCAAAGTGAACTAACTCTTTGTTTTTGCGTTCTGCTTGCTGAAATGAATAAAAACAATCGTGATTATTTATAGTTGCTTAAAATGGAAGTAAGTGTAAGTAATGTACATGTTCGGACTTCAGTAGAAATATAAAGTCAACTATAGATAACTTATAACTTAATCTTACTTAAGACTAGCCTGCTTTTGCGTTAGGATAAATCTTTGCTTACCTACTTGAAAAAATAAATGGTAAAAATCACTAAAGGGATAACAAAAACATCTCAACGTTTTTTATCTTTTGTTACTGATATTTTAAAGAGGAATGATTTGACTATGTTTTATAAATAAAAAAAATATGTGACCAATTACATAAATCTTCAAGGTAGGTACTTACTAATACAAACGTTAGGTACCTACATTGTTCAGAAGTAATATAGGCAATATTTTATCAAGAAATTCTGCAAAATCAGGAGCTACTTGGTCAAAAACTAAGTACTACTAACTACGAAAAGCTCTAAAAAACCTACCATAGCAACATAGTGCATAAGATTCATCCCCGGCTTGTTTGCGCGAATATCTGCCAACTTCTGAAGCGACGACAGTTTGACTCCCGCCGCACCACCCGCGTAGCCTCCAGCGTTTAGGAAGTTTCCAGCTATGAGCGTTATGTATAGAATTTCCTGAAATAAGAAACGTACTAAGCTTAGATATTACTACATATATAAAAATAAAGCGAGCTTTGAACCAAAGTCACTGACACATTCAGAAGAGATGCAAATCTAAAATGGCAATGGGTTGGGCATTAATCTCTCTGAAAGTAGGGCCGTTGGGACAGTAAAGTTACACTCCACGTACTGGGAGACGTAGCTTTGGTAGACCCCCGCAAGATGGACCGACGATCTGGTCAAAGTCGCCGGTCAACGCTGGATGAGGCAGTGTAGGACTGGTCTGCGTGGACAAATTTTGGCAGCACTGGTCACTTTATCCATTTTTGGAAGATATTTGATGTCTCATATCCATTAAAGGATTACGGAATCTGAGGAGCTACTATTCTTTTTAGGTCCATCTTTTTTATGATTTTACAAATTGAGTTTTATGATTTTGGGGGCGGTCATGTCTCCTAGTACCGCGGCTGTGAGTGTCTTCTGGCTGAACGATGATGTTGACTAGTGGTGTTAATGTTACCTGCAGCGGTCGCGAGGCGAGTAAATCATCACCTGCCAGCACCACTGCGTTAATGCGCACTACAGGTATTCTACGCGGTGTTTGTAGCTGGAATATATTCTAATGTAATGTCAGTTCTGGTACTAGCAGCGGCCTTGAGGCGGCCAGCAGCACGGCGTGGATGGCGGCGGCGGGGGGGCGGGGGGAGGGGAGGTACCTGCAGCGGCCGCGAGGCGAGCAGGTCGTCGGCGGCCAGCAGCACGGCGTGGATGGCGGCGGCGGGGGGGCGGGGGGAGGGGAGGTACCTGCAGCGGCCGCGAGGCGAGCAGGTCGTCGGCGGCCAGCAGCACGGCGTGGATGGCGGCGGCGGGGGGGCGGGGGGAGGGGAGGTACCTGCAGCGGCCGCGAGGCGAGCAGGTCGTCGGCGGCCAGCAGCACGGCGTGGATGGCGGCGGCGGGGGGGCGGGGGGAGGGGAGGTACCTGCAGCGGCCGCGAGGCGAGCAGGTCGTCGGCGGCCAGCAGCACGGCGTGGATGGCGGCGGCGGGGGGGCGGGGGGAGGGGAGGTACCTGCAGCGGCCGCGAGGCGAGCAGGTCGTCGGCGGCCAGCAGCACGGCGTGGATGGCGGCGGCGGGGGGGCGGGGGGAGGGGAGGTACCTGCAGCGGCCGCGAGGCGAGCAGGTCGTCGGCGGCCAGCAGCACGGCGTGGATGGCGGCGGCGGGGGGGCGGGGGGAGGGGAGGTACCTGCAGCGGCCGCGAGGCGAGCAGGTCGTCGGCGGCCAGCAGCACGGCGTGGATGGCGGCGGCGGGGGGGCGGGGGGAGGGGAGGTACCTGCAGCGGCCGCGAGGCGAGCAGGTCGTCGGCGGCCAGCAGCACGGCGTGGATGGCGGCGGCGGGGGGGCGGGGGGAGGGGAGGTACCTGCAGCGGCCGCGAGGCGAGCAGGTCGTCGGCGGCCAGCAGCACGGCGTGGATGGCGGCGGCGGGGGGGCGGGGGGAGGGGAGGTACCTGCAGCGGCCGCGAGGCGAGCAGGTCGTCGGCGGCCAGCAGCACGGCGTGGATGGCGGCGGCGGGGGGGCGGGGGGAGGGGAGGTACCTGCAGCGGCCGCGAGGCGAGCAGGTCGTCGGCGGCCAGCAGCACGGCGTGGATGGCGGCGGCGGGGGGGCGGGGGGAGGGGAGGTACCTGCAGCGGCCGCGAGGCGAGCAGGTCGTCGGCGGCCAGCAGCACGGCGTGGATGGCGGCGGCGGGGGGGCGGGGGGAGGGGAGGTACCTGCAGCGGCCGCGAGGCGAGCAGGTCGTCGGCGGCCAGCAGCACGGCGTGGATGGCGGCGGCGGGGGGGCGGGGGGAGGGGAGGTACCTGCAGCGGCCGCGAGGCGAGCAGGTCGTCGGCGGCCAGCAGCACGGCGTGGATGGCGGCGGCGAGGCAGCCCGCGCCGCCCGCCCACTCCGCGCGCACCAGCAGGCATTCCACGCGCAGCTTGTAGCTGCAATACAATCATAATCATTATCCATCTTTATTGCTTTACAGTATGGTGCAAAAGAAGTCGTTGTGGCGCTGTAGTTACTGTGCATATTGTACAATAACGCAGTTTAAGCGACATTCGGCGCGGTCAGTAAAAGGATCGCCGATCATTAATTTGTTACTACGATTTCCATGCTCTCCGAGTGCTTTACCTATACTTATGTGCAGTACCTTATCGAGAAGGTTTGTCAGAAGCCATTTCGGCACCCAGAAAAATCTGACATCCACCAAGCATCACTGGGCCAGCTTGGTACATATACGACATATACGAGGTTTACCTCGTCACCCAGAGGAGAGACTAATAAACCTGCAGTGGGCTTATTACACAAAGTTGTGATGAATGGTAGTAGGTACAGAAGGCTGCAGATCAATTAGTATCATCTAAATTTTATAATGTTGATTCTAATTTGATTTTTGCAGATTTTTCAGTGATCTGATATACAGGGTTAATTTTAATTAGCGCATGACCTCTTGCAGGCAGCCTCTCCTCACCAAAAACATTTGTTTTACAACTTTTTAAAATTAATAGTTTTTTAAATTTTTGTTTCCCCATACAAAAAATATTTTTAGCCTCTGTCAGGCCTGGCTCACTCCGCGCGGTACATCCGTTATTTACCTACAGCGAAGCGCTCCGCCGGCGCAACTCGAATGGGTCGTGTATCACGCGCGCGCCCGTCGGGACGTTGTAGATACCTACCTACCTAATAGCACTCACAGTAATTCTATGATCGAGGTCGCAAATAGTATTTAAAAATGGACATAAAAAGAAACAAATATTCAATTAGATTATGTATAGATTTGATTATGTTCAATGTAGCAAACAAAACATAGGTAGTATTATTACTAATTATTCGTCGTAACTTTTTTTTCATTTTGTACTTTAGGTAAGTTGAAACAATATTTTTTACAAAGGTAGAATAACAGTAATACCTACATCGGTAGATACTTAATTACAAAAAGGAGATTCATTATTCTTCACTAGGCAGCAACCCTAACAGCGTAAGAAAAGATAAGAGGCATGCGATAGAAAGAGACAAAACTTCTAGGTATATAAATTTGCAGGTACGTAATGCTGTGCGAGCTGAATTCCACCGTATCGCGTCGTAGCAAGACTCCAATTTATTTAGATCTTCTTGTGGAGTAATTCTTCTGTACCAACGGTACTATTACTTATTCTGTGCCTCTGTTTAGAGGTGTAACTGTATTTACTCTGAGCGTAGGTATGCCACGCACATTGCACGGTAAATTATCGCTTTATAATAATAATATAATAATATGTACTTCTTACAAAATGTAGAGCATGTTTTTTGTTTTTATTTTTTGTGTTATTTATCAAGATTAGTAAAAAGTCGTAGAACAAATGTTGGGATTGATGTGGAGAGGCTGCCTGCAAGAGGTTATGTGTTCATTAAAATTAACTCTGTATAAGCGTTATTTACGCCATTTTATATTCATGTAGGTATCAGCTGTAAATTGGTATATGGACGAAACATTCATGATACGAGTATTTTAGAGTACCGGTGAATATATGTATAAGTCTAGCTAAACCTAAAAAATCTTCTACCTATTAGTAAGTATAATATTTTCGTCAACTCTAAAATCAAAATATTTATAGCTAATTAGGAACCTTACCTTGGCAGCTGTATCAACTGCAACAGAAACTTCTCCGCATTGCCCAATTTTGTGGCATCTCCACTAAACGCCTTCAGCATTTCCACCTCATCTATTTCAGGTAATATCTTCAGCAGACCACGTAGCTTTTCAGCACCAATGTCGTCATGACAGCCATCGCGAATTAATTGGATAATGTCGTCATTTGAACTGGAAATGAGAACGTTAAAAAATTGTTCAAAGACATTTTTGTCGATAAATTCCTTTCGGTTTTGCGATATTCCAGTTTCAAAGCTATTTGTTTTATTTGAAGAGATATTTTTTATCAAATTCAATATGATCCATTAAAAATAAGTTAATTTCTCAATTAATTAATTTCTCTCAAGTGCAAATACAGACCTCAAATTAGATATCACCTATTTATGAGTTTTATGTCTCTTAATTTGACTTTTGAGAAACTATATTCGAGTAAGTAGGTACTTCAAAGATCAATCTGGAGAAGGCTGATGTGATAAAGAAATAGATGAGAGCAACACAAAATTTGAGATCGTGATGAGCGTTATATAATTTTATCTGCTTTAGGAGCAGACATTAGACAAACGGAAATTTATTTGCTTTTTCAATCTATGGTCGGAGCCCAGTTTAAGACTTTAAGTCGAACTTTTGATTGGTTCTCTTTAAACCGAATTAATCGCGTTTCAAGCTCTAGGAAGTCTCTTTAATCCCTAGTGAAGACGTCGTGGCACCGTGGTTACTGTGTGTATCACATGATAACACAGGTTAAGCAACGTTTGGCGGGGTCGGTACTTAGATGGGTGACCGCCGACCATTCATTTCTTGTGACAACGACTTCCGTGCTTCGGAGGGCATGTTAAGCAGTCGGTCCCGGGTGCTGTATAATTGTATACAGTAGTCGTTAGGGTTTGTCAGAAGCCATCTTGGCCATCAGCTCAAACTTCACTCACCTCCTAAATTGCTTTAAAAAGATGTTGACATTAAGACTCCTCTTCCCATCCAGCAGTGTTATTTCCGAAGGTTCTTTTCGCGGTTTCCTTTCTCCTGAACTGTCACAAATCGGACTACGGCCCAGACGAGGGGAAGAACCTGCGGAATTTGTAGGCTGGATCTGTAAGGGAGAAAAAAAACATATTTGATAAAATGAAAAGGATTTAATTTATAAAAGTACTTCGATTTGGCTTGGATTTTCATTTTGAAAGTCGTAAAGAGCCATTTATCATAATAGTTTTTACAAAGCCCACATCAGATTCACGAGTCTCTCCTGAGTGACGCTCCTAGTTTAAGCCAAATACCACCAAGAGGTAAGTTGGATCATATAAGAACTTTCAGTGCACCGAAATGGCTGCTAAAAACAACTACTTAGGTACCTATTGTATTTTAGCATACAGAGGCCGGAACTTGTTTTTTTGTTTTTGGTCGAGATAAATTGATACTGATCCGGCCAAATTTTACGGCGATTTAATTGTTACTTACATTGGTAACAAGCAACCTCACGTTAAAGGCTCAAGTATTTATAAAATTCAAATTCGACAAGTAGGTACAAAAATGAAAGCTTACCTGTTGACAGAAGAGTCCCTCGATCTCACTCCAGTCAAGCTCTGACTTGGGCGAGTGTTTGTGACTCGAAGCGACGATTGACCAAATATTGTTTTGTCCAATCACCTGAAAAGCAATTAAACTTTAATCTTAAAGCTTAGGGAAATGAATACCTACACACTGTCCAAGCCATAAAAAAAAACAGGTTAATTTGCAATGTAATTTGTATGTTCATCAAAACGGTAGAATATAGCCTCTTATCAATGAATCGCAAACAACAAAACCTAGACATGTATTCTTTTAAAGTTATGACTAAAGCTGATCACCCTTTTTATCGTGATTCAAAACTGCTTAAAAAATAATATTATTAGTTGTTGTTTTTGTACTTTAAATTTTAATAGGTATATGAAGGTAATGCAATTTCATCTCTTAGCATACTGAATTGGTGTCAGCAAGATAGCAATAACTCCGTGATTAGAGTTTGCGGATAGCGATACGTGTGAATTTGATGATATTTATGTCAATTGCTATTTTTAATCTCCCTCTAATTAAACCTTCTTATTTATCTATTTATTTTACAGCGACTAACAACCTTTTCATTAGGAATCTTGTTCCAATTGATCGTCTTCATCTTAGTCTTCGGCGTCGGTATCTCTTGCTGCGGCAACTTGATGTCTAGTATCGGTGGGGAAGGGGGCGCGGGCGGTGCGGGGGCTGCGGGAGCGGAAGAGGGCGGCGCGGGCGGCGGTGCTGGAGGGGGAGAGGGGGGAAGTACTGGAGGAGGCGGGGGAAGGAATGGTGGTGGAGGAGGATGCATGCCAGCTGGAAAATAGTAAAATGAATAGAGTTATATGACATGGTTATTGGAAAAAAACAAAAGTTTATAATGTTACTTGATATTTCGCACACCTAGATCTAAAGAGGTATTAACTCAAAAAATCACTTTTGTCAGAAAAGACGATAAACTGATTCCTTTGTCCCTGTGCATTGTAGGAGTGGTCTCTGTAGAATTATGTTTTTTATATGCAGCAAGAATAAATATATTGTAGAGATTTCGTGTTCTAATCATTATTCAGGGCTGAAAATTGGAATTTTAGACTTATTTCCCTATTGCTTAACATTATTTGTATATTTGTTTTATTATTTTGAATTGACCCTGTGTTGGTGAATTAAGTTTTTAGTTAGCTCTCTTTTGAAGAGGCAATATAAATTAAAAATGCAATAACATTTTTTATTATTTATAGTTAGTGCAACTGATCGATTGATCTATGGTCAGCAGTAGGGGTTTGTTGGATAATAAATAAGTAAGAAAACACTAGTAGTACGAAAATCAATTAACATTGTTTATTAATAATAACGAAAAATACATACACATACATAATGACAGTCTTTTACGTCCCTTTTAATTATAAAATATCTAATAAAAAATATTTATTAAGAAATAAAAAAATAAACTTTTAAGAAAACGTAAAAAATTAGGAAACTTCCATTAAAAACAATCTTAAAGGTATATCAAAAATCACATCATTTTGGCTTATAATATTCAAATATAAACGAGATATCTCTGTATATTTTTAGGAGGTATCAGTCTGAGAAATTAAAACTATAAACTATGAATGTAGCTTACATACTAATAATGGCACTATGAGATCAGCGTTATTGAAATTATAAATACTTAAATAGTACACTAGAATAATTATTTCTTTTACTATAGTTGATCCTGGATTTATTAAAGAAAAGGGATATTTGTCCCTTCGGACTCTGCAATATGGCTTGTAAGTCGTAAACTGCTACGATTGTACCATATCTCCTATTCTTGTCATTTTCTTTTTCAGTTCTTGCTAAAGTTTTTTTCTATTTAATTTCTGACGAACTACTAGATAACGATGAACTCGAGCTGCTGCTGCTAGGTGAACTAGATGATGATGGCGGTACGACTTTAGGTGGTACCTTATTTTTGTGAACCAATTGGAAATTGGGATCCTCATCAGAGTCATCAATGTTACTTTCATCGCTCCGGACTGGTGAAATATAATAGTTCCGGGCACCAGATTTTTTTTGTCTGGACGTCTGACGTTTTCGTTTGTTTGTCTGCCCACGACATAGATGTGTCAATCTCGGATAAGACGACACGAGTATTCTTAGATAAGGCTTCATCACTTGATGACATCTTTAAGTCATCTTCTAAGATTCCATGTTGCGTTAGATGAGTGATATTTTCCTTATCCTTTTCTTCTACCATTTTTACTAAAAACCGTCCACGATTCATTGTTTCCTGAAATAAGAAATGATTATTTTACTTCATTATTATTATATTATGGCAAAATATTATCCCCGACAAATACGAACGCTCCGCGCATGGCATTTGACGATACTGGTCAGTGCCGGAACGGTCTAGTCTCATACATTTATATAGGTACCTATAAAGAATATTTTTTTACACTACACGTTCCTATCACGGTCACAGAGCGTTCATAGTGTGGTACGGTGTAGTGGGCAGACTCCTTAATGTGCGCCAAATTAATTAAAAAAGCCATCAATATAATACTCAATGTCTTAGTGATGTTGTAACATTATAGGTACTTAACGGAATCCATCTAAAGAGATCTAACTTAAAATTTAGCAGTAAAAAGGAAATAAACTCTGTAAATAATAGAACTAAAATAAAATTATACTAAGACGAAAAGATTGTATTCAGTAATAGTAAAAAATAATAATTTACATTATTTTTTAGAGAAATATGGCGGTTTAAAATTTGACTCAACAAAACAGAATCAACTACAAATTCAAAAATGTTTCAACAGTATAGCAACAACTCAAAATAAAAATAAAACTTGTACTTACCTTGCCAGCAATACGGGTTCAACTCAAAATGTTGTATTCATTTACTCAGCCATAACCATCTAAAAGGCGTCAACTAAAAATAACACTGCTTAAAATTTCAACTATACAGGTACAACTCAAAATAACTCCAATTTGTTGACGACGAGCACGTCCCCTCCGCTTGCAATTCCGATCGCAATTGGGGATGCATCTGTTTTGGTGGGAAGGAGCGGGGTTTGCTCGTTCAACAAAAGGGACACTTTGCGCCATCTAGTGTAGCGTAAGGAACATAAATTTAAATCTGTTTAATTGGTCGATAGGTATTTGTATAAGGAATTTGATGGTGTGCATAACTCAAAAAACTAGATTTTTGAGTTGACCCCCTTTAGATCTAGGTGTGCGATTTATAAAATTTGAAAATGAATACGCTCAGCATAATGGCAATGGTCTAGACTAGTGCGCTAAGAAGTTCGAGTCATAGCGGGTAAATTTTTCTCACTAGTTAGGTCTATAAACGCTTTAATAACTCGTTGAACAATTAAAACTCTTCTCAACGTATATTATTGGACTCATGAGCTACTATCACAAGCTTACTTTCGGGATAAAAAATTGGTACATCAGTTTAGGGTATTGTTTCTTCTAATAAAAGTAGCTAGCCAGTCACACCTACAACGTCCATAGGTACAGCTGTCCCTATTTCTTCAGCATATGTTCAGAAAGTTTTGATGAAGAATATTAGTAAAAAGTGTAGAAAATAACATACCAGCTGGTGGTGGTGGAGGCGGTGGCGGAGATAAGGCTCGCTGCACACTTTGTTTTCTTGCAGCTGTTGCTTCACGTAGCTGACAGTTACATCCGACTTTAGCCTGTAATGTATAAAAAAGGTGTAGGAAATAACCGCTTTTCGAAGAGTCTTCATTTTTTGGTGTTGCTGATAAAAGGACAGGCTAAATAGTGTGATTACTGGCATGGAGTTGTCATCTTATATCTGAGATAGTACCTTCTAGCAGTTCCTCTTTTGTGCCCATAGGCGATTTTTTATAATTCCTCTTCTAAAGGTGCCCATGGGTGTTGGTGATAACTTATATAGCATCGAGTAATCAGACCATATGCTCGTTCAAATAAAAAAATAACTTCTGCATCCTCATATTTCTAATTAGATACTAATTCAAAATAGGAGTTTTCCCTAGTTTCATTGAACAATGGACGAACATATTCAATGTAATGTCTGCGGATCTTCAAAACAAATGCCTGCAGGTGGTAATTTCACGCCAAACCTAAAAAGGGAAAAGTACTGATTCTATTTATCTTTTAACCTCATGTCTTTTATCTTAAGTCTTTCAATCCAGCTCCATCTTCTTCTATACAAGTTTTATCCATTTATTAAAATCAGTCAGGAGATTTCCACTATTGGACAAATACCTCCCCCAGGGTTCTCTCTAATATTGGGTTTTATTGGGGGAGGTCCCCAGGGTTCTCTCTAATATTGGGTTTTAAGTTATTTGCTGTCAAAATAAATGACTACTTTCAAGATTTCTGTCCATGCTGGTCTACAAAAAACATTGAACGTACCAGTTGCTTTTATTTCGGGGCATACCTACTGTAAAAGTCAGTTAAGGGACAGACGTTTTATTGGCGTTTTTGTACGCGATAGTCTATCTACATCATTAAAATACCTCCAAATTTGTCAAACGTGACATCGATGGTTTTATAGCCTCTGGTGTTCTACCAAGCCTATAAGGGATACAAGCGCGAAGTTATGTATGTATGTTTCAATAATTTAAACTGGTTATTACCTGCATACTCGGAGCTCTAAGCAGTTTGGCTGCATCTTCCCTAGTTTCCAGCAAGGTAGCTCTATGCACGAGGGTTTCTGCGGTGTCCCACACGATGTCACTCACTGCTTCCTTGGGGTCTATTCGTAGAAGATGCTGGAGGATGCTGAGGAACGGGATCTCTTGAGGAGTGTCAGACACCTGGGAATTTTCCACAAATACTTAAAAAAAAAACTTGTCGCCGTCCTTCGTGCGGCGGGTGTGAGCGAGCAGTAAGAGTTCTGAATATGATCTCAAATAGATTAGATTCGACGTATAAAGCATTTCTGAGCCATTTCGGGGGAATGGTGCAGGAATGGCCTTTGTAAATTAGCCTGTAAATTATTTTGTTTTAAAGTTTTTTATGTACCTAGTTAAATATTTATTAACATAGTCTGTAAGCATTTATATACTAACACATTGAGTCTTTGTTACTTTTAAATAAATCATTCATTAATTAATCCTACATTCTTCAGTTTTGAATAAAGCAGTTTTGAATAAAGCATTTAAACAGTAACTTTTGATAGGGCCAACGCTGCATTACGCGTACCGTACCGTACCGTACGGTACGCGCGTAAGGCACGGTCGTGACACGCATGACTTAATTTCGCTATTAAAATTTCATTAGGGTGCTGGTACACACGGGTAACTCTCGTTGCCCAAACATTTATGTAATATTAAATGTTGATGTAGTTTTACAGTACATAATTGTGTATTTTTTCTATAATTTATGGAAATTCACGTAGGTATATTTCGGCAATTTTATACCTTTTTAAAGTATATTTACACATTTTTTATGTATTGCTTCTGTAATAATCCCAGCCCATGTGTAAAAATACAAATTGTACACGTTTTAGGTATAAGTACATAAAAATAATTAAAAATCTGTAAAATTACCGAAAATTATTTTCTTTTCCACAATTTACTGAAATTTACAGCTGTTTTCGGTACATTCTATAGGTTTATGTACTTTTTTTGCATGTAAAATCACATAATTTTTAACAGTGCAGTCGTGTCAATGGAATACTTAACCTCTTACTATTTGGACAAAAAACGATGTACGGGCGTGCAGTACACGCAGGCGGGAGCTAGCCACGTCTGCGTGGTACGTACCGTACGTCCGTATCGCACGCGCGTTCGGTACAGATGTAAGTAGCAGTTTTGTATGAATACGCATCGTTGGCCCTTATTGGTGTATACTAGGGTCTGGGTTATTACGGGTGAGACTCCATAGTTCTGTTTTGTTATCTCGAATACATTAAAGTCTACTTTTCGTCTACAAAGATGGTGTGTCAAATTTTTTAATTAAATTATTTACGGCAAAAATTTAAGTAAGTAGGTACCTACCTATTTGAGTTAAACAATTTCCCGCAGGTTCCAAGACGTTGCAAGGATGTACAAAAGAAAAAAATAAGATGTTCTCATTATACCACTTAGTTTTAAAAACTCAATTTAAAAGCTTTTTTAACCGGATTCGACAAGTTCAGTCCTTGACCGTGAAAGTCAGTGACCTTTCTTCGAAAATCGAAACGTCGAATTAAAATGCAAAGTTTTATTATAAAATCCAGTAAAAATACTCTTATTTAGTATTATACAGGGTGACTGGTGGGTCACTTTCGAAATTCGAGTAATAGTTTGAGAAAAAATAAAATTATTAATTAATTCATCACGCAACGCATGGTTACACTGGTACGTACATACGTACGGCGCTATCAACACAGAATAGGTAGGTAGGTATAGATGGCTTTACGAACGAACGGTCGTCGGCCTAGTAAAACTCTTTATTTATTTATTCTGGTGAAAACTTCAGTACCTTCTTTTATTAAATAATTCGTATCAGAATCGAGTACAGGGTGCTCTCCTCCAATATCTTAATTTTGTCAACGGTCACCCTGTATATCAAGACCACTTTATATAAGACACTTTAGCATACCTGTTTTAGTATAGCATAAAATACATCCAAATGTGAGTTAAGGTTGATGCCTCCGGGGCCCTGCGCCTCGTCCGTCTCCCGCTGCTCCTCAAAGACATCCAGCTGGACGCCTAGGTCTGGGCAGTTTCCTGACTCATGTCTGGAAGAAGGGAAAATGGGATGGGATCATAATATGGTTATAGAATATAACGTTATTTTGTTATCAGAAAAAATGTTCTTATATGTATGCATCTATAGACACAGAAATATTTGATTTCGACAAAATATTGGTACCTAGTTCAGGTGGGATCGTATAAGTATAGACGCAGATAACATTTCATTTTGGATAAAATTTTGGTGCTAAACATGCTTTCGGAAAACGTATAAGTAGCTAAATTAAAAATACGAGTGTATAAGATATTCAAAATAGTGAAGAAGTTTATTTAAGGCCCGTATTCGGGAATCTCAGAAAAAAAAGTAATTCAACTATTATTTGACTACACAAACCATGTTACATCTATTGTCCTGCCTGACCTATGTGCTCGGGAAGTTGCACTATTGAGGATCTCGCACTGACCGACTGCGCAATTAAAGTGACAAGTTTTTGGGTTGGTTACTATATTATTTCAATACCTACTCCTATTTATCGACACGTTAAGTAGAAGCCTGTTCAAAAAGCAAATAAATTTATTAGTATTACCTGGTATTACTGAATGAGACCTATACATATACAGTAGAATCCGTTTATAATGGCATCGAAGGAAAATAAGAAACAAGTCATACTACTAAGGACGTCATACAAAGCATAGGTACTGCAAGAATAAATAAACTGTTTAAGTCAGTATGTGATTTATTTTAATAGAAAGGAATAAAATAGAGATAAATCAAAATAGATATTAATAAGTAGACTCAATAAGTAAATCTACGCTCTGAGACTCAAACCAAAAAAGCCTTTCAACGGCCGAAAGTCTTTGGGTATAACGTGACTCTCCCGAACACTGCTAAAGGTGTTAAAAATCATACGTTCGGTCACTATAAGCGGACAAAATTTGAAAAAAAAGGGTCACAATAAGCGATATATCACTAAAGGTGAAGTCATTATATCCGACTTAGTTATATAATTTATATGAAAACCTATCTTCACTGTGTAAACACGTCATAATAAGCGGTTGGTCAATATAAGTGGAGTCATAATAAACGGATTCTACTGTATTGACTCTATATTAGGTACATATTATTTAAAAATAACTCCGAACGGAATCTTTATAAACTAGCACTATTACCAAGCCCTATTCTTATTTAAAAAAACGAAAACACGTGAAATCTTGGATCTAAGCCACAGCAACTAGTCACCAAATCCACACGGCACTAATCCAGCATATCATTCATTACGCAGAACACATTTAGCGCCATATTAGGGAAGCGTGCGCCTACGCACCAAGATGCCTTTTTACTCATATCGTTATAATTGCTGGCTGGGTCTTGTAACTTGTGTAGTTTTTTTAAAGGTAAATTAATAGAATGGATAAATTAAATAGGAATATTATTTTCACACTTGGAACTTTCCGTCATGTAGGTAGAATTTGCTTAGATTTAACTGCAGTACAATTATTTCACATAAACTAATCGGTAACGAATAACCTAATATTAATATATTAGTTCAAATTTAGAAAATTCATAATATCCAAATTATTATTAAGTAGGAAAATTAATTAACAAAACTTTAATGATAAAACCAAAATGATGAAGTTCGTTTTCGATTACCATAGATTTAAAAAAAATTTGCCATCTTTGTTTAATTCGAATAGCATTTTACTAGTTTTAATTACAATCACATGATTTATTTTGACCAAGCTAACGGTGAAAACTTCATAGTAACAGACCTACAAACAAAATATTAATTAACCGGCAAAAACTTTAATTAAGTAGATATGAATAGAACTTCATTATTTTTTTACAAAGAACAAGTAAGGAGTCGATAAAATACGTTGTCATTTTTTGTACTGAGGTTCCACTTGAATGCTTATTTTATGGTAATCCGAATACGGGTTTCACAAAAACTGTAACTCGAACAAATTAATACACGCCAATGTAGAGATTGTTGACATTGGATACTTAATAATTAACTCCGAATCATTTTGTTAAAAACTTCGCGCGTTTGTCGTCAATTATATTCAAGTTAAACTATATTTAGTGTCTATTAAACATTGAAACTAAAATAAATGTTGGAATTAACTGCTTCCGTATTTGGCGAAATTTTGTCGGTTCACTGTTGCGTTCATTTTCGTTGGTTCACCAATAAGTAAAGTACATATATTATAGACTAGCTGTTGTGCGCGGTTTTACCCGCGCAATTTCGATTCCCGCGGGATTTTCGGGATAAAAAGTAGCCTATACGGATTCGGAAGAATCCCTCTAAGTAATGGTAAAAGAAATTTTGAAATCGGTCCAGTAGTTTTTGAGCCTATTCAATACAAACATACAAAAATACAAAGGTTTCCTCTTTATAATATTAGTATAGATTCAACGAATGCAGAGCATTAGAAAAAACGGACTTCACTAACATTTTTAGATCCTAGTCAAAGCTATGGCTGAAGTATTCATCAAGGTACAATTTGCCGTATTGATACATATTTTTTTCGACAATTTTTTTTCAAAAGTTACTAAATCGATTTTGATGAAATTTATACAGGACTACCTCTATCATATGAAATAAGAATATTCACAATCGATTCATAATTGTCCGTACAAAGACACAAAAAAACATACACACGATTTGAGAACCTCCTCCTTTTGGAAGTCGGTTGAAAATATGTCTTGTTATATATGTATTACTAATATTATAAATGTGAAAGTTTGGATGTATGTATGTTTGTTCCTCAATCACGGGAGAACGGCTCAACGGATTTGGATGAAATTTGGCATAGTGCTAGTGTACAGTCTGAAATAGCGCCTTTTATCCCGAAATTTCCGCGGAATTCGAAATTGCGCAGGTAAAACCGCGCGCAACCGCCAGTACGTTATAAAAGTTTAAAAACTTATAAACGTTATAAACTTGCTTAATGCTAAAAACATATTTTTTTAGTGAAATCGTAGCAAAAGAAAATTTGTTAGGTACGCCAAATGGATATCATTAATATCTTAACTAATGGGTAATTCTTATTCTTATGTCTTTTTGTGTGAGTTGTAAGAATTGAATATTATTTTTGGAAAAATCTCTTGACTTTATTTTTATTTACCCTTTAAATTGCTTCTAATATGATATATGAACAGAATTTTATGTCATAAATGTGTAGAATTATATTATAAAAAAGAAAATCGATAATGTCACGCCATTGGCCGCGATTGTACATTAGTAATTCCAATAATATCGGGAAGATGTTTTGCCAAAAACGGTACTTGGTTTCGTTCAATTCAGGTTTGTAGATAAAAGTTGGAATGCTGTACGTTCCTATTCATGCAATGTTTCGCGTTGTATCTGCGATCAGCTGTGCTGGTTGGATAGAAGCCAAACGCGATGAGGTAAGTAACTATGAGGCTTTGAAGACATAATCTATTGCGTTAAATAATAGGAAATAAGAAAAATGAAGAGGGGAAAAATAGATGAGGTATTTATTTACCTTAAGTTGTTGAGCACTGGAAGAAGACCGAGACCTGAAAATAAGAGTAGGTAAAAACGTGGTTATGTCGACCGGTTTATGATTGTTTGTAAATCGTATTGATATGAGTAAGGTTGTGTTTAAAAAATAATTAAAGGTGTCATTTTTTCGTGAACTCAAATTAGTTCTGTTGACTTATGACTGATGCCTCGTTTCAATATAAACAAAACTGCTCCTTTGCTTCCGATCAGTTAAATTAGCAACAAGCTATAACTAAATATTCAAAGCGTTTCAATATTCAACTTCTTGTCATTTATCGACCACTAACACATAGGAGGGTTACTGATAACGATTCGTAAGTAACTGTACGGATGTTCGTGCTGGTATGAATTGTAAAAGTCTACAATTTGTTGGTTGTAGCTTTTACTCATGACAGTTGAATATTGAAACTGATTAACAATTTAGGTACCTACTAGCTCCGCTCTCCGTTTTTTTGGCATAATTCTGTACTGTTTCGATACATTTCGAGCACGAAATGTCACTGGTAAAGGCTAGATAGGGGCGGCGCGGGACCGAGCAATGTAGATAACCTTAGGGAAGGCCTATGCGCAGGAGTGAACGTCTCCAGGCGTTGATACAAAAGAACTTACCAATAAACTCATTCCGCACACGGATTCGATCAGGTAGTCTAGGAGCTGATATGATAAGACAGTTGATGAAGGCCACAAGAGCTGTCTTGTAGTCGGTGGTGGCTGCTGTCTTCAACTCTTCAACTACCACTGCTAGACGGTACCGCTCATTCTTGAGGCTCTGAAGAGAGAGGTATGTATTAAGTTCAGTTATTTATAGGGTGAAACGTATTTTTAAAACATAAATATGTGTTTCTTACGAACTTATGTGGACGTGAAAAAGGGCAAAAATATGCAAGCTTAATAATAATAATATAAATTTATTTATTTATTTCTCCCACAATAATATTTTACTTACACAATACTATAATTAAAAACTACCTATATTATAAGAGGTAATCCAATTTAGGTTTTGAAGTGGGAGACTGGTGCCCCATTTAGGTTTCCCTGTACAAGGGGATCACCAAGCTCTTCCCTCGTACCAAGTTCACGATACCATAGTTCTTAAACTAAGACTAAACAATGACTAAGCTTTGTTTGATAATCCGTTAATTATAAAATTGTTTAAGATTTAGTTTCACCCAGTATAATACGCTCTTTTAATTTTGAAATTAAGAAAAAGCTTTTCAAATTTAAAAGCTTAAAGTTTGCAATTTACTAAAAAAAGCACTTTACGAACTAAGGGCGTCCGATGTTAAAACTTCTTTTGATGAAACTCAATGCAGGTCTATCCAGGGTCTGTCCAGCCAGTGTTATGAGGTTTGGGCAGCAAAGCCAGCAGTGGATAAGTGGAAAGTATCTCTTCTTACGTTTAGAATTAAGCTAAATTTATTTAAACATTACGTATTAAATATACCAACTAGGCAGGCCGTAAACCACTATGATGGCCCAGTAGCCAGTAGGTTTGAGGCCTACGGCTACGTACCTAGACATTCACCTAGTGAGTATCTTAGTAAAACAAACGTTCTTGGATGTTCGACTGCACGCTAGTCGCCTAGTTAGTCGCTTAGCGCGTATCTAAGCTAATAAACATGTTGGGTGTTTTACGAGGTAGGTATATTAAAAGTAAAAAAAAGATGAAATTTCACTAGTTTTTAAACATGCAAACCACCTTCAATGCGCCCACCGTATACCCAAGCAAGTAGCCTGAATACAAGCTACAAGGCTCTAGGCATCAAACTGCCTGTGCCTGTAAGTACGCTCATTACAAAGAGTTGTGATGAATGAATATTATAGTATCAACTCACTTTGTACCGGTCGAGAGTGTCCACGGCGCGAGCATATCCGTCGGCATTATACACGCACAGCGCAGACAGCAGCTCAAACACCTGCAAACATTCAATCGTATTTAAACCTTGTTGTAAGTCCTGTCAACAAGCGGGGTTCACTCTGATTAGTCGCCTTTACGAGACCTTATTCAGGGGCTGTTACAAGCCGACCCTAAAAGAAAATGCTTTTTGGCCTAGTCGACTGTTCCATTCGTCGATCGATTAGTGTGGAAACAGCCTTAAAGATGCCAAATACAGGGTCATTTTTTTGAAGATGAAAACATTTTAAGAGGAGTTTAAGAATAATATGTGCATTCAATTTATTTTATTTAATTTATGACAAAAAAAATATGTAGGTATTTTTTTTTTTAATTTAAATTTTCCAATTCTTTTAAATGACCAAATTTTTCTGAATATCGAAAAATCGGGGCTTAACTTATTTCTTAATAGAAATAGTTGGAAAAACGCTTTTATTGCTTGCTATTTAGTCGTAATTAACAGATTAAACTAAAATGTTGTTAACTTATGAGAATTATAAAATGTCAATTTACCTAACAAAAAAAGTTTTTTTTTTTTAATTGAATCCACGCATCATTCTTTACCTTGTCCTGAAATATTTTGATCTTCATAAAAAAGACCCTATATGCTAGTAAACTGTTATATTTTTAAAATAGATTTGACAATTTTGCCTTGCAACATATTTACACCACTCTCTGACGGACGTAAACTTTTCCTTTTCTTCCCCAGTAACCAGTAACAACTTGTGCAATATTTAAATACCTATCAAATACATATCAAAACGGTAAATCCGAACCTTTTTAAAATCGTACAAAGAAGGCCACTTCTTCCATATTTGAATATTTTAAAAAGCATATTCAAACCATTTCGAAAAATACAAAGAGGTTTACCTGTTTCTTGACTGGTGCGGCGGGTGTGGCCAGAGCCGCAGCGAGTTTTCCCGCGTATTCTGCATGCTCTACGATGTAGTCCAGCCCTACTCGGCTCTCCATGGCGCTGTAACAAAAATATAGGGTTTATTTTATTGTTTATTTGTTTATTAGGTAAGTTATATTAGGTAGTTAATGTAAGTTTCAGTAAAGCCGGGGACCCTTTTGATTCATTGAAGTTTTTTGGGTTTTTTCCCTCTTTTTGCCTATAATTTGTTTTCTGATATTTGAAGGGACCTATGTTATAATAAGTACTCTAATTTTAAGACAATATTCATAATATGTTCAGCCTATTTTTTGTAGTAAGATTTCAAAGATCTTTTCAGCAGGGCTAGCATGCAACCATCGATAAATAGTCGAATCGACAAGATAAATATTATTTCGTTATTTTATCCTATTATGTAGGCTAATATGCCCACCATAATAGATAGAATTACTCAATTTGATACCATGATTAAGACCACAGAACCAAATATGTCAGAATCTTAATAAATTACATACTTACACTAAATACCATATTCTAAGAAAATATCGATAAAAGGCCCGATTTATCGGTGTCGACGGTAGCCGCACCGGACCGCAGAGGTCCATTAAGAATTAAATCAATATTCCAAATAGTGTCCAGTGTATTTTCAGACACCGAAACGAAACGTGATAAAATTAGTTTACAAACATCTAATAATATTTATTTAACATCTTTTAGTTATTTTAAACTACGAAATGACCGTTGGGATTCAAAAGCCGATCATCTATCGATTCAAAGAAACATCACGATATTACCATTTAAATTACCTTATTAGGAAACGGCTTTCCGGTTCGAGGAATTATAAAATTACTTTAAATATCATTTAAAGAATTATGAGACACACGAATAGACACCTTAACTTTTTTCCCCATTTTGATAAGGTTATATATTTAGCTTTAATTAAGCAGTTTTATCCTTTCTTTATTGATATCTCGACAGTGTAAAGATAAAATCAAAAGGTTACTTAAAGTTTGTGGATATTTTAAAGAGATTAAGTAATTAATATTCTTCAAATGTTGTAAACATGAAAGTTTGTGAGAATGAAAGAATGTTTGTAACACTGTTGCACTAAGTGACTAGAAGGATTGAGATGAAAGATCACATATAAATCGTATTCCCATGGGATCCTATTTGCTTCCTAGTACAAAGTAAGTACAAAATAGTGTGGTGAGGAAGGATTGGACCAGTCGTCACTAACAACAAGATTTTTCAAAGACGATAAGGCGATCTTGTAAAATCATCGTAAAAGAAACATCTCAGGTAATCAACCGTACCCATAATCGTAAACGATTAAAAGAGAATTTTACAATTATAAAAATAACGTTGCTTTATAATTTGTATAATTACGAAAAGGGCTCCAATAAACCCCTGGGGTTCTATTTGCGATCGTAATAACACATTTTTCACAATATTACATTTAGAATAAGAAAGGACAAAATATGAATATAAATGTAAATCGGTACAGTCGTCTCCACTAACAAGTATACATACCACTTCTCGAAGGTCGCCAAATACCTACTGAGTTAAACACTTACACTACAATCTTGAATATTTTTTATATCATGAACAGGAACTATTTAATAATCCAGCCCCCTGTGTGACGAAGAGGTTAGTTGATTGTCAGATTTATCAGGGTACCGATATTGGTAATGAAAAACCTTACCTACTGACCATTGCATACAGCTTTTCGTTTTCTAAAGCACAAGAGTGGTCTTAATATTTAAGGTCGGTCACTCATCCTTATGGTGTTTGCTTACTATTTAATATACTGATATGGATAAAAACCACCACGTCACAATTACTTGTAAATCTTATATTAATTTTGATGTATATTAAAGCTAAGGTATCGATATAAGCATTTTTTTTTTCAAATTCAGTTTTGTATTAGGCATCGTATTATGTACCGTAAAGTTTGTGTGCGCCTTGTAGTTTGTAAATAAAAAGTTTTTAAGTGTAAACCCACCTTATGGCAGATGTAAGAATTATATTTGAAAGATTAAAAAGAAAATCTTATATAAATGACGCGGGTTGTCCGTCAGAAAAGATTTGGACTACACAATCGTTTTTCCTCTACAATGTAAAAGGGCCCGATGGTCCTGCGTCCACCATGCTTCTTAAATAACTCCATGTAAAGTAATTCTAAGTCGAATATAATAAAAAAATTATTTCAATATATAATGTTTAATTTAATTGTTAAGCTGCTTCGCATATTTGCCGCATAACGGTCCCGGGCTTACGGTAGCTACGTTACTGGCAGTAACTTCCTGCAGCTGACTGTACTTATAAAAAATACTCGTATGCATGTGATTGCCATTTTAACACTGAAATAGCCAGTAAATCGCTGCTTAATTATATGTTTATAACTTGTTTATCACTTAAACATGGAAATAAAACAATTTTATTTAGTTACTTACCTTAAAAGGACAACTAATAAAATTCGGATTTAGTGCATTTTTTTAATGAATATCGTTTTAGTTATTATAATTTATTGAAATTTAATCATTTGTATGAGTCCACAAAGATAACGACCCAACGGATTTGTATTTAATATTTTTAAATAAATTTCGTAGAACCAGACCTACTGTAGTAGGCATTTCTATTCAAAGTTCTCTAATAGTAAACAGTAATCTCGTTTTTGCATGGCAACCCTCACACACAATAAAGTGTTTTTGATACAAGATCGATCATTTATTGGATTGATTATTGAAATGCACTATTATTTACTACATTACTTTTTTAATTTAATCTACCAGTTACGGTTAACATTCGCTTAAGTGGACCGGCCGGGTTATGTCGAACTTTAACCGATTTAAAACCCCACCTCACCTATAAGGAGCTTGCGGTATTGCCAGTGGCATTGCCTGCGAGCCCCAGTGGTTCGCGCTTCAGCCGAGCTGAGCGCTCAATCTGAGCCGAGCGCTCAATCTGAGCCGATCGCCCTCCAACGTAGAAAATGGTCCAGCACTCAAGGCCATACTTTTTATAACCAGAGCCCTTATAACCAGGTCCCCTCACACGCTACGGCTGGCTACCGGGCGGGTATACCTCCTTCTCCTGCCCCCCCGACGCCATCGGTGAAACGGTACGAGGCTAGGTGAATGTGGTTGAGTTGGCTTAGAATTGTCTCATCATAGAGAACAGATTTTACATTTTTATTACATTTAGAGATTTTACACTTTAACTCGAATTTTCGGTGTCTTATCACATAGGTACTGTAGATCAAAAAAGTAAAATTAAGAAGTAAAAAAATTACTGTTATTAATCGCGATCATACTTAGTATCATCATTTTTATATTTTTGTATAAGTATCTTAATGTAAAAACATATGTAAAAACATAATCTTAAAATAAGTAGGTACCCAACAAGCAAAAACGTCATATAAGTCCTGACCTGTATGACATTAAGATGGATAGCAGTCTTATAATAGTAATGAGATGACTGCTAGGTCGTATAGACATCTTTACTTTAACTTTTTAGTCGTGCGACGAAAATGTCATAATAAACTGGTCATAGCAACGTTGGCAAGACTAAACTATACAACGTTCCATTAAAGTTTTAGCAAAAAGGTCTGTACGACAACGCAATAGTCATACTAACGTTACAGTCCATTAAACGTTTTCAAGTGACCAAATGAGGTGTTTGGAAAACTTTTATATGATGTTTATATAATGTAGCAGTTCCATACAAGTTTTACAGTGACGTTTATAAAACGGCGTCTATTTTGTTTTACAGCAATCAATTTGAGACACTTAAATGACTTGGTTGTTTATTTACGACTCAAATATAACATTCATATTACGTGATGTCAATTTAACGTAATGCCCTGACTTTAATCAAACTTTTAGTCACATTTGAGTCAAGTTATGCCTTTAAAACGTCTTGGCCGCCATATTTACGGGACGTTTGATAAAATTTAATACGTAAAATGGAAGCAAAAAAACGTGGAGAAAACTTAATCGTAGTGGAGCTTTCAAAAGGAAAGTAAATCGGAATTTCCTTTTATTAAAAAGTACAACACCAATAACCGTGGAATTAGTCACAAATGTTGAAGGAGAAAAGTGTACAACACATGAACAACAAGAAGGTTCAGTATCAATATTTATTTTATTTACTGCAAAAAATTTGTGTTTGATTTTATGAATTCAATTTTTATCACTAAATATTGAAATTATTTATGTATTTATATAAAAGTTAATTTCATTTTTATTACAGTTGACGTTGATAAAAGTGTTCCTAGTAGGTCCGATGTGTTAACGTATGGTAAGCTTTTTCGTAACGTATTACGTTTAAAGTATATTTATGTGAGTTTCTCGATATTTTTTAAGTTATATAATACAATAATGATTAAAAATTATATATTTGTTTTTCAGATAACTATACTAGTGATCATTCAGAGCTGTCAAGCACAAGAGAATCAATAATTGAATCTTCTGATATAGACGACGACAAAGACAATACGTTTTGGGAGGATTTGAAAAAAAGGGCTCTTGAATTTAACATTTCTCATCATACCCTCAAGTTTAAGCGGAATCTTTAACAAAAGACTACAAAACATTGTTCCTAACGATCCTATAACTCTTCTCAGAATAAATGAATTTTTTTTTTTTCAGTAGGCAATGGTAAATACTGGCATAATGGCTTATCTTTGCATCTACAAAAAATATTAGAACACATTGATGACGTTCCAAATATAGTTTCATTAGTATTTAACCTAGATGGTCTCCCTCCTATACCTATACTTTGTCAAACTTATGAAAAAAGACATCTTTCACCAATTGTTGTTGGTATTTATGAAAGAACAGGCAAACCAAGCGACCTGGAAGCTTACTTAACACATCTTGTGACGGAGTTGAAGGATCTTCTTCAAAATCCTATGGAAATTAAAACAAACAAAGGGCTTCAAAAATCTACATTTTTTTAATAAAAGCTTTTATTTGCGCTTTAAAACATGTTTCAGATAACAGTTACTTGAATATAATCATTAAAATGTTTTGTAATCTGCACTGGACTTTTACTACGATCAGTTTTTACCTGAAATAAATTTAAAAATAAATTATTTTGGTGAATATTGGCAAAATCAAAAAAAGGATTTTTAATTCTTTAAGGAACCCTAATAGTCAGCGGCAATGGCGTAATGTATGGTCGTCAAATAACCTTTAAACGATATTTTTGTCTTAAATACGTCATAAAGAGATAAGTGTGTGACAAAAGCGACAGGTTTTACACTTTTAGAAAAAAACATATTTTGTAAATAGAAAAAACATAATTTTGTTAATATAAATTTAATGTTTTAATCCAAAATTACGATGAGGCATGAAAATATGTATAGTATTTACCCCGGTATATTGTCATAAAACTTACATTCCCAATCGAACTAAACGTTATGAGAGATAACAAGATATGCATGTAAAATAATAATCACCTTTTATTTCCTATTTATTTGAAACAAAACTATAAACACGATTCGAATCACTAACAAGAAAATTAAAAATCAGTCTTACAGGTATTGTTATTTGACTCAAATAAAACCACAATATAACGAAACGAGTCGTTGTAAAGTTTTGATGCGACTACTGCGCGATGACAGTGGTAATTTCTTAACGTTCACACGACTTTTGAATGACGATAAGTTCGTCATCTTGTGACTTTTGTATGACCATTAAACAACAATGTAGGTCGTATAAATGGGGCCCTTTTCGCGTTTAGCAAACGTTATTATAACGTTAGTGTAACCTAGCTTTTGGCGAACTGTGCGCTGTAGATTACGTTTACTAAACTATTAAACGACGTCAAATTGTTAGTTGGGTATTTATCACGAGGTTAACCACCAAAGTTATGTTCCTACTTGCGCGTACGCACGGTATGACTGTGACATTGTCAATCTTTGCGAGTTTATTTTTGAATAATTACATGAAACAGGAAAGAGTTTTTATGTAAAACAAGAATTCGAGATGTTTTTTCTGAAAGTTTTCTTGGGTTTCCCATGGTAAACATGTAAAAATATGAATATGCGATAAAAACGGGTTCAAAGGTGTTTTATTTCAAATAAATTTATAACCCCCTAGACAAGACGACCGGCTGGTGTAGGGGTAACGTACATTGCCTTCTATGCTAGAGGTCCTGGGTTCGAATCCCGGCGGCGACGGATACTTGTGTGATGAACACAGATATTAGTCGTCAAGTCATGGATGTTTATTTGTTTATTTAAGTTTATTTTCTAATAAAAAATATGTATTTATTCAATATGTATGTTTTCAACACACTTGCTCGTAAAGTGAGCCTTATTCTATTGAATTTAGAACTATAAACTTGGCTATAAGTCACGCGTGCATAATATATTATACCCTAGTGCATAATATAATGAATCCCACAAAGTTGAATTGTACCTTAGTGCAAATTACGTGCGAGTAAACAGAGCATATTTTATTGATCCGGGTAATACATTAAATATATGCTGTGCGGGCCGCGCCTGCTGCATGCGCACGCGTCCAGGCGGCGCACGTGCAGCAGCAGCGGCACGCACAGCGCCTCCAAGCAACAATAGCGTGTGTACGTGTAATGGGACAGGGTTACTGACGCGCAGCAGCTAACAGCTGCTTCAAATAAATTTTATGACCACGTATGTCTGTCTTTTACTCACAAGTGTGTTGAAAAACGTCGTATGTAACTCGTGAGCGTTGCTAATTACAGTCGAGGCTGTGATTTGATAATGAGCCGAGAGCTCACTTGTTACATAATACACTATTATATATTTCTTAAGTACTTACCTATATAAGTTAACTAGTATCCGTAACACAAGTTCCTTAAGAAACTTAATTTGGGCTAGATAATTTTGTGTGAGTGTCAGAAATATTAATTTTTATTTATAAGTATGTCTTAAAAGGCGAGCATTCCAAGCGACCCCCGCTTAGAGGACCCCTACACGATTCGGCTGGGTAGCGACTATTCTTCATTTTTTACCTTCTATATCGCCGCTCCGACGACGATAATTTGTTGCGACAAGTTTTATAAAGAGCTAGTTTCTTCCTAAGCCAACCTCATATTTACTTACTATCAGAAGAGATTGAGGTCAATAAATAAATAAATAAGGTCAATCGCGGGTTAGTCACTGTTAAAAAAGCGTAAGTATTAAAAATAAAGTTCAGTGTAAAACAACTGTCAGACTCGGAAGTACTTACTCAAGTACAATGATAAAGGGCATGTAATGTGGCACTTGCTGACCTGCCCTTATATGGGACACATATATGTGGCTGGCGCCTTCGCAAGGTCACCTGCCATATTTGGGAAGCAGGACAATTTGGACGTCTTTCTCGAAGGTACAATGTGAGTGAAGTTAAAAGTCATATTTGGTGGATTTTCAGCGTTGTTTTATTGTATTTTTTATTGGTGTGATAGTGTTAAATATAATAAGTAAGACATTATTATTGAATATGAATTACTAAGTGCACAGCTATATGAAGCAGATTACAATTTGTAATCCAATAACAATCGTTCTTACATAAAAAACGCATCATAACATATATGTATGAGCCTTGTAATGGGAAACTAAAAATTACATTGATATTTTATGTAATATAAGTTTTCATGTTTATTTCAATATAAAATCTTCGGATTGACCATCCACTTATAATCTTTATTATCTTGTTGTAAATGATGTAGACGCTTTCAAAGAGAAAAAAACACTTTTTTTATTTAATCGGTAAATTAGTATCTTATTTAGAGGATACTAAATGCTCATTCAAAAGTAATCTTAAACGATTGTAAGTTAAGGTAGGATCAAAGAATAGCAGGCATATTATCAATATTTACCTATTATATAGTTTGATACAGCAGGCTAATAAATAAGGAACATTCGGCGTGGTCGGTGCAAGAACGGGTGACCGCCTAGCATAATTCTAATGGGGTAGATTTTTTTTTAAATAATTCTGACACTCACACAACATTATCTAGCCCAAATTAAGTTTCTTAGATAACTGATATACTTACTTAAGAAATATATAAACATAAATATTGATTAAATACATATTTTTTGTAGAGATGCGCCGAGTAATACTTTTGCCGAGTAACGAGTACCGAGTTTTACTCGGCTCAATAATTTTTTTACCGAGTACTCGGCCGAGTAACTCGGTTCAATCAAATTACCATTTCGCGCGCGTAAACATGTACAAACAGGTTCGCGCCGGTCGAGAGGCCGGCTCGCGTTGATACACCCCTCACCCCGCCTGTGCCTTTCATCTACCAGTCACTTGAAAGAAACTTTGTTGACAAAAAAACAAGAGTCCTTTCAAACGGTGGAAAGGGCACCAAACAAGGTATCCTGAGCTAGCACGTCTAGCAATAGTGTTTCTATGTGCACCTGCATAGCGAGCGATTGTTTTCGGAGGCTGGTAACGTCTACGAAGAAAAGAGGAATAGGCTGTTACCAGAACCTGCAGAGAGCCTTGTGTTCCTGCATCATAACTTACCTTTATTAAATTTTAAAATATATTGATGATTTTTATGACTGTTCTTTTTATTTTGTCTCACTCACTACACGTTCATTAAAATAATTTTGATTTGATTGTCAAAGATTTCCTAAATTAATAATAAATTCTTTATGATTAACACTGTTGTTTTGATTATATTTAGCTAAATATATTGATTTTCTTAAACAAAGTATACTCGGCATTCAAACCGAGTTATTCGGCCGAGTACGAGTATCAAAAAACCCGCCGAGTACGCCGAGTACCGAGTATCAACCGAGTACTCGGCCCATCTCTAATTTTTTTGTTAGAATAAACTTAAATAAACATCCATGACTTGACGACTAATATCTGTTGTTTATCACATCGATATCCGCCGCCGCCGAGATTCGAACCCAGGACCTCTAGCATAGAAGGCAATGTATGTTACCACTACACCAGCCGGTCGTCTAATTTATTGCGTATAATAATGGCCTAATAATAAACTCCTGTTACCACCGAGATCGGTCTTTGAAGACCGTGATACATCGAGTTAAAAATCTTATCATCATCATCAGCCAGGAGACGTCCACTGCTGGACATAGGCCTCCCCCAAGGTTTTCCACGTCGCTCGGTCCATCTTGCGGGGGGCCTGCCTACGTTGCGTCTCCCAGTACGAAGCCGCCACTCGAGAAATTTTCTGCCCCAACGGCCATCTTTTCTGCGAGCTATGTGCCCTGCCCATTGCCACTTCAGCTTTGCAAACCTTCTGGCTATGTCAGTGACTTTGTTTCGCCAGCGAATCTCCTCATTCCTGATTCGATCTATTCTGGAAGTCCGAGAATAGCCCTTTCCATAAAAATCACATATTTTGTGCATCAAAAAACAACAAGCATCCCATACATTTCCCAAACTTACGTTTGCCATGTTGAAAAGTAAGTAGGATTCTAAACGTTTCAATCGATTGATACCTATAAGAATCTAATCAAGTCAAGCTTTGCCAAATCTGCAAGTAACTTTAGCTTTAGCACACTGGTCCGCCCACGTCGAAGTATGACCGTGTAGCATTGAACGATTACCGTGGTTGCGTCGTACTTATACATTATGTCTTTTGTTATTTAACCTGTTGTGGTATGTCGACCTTATGTGGGGAGTGGATAAGGTCTTCTATAAATTATTTGAGGCGTATTTATTATAGCGTATATGCACTAATGAATCTTTATTGTTTATAGAGTTTAACCGCGTCAATTTCGATCCTGAAGAGATTTCATGATAAGTGTAACCTATAAACTTCGAAAAATTTGTTAATTCAAATGTTAAAACCATACCTGTCTGACTGGTTGTTCTATCTCTTCAACTTTATGTATTAACGAGCGTATTCCCGCGACTGCCTACGCGCATAAGTCTTAAAACGTAAACTAAAAAGTCCTATATTTCTCCATTTGCCCTGGGCATTTAGGAAATTCCTTCCATATGGCAACCAGACATCCATTGAAGACCTTTTTACCAAGTTTCACATCAATGCACTCTAGGAATAAGATTTTTCATACAAACTAAAAAGTCCCATATTTGGACACCTACGGAGTCCCCTACTTTATCTAAGGAATGTAAGTTCAAAATTTCAGCTCCCTTCGCCCAGTCATTATGGCCGTATACAGAAAGAAAGCTGGAAACTTATAAGCGTTTACCGGCGCGGCGGCGGAGCTTGACAGCGCTGGTGACCCGCGCAGGAAAATATATGAACGCGCGCTGATAAGCACTGAACGGTGCCGACAAGTTTCGACAAGCTTCAACACGCGCTGGGAAATCATCGTCCGATGAGTCCGACATTTTGCTTGATCTGCCTCAACCAGCTTCCATTGTGTAGAACGGACCAACGCTGTCAAGCGCGCCGGCTTCCAGCTTTTTTCCAGCTTTCTTTCTGTATACGGCCTATGGCTGTTCGTTGTCTATCAGTCACTCACTTAGTAACAGTACATTTTAATGTATTAAGATTTAGAGGGACGGATAATTTTAATCAAAATATGTTCAATGAAATTGCTAGTATTTTGTTACACGGATAGATGTTGTAACTAGCAACACTAACATACGTTACTTTATATTTTTTATCATTTGTTAGATATGGCAATAATTTGTGTAAGCTGTCAAGGTTCTTTATTTCCGGGAACACGAAAAATACACACTTTGTCATGAAGCCCTGGATTTTAATTATCTCCCGCAGCAACCAAATCTACCAGAACTACGTAATACAGTCCTACAATTTTTTGCTAGGTTAGAGTTAGCGTATTGTCATTTCTTTATACAGGGTTAATTTGAAATTAGCTCATCACCTATTGTAGGCAGCCTCTCCACAACAATCCCAATAACATTTACTAGTGCACCTACTGCAACATCATAACAAGGTCGAAAATAGGAAGATTGAGCATTAGGGCAAGGTACTCGCGGAAGGAGGATTGGTGTATCCGAATTTTTTAAAGCTATTGCATAGCTTCTATCGCGGGCCTTGAGCGTGGGGACCGAATCAAGAACTCCGACCGGCACAGCGCAGCGGTGATACTTTGATTTCATAACTTTACATGCGTGCTTTAATAAACAATCAGCGCCATCTACTAGGAACTTGTGGAACTTCATATTAGATCAAACATTACTGCATTAATAAAATAAATAAATAATTATAATTGCATAAGTTGATAAAAAATGCTATGCAATAGCTTTGCCGCGGCAGTCTCCGAGTACCACACGTCTTTTTTGCCTTGTTTGATAAGATTTTCTTTGATTTCTTATTTCTTACCTTTGTATAGGGACATGGGCTGTGTGGCAATCTGTCACCCGTAAATTTACATCTACGAAATCCAGGAATAGTTGCACCTTAGAATATTAGCCAAGATACGTCAATTGAACACTTCCACACGATACGGTCTACTTGTATACCAAATTTCATCATTGTCCTTTCAAATGTTATTGCGTTATTATTCCTAAACTTTAAGGGCCTTCGCTGCGTTATCCGGACGCGGTTTCATTAAAAAATGATCCGTCGCAGGTCCCGCGGGCCTTTTTGTATGATACCGCCACAGTTTAGATACCTATAACAGTAATTCAACTTTATACAAACGAACGAAACGCGCTATACCTACGCGGCTCGATCTCGGCATGCGGCCAGTCGCGAGTGTCTGCATACCGAACCAATTGTTGATTGAGCTTTACGTTAACATGCGGGTTGTAATACTTTAAAATTAAATAATTCATCTATTCGTGCGTGTCAGTCGAGGCGCAAGTATTTTTCGGTCGCTAATTTATAATACCGATTTGTTATTCAAACGTAAACATGGTTTTTTGACACAAAACGTATTTATTTTTGTTGAACACCTATTCAATTTTCAAAGTATTTTATTTGTTTACTTATATAAAAAATAGTTTATTTGCACTCACAAAACTAAATGGAAGTAAACACAAAGTAGGCAAATGTAATTTAAACGCTGAAGGCTGGCAGTCCTATCACATGTGAACGGACCGCGGTGTTGTAGACATTTATTTCAAAGATGCGGCCGAGTTGAATAATTGAGGATCAAACGAACTTCTAAAGTAAAGTTCGATCCTAATTATGTGAACAGCTTCTTTCGAAGCGATTGAGGTTTACTTTATGTAGTAGCGCCACCTACTGCTAGCCTTTGCACGGATTTTAGAGTCTATGATAAGGGTTCTTTTCTTTTTTTTTTTTTTTTTTAACAACTGTCACGTTTCGCTCCCTATGTCAGCATCCAGTCTACAGAACTCATTTTGTTTAAAGTCAATCTGTCTTATTCCTGTTTGTTCATTTCACTATATTGGGGTTGGGTAAAATACAAATATAAATTGAAATTACTCCATGTTGAAACATATTCATATTATGCTTATTTCAAAGCATAATAACGGGTGGGTTTATATTAAATCGCTTCGAAAGAAGCTGTTCACATAATTAGGATCGAACTTTACTTTAGAAGTTCGTTTGATCCTCAATTATATTTCACAGCTTCTTTCTTTGCGATTGAGGTTTACTTTATGTAGGATGTTTAAAGATTAGTTATAGTGAAATGAATTGGCAGAGTAGTAAGGTAAAACTCTTCAATAGTAAATAAACATACTTATTGAAAACAATTCAACAATGATTAGGCAAATTATTTTTCGTTACAAAGTTTGTTATAATTTCTAGCAAGGACTGAGGAAGAATCCGACCATCCTGCAGTCTTTTTGATAGGTCAATAGAAACTCCTAAATAAATAGCTCTTGATGTAGCAGCATGTCATGTACTATGTGCACTAAAAATATTTTCATCAATACCACTGAGAGTTAAAGTGTTTTTAACCCAGTGACTTAAAGTTTGGAAACCTATATGTTTCTTAAAACTAATAAACAAATTATCAGGTTTCCTTAAATTTTCGTTTTATTTATATACCTACATCTGTAAGGTTTTTGCTGGACGAATATTAAAAAACGGAAACTTTACCAAGGTCTGTTTACTATTAAATTTAGAGGTTTTTATAAACCCTTTTATAAGTACCTTTTTTAGTTATTAAAATATTTTTAATCTTTGTCACGGATAAAATTTGAACACGATGTTCCGTTACAAGAGCTATTAGTGTAACAGTTTTCTTGGAAAAGAGTCTTTAAGTCAAGGTCTTCATTAGGAAATTTTGTAGGTAAGTAGCTCAATACAACTGCTGGATCCCAGGTAAGATCATACTTGATGTGGTTGGTCTTCACATAACGACTCCTTTCATGAAACTTTTTAACCTGTCATATTGGGAATTTATGTTTAATATTAATGATAATGCAGATCTATAGCTATTAATAGTACCGTACTTAGCACCTTTTTCGAAAATTTCAGTTAGAAAATGAACAATTATTGGTTTAGAAGTTTGAGTAAAACTAAAATTATTATTTTTGCAATATTCAATCCACGCCTTGATACCTCCTTCACACTGTCTCGGTAAGAATTATCCAACAAAGATGCCAACATAATTTCAACGGACTTTGAAGACAGTGATCTTTTTACTAACGCTTTCTGAACAATTTCGCGGCAACCAAGGTTAATGTTTAATGAAGGTTGTGCGCAGATCTGAAAGGAGATTTCAGCGAATTAGTATTTAGTAAATACAATCACAACACAACCTTTTAAACAATGGCAACCATAGTTGCGTGGGCCAGTATGGTACTACCACAATACCCACAGACTTTTCACTAACAATTTTCTGAAGAGTTTTTGCATCTGGGTCATTTTTCCAGGTTAAATAAATAGGACATTATAAGTTGCATCTGTTTGCAAAAAGATCAACCGATAGTATTCCAAACCTATTTGTTATATTATTAAAGGTATAGTCACTTAGATCCCATTCAGTGTCATTAAACTGTTTTCGTGACAAACTCTCAGCTTCTATATTATCTTTTGAAGTAATATAAGATGTAAAGATATTGATCTTACGCATTTCACGCTATTTCCATTGGTCTCGGGTAATATGATCCATATGTGAAAACTGAACACTACCCATTCTATTTATACAGGTAATGGTAATATCTATTCTTAACAATATATCACAATCGTAACTACCATAATTATGCGAATGTTTTAAGTCCGAAAAAAACTGCTTTTAATTCCAGAGTATTAATGTGTAGCGACGACTCGCTTTCCTTCCAATGACCCGCTGCCTCTTTTCCATCACAAAACCCGCCCTAGCCAGTATATGATGCGTCAGGATAGATAGTTTTAGTGTATTGGCCTGTTCTAAGAGGAGAAAAGCCCTCTTCTAGATAATTTAACCACCAAGTAAAATCATCTTTATTTAATCGGGGTAAATTCACTACCTGATCATAAGTAGGATTTTTATTTGGTGACAATATTTTAAATTGCTCGAATAACTTTGTGTATTATTTTTTCTATTTTAAGAACTTTTTTTTTTTTTTTTTTGTGGGTAGTTTTAAAATAATTTTCTCTGAATCAAAAATAAACCCAAGGAATTTACATTGTGTTCTAGGAACAAAGCAACCTTTTTTCGTATGCATTATGAAACCTAAATTTATTAAAATATGTTTTGTAATCCAAACATTCTCATTACAATCATCACAATCTTTGCCAATGTAAAATATATTATCTAGATATATTATGGATGAAAAAATTATCCCGACGTAAAAATTCCATGACTGGTTTTAATATTTTAGTAAATACTTATATAAAGAGCGGTGCATAAGTCAAACGTTTAATATTTGAATTCATATAAAACGTTGTTATATTCAAATCGAAGGTACTTTCGGAAAGACTTATCAACATTGATGAAAAAATAACATGTAGCATTGTTTTGTTAACTTATCAGCGGTTCTGTAATCTTCCATTTTGAAGTGTTTTGTAGTAAATTAATTCAAAGATTTTAAATTATGTATGAAGCGATTTTCACCGTATAGCTTGAGCACAAGAAAAAATTTGTGATAAAATTTACCTGGCTCATGAGAACATACGAATATAGCATTTATTTTTAATAGTTTATCCAACGCTAAAATATAATCTTTATGGCCATGTATTGACCTTGGGTAAACACAAGAGCTACTTTGTTTAGCGGGCAGATATTTAAAAGGTCTTTACTAACCAGCTATTCACGATAATATTAATGGATCACTCGTTATCTAAGCCCATTTTTGATGAAAATATCGTAAACGTCCATCGCACTGCACCTGGTGGTTTATTTCCGCTGGTTGCTAGTGTTCCACGACCGTTCGTGGTAGGTCCTACGTGGCGGGTACGTGTAGCTCTGCTGTGGAGCTCGAGCCGGCAGCTATGGCTGCGGAGATGACGTTGTCGTTTTTTGCAATTTGCAGCGTTTCAGCAACATCTCCTCCCAATAGATAATCATCGCAACTTGTATTGGTCAGCGTGTCACGCAGGCATACGTTTATGGAACTCATTATTATGTTACGATGAGTTTTAGTTTCCCTATTCTGGCTATCGCGACAAGCGTAACTCAGCAGTTTTAAAAGTTTTTGCTTCAAAGTTTCATTGAAAATGATTACCATCGCTTGCGATAAAGCTGCCAAGGCGATTCCAATTTGCCCTTTTTTTTTTTTTTGTTGATGTATAGAATCTCGTTTGGTAAGAGTTTCAGCCCATGCTGCTTTTGCTTCTAAATTTAATAAAGGGAGCAAGTAAATATTTGCAAATTGCGGGTACAAGATAGTCCTCAACAGGCTTATCTTTAGATTCTTTAGATCTTCAGCCGACAACTGCTGGTTTTTAGACCTCTTCCGGGACATTAATCGTATCAAAAAAAAGGCTGATAATGACGGAGGTAGCTCGGGCACTTCAAATCTTGGATTCGGCGTGCAAGATCGTCTCCACCGCAAATCAGATTAATCGCCAACGGCGATATTATCTGGTAACTGACTAATCAAAAGAATTAATTATATGCATCGAAACTCGATGACTACACGCACATACCATGTGGGTAGTTTTGTGTCAACGACATTTTTTCTAATATTTATTAAAATTATATTAGAGATTCTCCACCGTACATCAGATTAATCGCCAACGGCGATATTATTATCGAGTAACGGACTAAATAGGAGAATTAATTGTATGCATCGAACCTCGATGACTACACGCACATACAATGTGGGTAGTTTTTGTGTCAACGACATTTTTTCTAATATTTACTAAAATTATATTAGAGATTCTCCACCGTACATCAGATTAATCGCCAACGACGATATTATTATCGAGTAACGGACTAAATAGGAGAATTAATTGTATGCATCGAACCTCGATGACTACACGCACATACAATGTGGGTAGTTTTTGTGTCAACGACATTTTTTCTAATATTTATTAAAATTATATTAGAGATTCTCCACCGTACATCAGATTAATCGCCAACGACGATATTATTATCGAGTAACGGACTAAATAGGAGAATTAATTGTATGCATCGAACCTCGATGACTACACGCACATACAATGTGGGTAGTTTTTGTGTCAACGACATTTTTTCTAATAAGTCCCAACACCGTTGGGTTCTTCGGAATTTGTAATTTGATGTCTCAACCTCCTCGAATTATTTTCTTGAGAATTTTCTCTTCCTTCGATGCACAATTTTTACCATTTAAACTTTTAAAATTTAACTAGCTAATTAATATATTTTAGTCGACGTGCGCAGGCTACAGCACGGAAACGCAGAATGAGTTCTGTAGACTGGATGCTGACATAGGGAGCGAAACGTGACAGTTGTTAAAAAAAAAAAAAAAAAAAGAAAAGAACCCTTATCATAGACTCTAAAATCCGTGCAAAGGCTAGCAGTAGGTGGCGCTACTACATAAAGTAAACCTCAATCGCAAAGAAAGAAGCTGTGAAATATAACTGTAGATATCTGTACTGTGATACCGCATCCGCGCCCGCGTAACGCAGCCTAAGGATTTTAATATTACCAGCGGTTTTGCGCGGTTTAACCCGCGCAATTTTGAATCCCGCGGGATTGGGTATCGGGATAAATACCTAACAGCCTGTGAGCTATTCCAGACTGTACCCTATCACTATGCCATCTCATCCATATCCGTTGAGACGTTCTGCTGTGAGTGAGGAACAAACATCCATGCCACCATTCAAATTTTCATATTTATAATATTAGTAAAATAGAAAGTATACAGAATCTCTATCTAGGTAATTATTATTTTCCTTTTTTCGGAAACAGAGTTTTTTAATACTTACATGGTTAACAAAATAATACTGTCTAGCCTCTTCAACAAAATCTTTTACAGTGCATGTTGTTTAAAAGTCAATAAATAGCAGCTGTTTGCCAGAAATAAAGAGTAACAAGGTCAGAAATATATTATGCATGCGACTGTTTCACTTGTGTAATGACTTGTAGTGACATTGACACTTGGAAAATGATTATTAAAATGCTCTCAAATTTGAGGACGATATCTTAATACATTTTAGAGAATTGTATTAAGAGATGCTGTGTTGCTTCCATGCTGGACTGGGAGCAAAAGAAAAACATAGATGGTGCCAGCTGCTTCTCTTCCCGGGCATACTGTAAAAGTAAGTTAAGGGACAGAGGTGTTATGGGAGGTTTTTTGTGGGCGACAGGCTGAGCCCCTGTCCCTGAATTGGTCTCTCTCCATCATTATATTGCCTCAGATGATTTTATAGCCTCTGGTGTTCTGCGTAGCTGATGATAAGGGGTACGGGCGTGAAGTTATGTATGTAGGTGTTTTTTTGTAGGTTTGTTTTCTTAGGTTTTTCTGTGTCAATAATAAACTGATTTTGATGATTCTTGTTTAATTTAATAGAACATACTTGAAACTGTGGATGATGTAGGTGTTTTTAATGCTCTACATTCGTTGATTGATTAAAGCCTTGGTATCATTGTCATAGAAACAGCATTCCATTGTAAATATTCACACAATTCGACACTCTTTTCTCCTGTCCTGTCCTGTAGTGCGAGAGATTCTGGATTTGAGACATAACCTGAGTCGGGGTGTGTGCATACCCCCAGGATACCCCCGTTTCCTCTGTGGGGTCCCCAAAATAGAATCTTCTTAAAGCTCTTTTTATGTCTATAGAGGTCGTCAGTTTCATGAGAATCAGGTAAAGGTAACCATTTAAATTTAAATTACCTACTTTATGCAAGGTGTTACCCCATAACTTTGAGGTTTTGTTCCTTACTAAAAAATAATACTTTTACCAAATAATATGTGGTTCAAAAGTGCATACTTTCCAAGAAATCATCAATCCTAATATAATGAGTTCATTAATTATCACCCATGTAAAATCTCTTTATGTTTCTTTATATTTTTATTTATACAATGTACAAATACAAAGCAAAACGTTGCGAACTATACCTGTGCATAGCGATAAAGGGATAGAATATGTCACGTTTTCATACTTCGCATAAGGTGTTTTACATAAGATGTTTTGACTTAGGTAATTGAATTAATAAATAATAAATAAACAATGTTATGTTATTTGATTATAATTACATGGTCTCATTAATACCCTAGAGTTATGGGAAAACAAACGGAACACCTTGTATATTTACTTATTTTTGTAATACTTAGAAAAGACCCTAGACTTGCTAAACATAAGTAATATTAGTTCCTTAAGCCGACAAAGATTTAAATTATCATGGTAACATGGCATTGTAAACTTTTGCATAGATGTATTACCTATTATAGACCAATATCAACATAATGCATCAACATTACACAGTACCAACCAACATCATGCAAGAAACTGTCCTATTGACTGAACAATATGAAGCTTAGGGTACCAACATCACGAAAAAAGCTCTCCTATTAACAAAGCGACAAACATCATGAAAAAAGCTTATATTGAAAAGGCAAAGCTTAGGTCCTAAGTATGACTTCTATGAATGTCGTTGGGTTCAGTATGCGACTGTATGTACAAGAAGTGTAGGTGACTGGCTCGCTGGGTGGTTTGTATTGTGGTACAAAAATATAGTTTTAGTAATAATTAGATTTGGTTTGAACTTAATTAAATACATAGGCTTGCAGAGATATAAAATATTTGTTCATTAAAAAGAAAATACTATTGCTCTTAATCATATTGTATTATAAACTGTTCTTCTGGACAAGGACAACTCCCAAATTCTCTGATTGTACAACTAAAATACAAGGACTTCAGGAACAAATACTAAAAATTTAGGTATTTTTACACACAAAATTTTATCGTGTTGTTTGCATAATCGATGTTTACCCCGATTTTTCAACCGACTTCCAAAAAAAGAGTAGGCTCTCAATTCATCTGTATGTTTTTTTTCTTTGTTACTCGATATTTCAGACAATTATGGATCGATTTTGAAAATTAAAGATACTTCATTGTTGGTCCCATATAAATTTTATCAAAATCGGTTGAGCACTTCATTGAAAATTTAAAATTTTTGAAAAATATGTATGGGTTAGGAGAATGTTTAGGTACGTGGATAACATTATAACGCAGCTAAAGTTTTGACGTGAAGTCGGTTTTTTTAATACTCTGCCATTCGTAGATTATATAACGAATATATATTTATATAACGAATTCGTAAGAACAAATTACCAAACTAACTCATCTACTGTAGGCCCAAATTGAGGCATAATAATGAGTCATAGAGTCCACAGTGCAAAAAACCAGTGTGTCTGGACCAGCCAACACGTCTCATACTGCATAAATTCTGCCAATATTGTTTTTTTATTGCCTTCAGGCTTTTTAAATTTTACTTGTTGCATTGGCTCAGCACGAAGGATGTACCAAACTAAGATTTCTGCTACCTACAATCATCGCAACCAATGTTGAACCAATAGCTTCCGAGGACAGCTACTTGACACAAAGATTTCACGTCCCGCGTCGCAGCAAGGGTTGCTAACGTTTTTTTTCTAGAAATAAAGTATAATTTAAAGTAAATTAGTTATAATTTAAAGTAAAGTATATATTTGAGTCTAAAAAGGATATCAAACAGTATTTAAAAAAAATGAACAGTATTCAATTTCGGCACATAGTTTTAGAGCTTCTCGCAATAATTATTTATTTAAGTCTAGCACGTAAAGTGTTGAGCATTTTAAGCTGAAAACAGTATATCGTATACTTTATTTTTCTTCAACAGTAATAAGTAGTAAAAAACTGTATAATACTGTTAAAAACAGCATAGTTGGCAATTAGAGTAGTTTTTAATATTTCGGCCGATCAATTTTAGTCAAGGTCGTCTGTAAACGCTGAATGTTGGTACCTAACACAAGTCCGAGCAACTTAGAGAACTTCAGAAGAGGCCTAGTCCAGCAGTGGCGGCCTTTCGACTGATGATGATGATATTAGGTTAAGATATAAGTACATTTTCTTCGTGTTTTTGAACAAATTCAATTCATTCCTCTTTACCACCGCACTACCCAGACGCAGAAAGAACTTCCATTCAATTAAAGAGGATTTACCAAAAAGTCGAACAAAACGCTTCAACCTTTTTGGTACGGTTGATGCTAAGGTGTGAAACGAACTGCCTGCGCCTATTTTTCTAGACTACTGCCGTCCTAGTACTTTTAAGTGTCGAGTGAATAGGTTTCTCATGCATGGACGTGTTCACCTACCATTTTATTTCTCTTCTTCACTTTCCACCAGATGTAAAAAATCCCATCCTTCATATGTAAGAAAATGACTTTTTAAATTAATAATCTTAAATCCTTTAGTGTTGTTCAACGATATCGCTTGTAACTTAAGCTCGCCTTCGCGGCGCGGGCGCATCTAGAACCGCATACTTGACTTCATTATTATGCAAATAAGGCCGCATGCACACAAACACGTTGCGGATTACGTCCGCTTGCCGAGCGTGTTTGCCAGGATTAGTACCAAGCCTTATTTGTCTTTTTTATTACAATGAAGTGTGTTAAGAGCTGTACTAATTATTGGCTATTTGTTCGCTTTAGTTAGTTGTTTGTAGATTGATTTATAATGAGCTTGTGGACTTTGATATTGAGAAAACTTTAGTAAAGTCTTAACATCAATGAAATGTTATTTTAATATTGCTTAACATAAACATTGAGTCTTTATTTTTTTGGCTGCAGATAGAGGGAACTGGTTCTTTATAATTTAGGATTATAATTTAAGTGATTAAATTTAAAAATGTTTTGTGAGTCATATTAACTATACTTTATTATGCGGCTTTTACTCACAATTTATTGTCGGAGGTGTCCGACTAGTGCGTGGTGAGGCGCAGACTCACCCCTGATGAAGGACTCCACAAGAGTCCGAAACTAGTCGGACACCTCCGACAATAATATTTCAGTAATCTTAACTCCTACCATTAAGCGGCCATTTTGTTGCCTTCTACGACGCTATTGTTAGTTGGTTTCTTATTCTATGTATCTAAGCATCAACCTTGCAAAGGGATAAGTGAGTACTTACAGTAATACCATGAAACAAAATCTCAATTTTGATATGAAGTAACATATCATTAGGAATATTTGAGAATGCACAATGCATAACCAAATTGCCTCACCATTTTCAGCCGAAACCTCTATCAACAAGTTGTTCCCTTGTTACATAACCATCACGTACATGGCAACATTGTTGGTAGCAGTTCAAGTCCCGTCTGATACAGTTTTGTGCAGTTCATGATAAGTCATGACCTGGGTTGTTACTAGATTGTTAGATTTCATTTCACTTTAGTGCTTTCGCTTAAATATTTCTTGATCTATTTTTCAATTCTATATTTGAGCTGTTATTAAGTTTATTGTGAAATAGAAAAGAAGACCTCTAGAGCACATCCAGCTTATAGCAACCTTAATAAAGGGTCCTATTCCAAAATTATCTGCGATTTTCGTCAGATGTCTTGGTCGAATTATTTCCTTGCACTAAAAGCCTCAAACCGCAAACAAGTATCTTATTATAGAATAGTGTGAAATAGTTAGTATGCGATATTATTTATGGGATGGTTTTCATGATATTAGTTCGACTTTGTAAAACAGAACATATTTGTTCACGTTTAAGATATAACATATGAATAATATGATAAATATCTCTGATCATCTATACTAATAAATAAAGCTGAAGAGTTTGTTTGTTTGTTTGAACGCGCTAATCTCAGAAACTACAAGTGGGATTTGAAAAATTCTTTTTGCATTTGATAGCCCATCTCCATATAGGCTATATTTTTTCCCAAAATATAGCCTATTCGAAGGTTATAGGCTATATTTTATCCCAAAACTCCCACGGGATCAAAAGTTACGTGGGTAAAACCGCACGCGGTGGCTAGTATTATTATAAACAATGTGTGCTAAATATACTGAATATTTATTTATTTATTTTTGTTTTATAACATTTTTTATAAGCGAAAGCCAAAAAAAAAGTTTACACATTTAGATTAATTCATTAAATAAAAAAAAACAAGAAATAGTCGCGAAAAAGCAACAAATAATTAAAATAAAGTAGTTTTAAGTTTTGATTCTCACTGACTTATTCTTCATACAGTATTAGTTAATAAAAGAAACATCTCCTACAAGTTAATAAATTTTTAAATCTGCTCAAAAAATAATCTAGCTATGGTCTTATATTCTAGATACATGTATAGTCTTTATTGCAACCGCATTTTATCACGTTTAGCTACACTATCCAGTTTATTTTGACATTGCGCTGCTTTTTTACCATGATCAAAATCGTGTTTCTTTTTAAACGTTTTTAGCCTTAAAACTTACAATAAAAAATATTCCTTACATATATTTTCCATAATCTTCTAAAATGCTAATCTGGTAACAACCTCAGATCAACAAAATCAGAGGTTCTTGCGACCTAAGGTCACTTTCCCTACACCGCGGGTCCAAGCTTGCTTTGTCCGAAGTGAAATTGTGCTGAGTTTAGTAAGCTCCTAGCTTTTTAGGACAAAGCCCTCTTAAGTACTTGCCCTTTCTTTGCAAAACTAGGATTGCGTAACTGTGGGAAATTGGAAGCTTTTGTTGAGTGATAATTTTAGATGTGAAGGTGCTTAAGTATTTAACTGTATTAGTGATGGAGGTTTTCCTTAGTGTGTGCAAGGGTGTTGTTATGTCTGAATTAGGTCGAGATTCTTCTATTAATCTACTTGGTTAATCAGAGCGAAGGTTAAGTTTTGTTACTTTCATGCAAGGACTGCATATCGGTATGAATTTCTGAACATTTCTTTTCTGTATGACGTCATACCGTTATATTAGTTAAAAATAACAGTACAGGAATTCATACTGAAATAATTCGTGTACCTTTTTTTATTATTGTAGCATAACTGATTTTTTTTCAGTTACTTAACTGAGATTTACCGGTATTAATATTAATATTGATGTTAAAATTTTATTTTTAAATAACTGTACAATGTTCGATAGTTTAGTTGAAGCCTATGAAGCGTAGGTACATTTGTTGACCTATACATTTCGGTACAGAAATTAAATAGGTTAAAATATTTCTGTACTAAAAACATCAACATAAATGAATCCGCTATATATTATTTGGGTACTGATATAATCAATTTAGATTTCAATAACTTGTACAGTGATTGTGTTTGATGAAGCAGTACACTAATAAGGATAGGTACTGAAATTATACTAGTACTATTTAAAAAAATTATACCGATATGCAGTCCCTGCCTTTCATGTCATAAAATAGGAAGGCTTCTGCGCATATTATTCGATATTAAGTTAAGCAAAGTTCGGTGCAGTGAGTACGAGGTTGATCATCGTCCATTAATTTATTAAGATAACTTCCATGTTTTGATGCAGTCCGCGCGGATGTTGTATACTGGTATACAATACTCGTAAGGGTTTTTCAGAAGCCATTTTTGTGCCCTGATAATTGTTACATCCACCAACCAGCACCGGACCATATTGATGTATGTATGGAACAAATCTCTTCAATTATGGAGAAAGACTTGGTAGAAGTCACAGCAGTGGGCTCGTTGAAAAATATTGTGAATGAATATTGTGAAATGAATCTTTCGACCATTTTGGCGATGGGGTCACACTTTCTGCCTCAGACGCCAGTGGTCGCGAGTTCAATTCCCGCACGGAACAACAAAAAAAAAATGTTCCGATTCATAGCGTTTATCTATACATATATGTATTTTATATTCCAGTTTCCCCCCTAGTTCGCTACATGGTATCCCATGTCACAAGCTCTGCTTATTTTAGGGCCATGTAGTTGGTGTGATTGTCTGGGGGTTTTATTTCTTAGTCATCAAAATAACTATATATTTATATTTTTTTTGGTTTTACACTCGGCATAAGTTCCGATATTATACACCAGACACAAATTAGAATTGTAGCTGTTAAAAGTGAGCTCATGTCATTCATAGTCTATAAGTCTATAAGAAGCGATAATATTCATGATGACAGATATTTGGAAGGTTTTAACGTTCGTCATTTAACTTTTTCTACTTTAAGTAAGTATTTTTATTAAGGCAGCATATGTTTTTTTAAGAGCTATAACCACGTGTTAAAGTATCAATGGTCCACAGCCTCTCCACAGATCATCTCAGTTCATAAGTTATGAAGAGACACACAGAACGATGGATCAAATGACTGGATCGGTCAGTGAACTTTAATATACCTAATTAGTGTATTAATACATTCTGGAGGAGGGTATCAATGATATTATATTTCTCTTATTGCGAATTTTTCCGAGTTTAATAAAAACTCGCGATGTAAAGTGATATAAGTACTGAATTTATGACGTCACTACCAAAATATTCAGAAAGTATTTAACCTTAAAATAATAAGTAGATATATTTATGGAAACAGATCATTTATTAGCGAGGAATAAATACAAACAAACTATTTATTAGATGGTAGTATAATAGTAGTTTAGCAATTCTAGATATGGCAGTAATATCGATTTCATTTTTAAATCTACAAATATTTATTTTTAAAGTTGCAGTTCAAAAAACTTACTCACTTTACTGCGCCAAAGCTTGTTTAACTTACCATTCTAAACCAACATTTACTACCAACCGCAATATCATTCCTGTTCCCCATAATCCATGAGTCATCACCAACTATCGGCCATCCAATGCGTAGATAGAAGGTAACGGACGGACAAACATGGGGCAGTAATGGCCGACTTGCGCAGACGCAGTGGTGTTGCGGACGTTATATGGGCACAAGGCGTCATTGTTTGATGGGAGTGATAGCTTTATTTGGATAGGGTTGCTATTCGTTTTTTAATTATGATCTAAATTGGATGACAAAAATGAAGTTGAATATTCATGGTTGTTATAATCAAGAGGCTAATAATTTAGTTTACTTTTTTATTATGATCTTAGCTGAATAAAAGAAATGTGATCGTGATCGTATATACATGCTCGAAAAAAGCATGCTTAGAAGCTTGCTATTTAGTTTGCTCAATACGAGCATACTTAGGAGCAGTTTACATTTGCTAGTAATAAGCATGCTAGTTTTAAGTATGCTTATATATTTAAGTATGAATGACTGATCGATTCTAGCATGCTCAAAAATCGCAAGCCTGTCGATTCACGAGCATGCTTGAACTGAGCATGCTTATTCAAGTGAGCATGAGCATGTTTAATTTAACAGTAGCTTTATTTTATTTGCTAATATCTTTGACAGCAATCGTTAGCGTTTGTTGTATATTTCATTTGGTTGATGATCTGTTATCATGGGCTGCTTTTTAATTTGTAAGTATATAGTTTCATTTTGTGTTAGACTAAAACTTGTTTTCGGATAGGAAATATTAAAAATGGTTTTAGTAGATAAGTGTGGATCAGAATATTGTGTACAGCTTATAAATTCGACATGCGTTACTGTAAAATCTATAGCTTATTAGACGGGACTTATCAGCAGTTATAGATATTTTTATTAATGATATTGCACCGCAGCGAAAAAAGAAATCATGACCTAACACAAGTTAAGAAGAGGCAGCAGCAACGTAAAACCTATGTGTGTTCATCATTCAGCCTCCTTATCAACTTGTAAAATTTGACTTAAATACTTTAAATTTTGCCCTTCTGATATCCCTATCCTTACTTTCAAACTATCATATCATATTAAATGTATCTATCAAGTTGGCAGCCCTGCCGCCGGAAGCCGCTACTTATGCCCGTCACGTCAAAGCTACGCACCTACACGGTTCAAATATTATCGAATGGTCGCACGCGCACACTCGGCGTCGATTAATGCGGGTTTTCCGTTCAGTTATTAATATTCATTTCAAAATATAGTATATTTTGTTGGGTGCTTTCTTCGTATTTTTTCTTTATCTTTTATTATTTTGTTCTTTGCTTACGCTTAAGAGATTGGACCATTTACTGTCTAGAAACAAAGCCCATAGTTATATGTACCTAGGTAAGTTCTAAAGTTGGGTAAAAGTAACAGAAAAAAAAAAAATATTTTTTACCATTTTTCCTGCGATAATTTACGTTTACTTTAATTAACAGTGTTAATTTAATATAAAGAATGAATCGTGCAGTAATTAAAAAAAGTCAAAAAATCCCTTATAAACCAAAATAAACTCTGTCCAATTAAGTCTACAGCGAGTGTTTTCAAAAAACTTATAAAATATGTTTTCAACTAGTTTCATCGCGTTTAATTTAACATTCATGTATACATTTTAACTCTAAATTTTGGTCATTGCATAAATCTGACACAAAAAGCTTTAGATTTCGTAAAACACAATATTTAAATAATAACTTCTATAAGTGAATGTACCTTCTTCTAAGTCAACATCAGAATGTCAACATCTCTTCACATTTGCTGAGACATACGCAATTATTTGCCATAACATGATAAAAATACTTTGAATAATACAACAGCTCCACAACTCTGTTAGTTACACAATTTGTTACGATAAGCATTTGCAAGAAGTTGTATTGACTTTATTACCATATCGAATGATCGTGCGTGTTTTCATTGAATACCGATATCACGAATATTTAAAAAAAACGAACAGTGGCTGTTGGGTCTACTTATTAAAATAGTAGCAGCTTTGAGAATTTAAGAGTTATTTGTAATGCAGATATTTGTGAAACTGACGATATTGTTCAAAATATAAACTTTTTTTTTTCGAGCAGTGTAGCTAATTCTTAACACAGAATGAGTCAATGATATAAGTAGCTTTTAAAATAACACTTTTAATACAATATCTTGTCATAAATAGTATATTTATTGCCATTATAATAATCTACGTAACGAAAAGGGAGTAGTCTAATATACACATGCTTTGTTTAGTTTAGGGCCATGTAGCTCTTTTTTATTATTATTCCTAAAGCTATAATTTCAACCTTTCGGACCAATTTTTAAAGTCCATTCAACGTGAGCTTAAAGTTTTATTTAAAAGAAAAAAAATAACATATTTCTATGACTGACAATGGAAACAGTGCATCAGTAAGACAAAACCACAAGTTAGCAATTAAGTAAATTTTGCGTGAAATTGATGGTGGTCTTTTCATGTCGGTCAGACAAGGTGCGTATTCCGGGTTCGATTCCCAAGCAAGACATTGTGATATAGGTGGCCTATCAACCTCTTATGAAATAATTAGAAAATGAGTAAGTAGGTAGATTTTTTGATTTTTTAAAGTTTAATTTTTCAAATTCATTTTCATTATCAACTCTACTACTGCAGGGTTTGCGCCGTAAACTATCAAGCTGGCCGAGCGCTGGTTGGTGCATAGCTGACCCACTACTGTTTTTTGTGAATACAAATTTTAAGAATTTGTATGTATTGAATGTAAATGTAGAAGAAAGATTATAAAAAATATTGCATAATTGGAAGGCTTATCCAGAAGCAATAAAGGAAATTGTTTATATTGAAACGGCACGAAACTGCAAATATTTGTTACTACGCCACCTAGCTAATGATATACCTGATGGAAAGTGAAGATAGAATGAAAGATTGGTTCAGGAACATTCAGGAATGGAGCTAAATCGCCTTTTACAAGAGGACTTCTGCAGAGCTGATTGCCAGCCAACCTACGCTAGTAGGAGCGTCAAAAGAAGAAGGTATGAGTTCAGGGAAAACTGCTTCTTTCCGTGAGAGAAGGAGGTTGGGCCATCAAACCCTTTACGAATTAGAAAACTAACTTAGTTAAATACCTATAGTAGTTGTGATGGTTAGAGGCACATTACAAAGGGTTAATAATGCCGATGATTAGATTATACAACGTGTAACATAATGAAGAGATAATACTTAAGGGAATTGTATGTTTGGTGATGTAGTTTATAAGTAACAGTAACATAAATTTGTTATCCTTACGGTTCGGCCGAAAAACAAGTTCAAAGTTTAGATCAAAGTATCTAAGTGTCAACCCTAAACACAGCTATTAGCTTTTGCTGAATTCTATTCGATAACAGATGTCGTATAAATAAAATTATGGGTAACCAAGACAGATACTACAAGGTTCAGCCGGTGCGGGAAAGGTCATAAGGTCACTGACTGGTGCACAAGTCTTGTTTTAGCTTATTAGGTTGACTAGGGTTGTCGAAATATTTTGTTAAATAATTAAATAAATTTGTATGAAACTCTATTCCAGCACTGAACATGCTAATTATTTTATTGTATATGCTACTTATGGTATAGGAGCTAAACCTTAAGTTTTATCTCTCCATTTTGTTACACGTTGTATACATACCACCCTTTGTCAATTACAAAAAGCCAAGGGTACTTAGTTATTTTAAAAAAACATAGGCACATGTATACAAACTCAAGGAACCATAATAAAGCCATAAACCATTTTTTACGGAAGTATTTGTTCTATAAACGGTTCATATACCGTATAAGGCTGTGCTATAAGTAAGTGCTATAAAACTCCTTATAAACGAAACACGTGTCTCGTTATTCTAGGTGTAGGTAGCGCAGCCTTAAATGTAAAAAATACGAGCCAAGCCTTAATTAGGGTTATCTTTTTAATCTTAGGACTTAGATTTGTTATAAAGGCTTTATGAGTATGAAGATAGTTGCAACGTACGTCGTTACATGTTAAACAAAGACTTTATGGTCGGTGGTAATATACGTGCCTTCTTAGTTCAAAGTTAGTTTCAATCGTAGTAAGGGTGGTTATGTGTTATGAATAACAAGACCGGATACTATAGCTAAGTTACCTTGCTAATTTCGCGATTCAAAAGCACTAGTGATCCAGGATTTTCGTGCGTTGGTGCACCGCCCTCCCTCCTCAAGAAGCAAGCAGCGCAACGAAATACAACAAACTTACTTGGAAGTTGGAACACAACAACTCGCACCTCAAGCTACCGAAATACTAAGAAGAAATGAAATAATCAACGAATGCAGAGCATTAAAAAACCGACTTCACGTCAAAACTTTGGCCGACTTATTTTCATGGTATTATTATATTTCTTTGAAAACGACAAGTAGTATTTTAAAGGTTTGTAAAATGCACTAAAAGAAGTAATAACAAGTGGGTATTTTTTGTCATGATAAAAAGTAGTGCCTATTTTTTGTTTCCTAACAATCACATATAAACTATAAACAAATAAATAAATAATAAATATTTCTGACACTCACACAACATTATCTAGCCCAAATTAAGATTCTTAAAGAACTTGTGTTATGGATACTAGTTAACTGATATAAGTACTTAAGAAATATATAAACATACATATTATTGAATAAATACATATTTTTTATTAGAATAAACTTAAATAAACATATAAACATCCATGACTTGACGACTAATATCTGTGTTCATCACACAAATATCCGCCGCCGCCGGGATTCGAACCCAGGACCTCTGGCATAGAAGGCAATGTATGTTACCGCTACACCAGCCGGTCGTCTCGATATCAATCGAGTTCAAATTACTTCAGTTTTCCTTTTACATAAGTGGTATACGATCAGTTGTCTGTAATAACCTCAATAACCTTCCTTTTTGGTCTTTTTAAAAGAGGATTTTGATCACCAATTTTAACTATTTTATAGACTGTTTTAATTTTATTTTTAAAATAAATTGAAAATCGATCACGGGAATCAAGAAAGAAACTTGTACTTTAAAAAGAACAAGTACGCATATCGTCGAAGCGATGTCATTTAGCATTTGCATTAAATTACATTAAGCATCACAATTTATCTACGAAAAAGGTCAAAAAATACCGATTTAAAAAGAAAGCAACAAAATAACTCAAAGCCAATAGGTATGCATTCGAGCGGAGTCGGGTACAACAGCTAGTAAAAATACAAAACAGCTTATAAGTAAAATGTCAGAAGCATAAAAACGATATAATTGCTGTTACATATATGGCGCTAAGATTCTTGTACGATTACGCAGATATTATCTCAGACACTCAATGAATAGATATCTATGAGAGATTAGCTGGTTTTATTGGACACTGAGTTTTTGCTCAACGACAAATAAGGATGTAATATTCAATGACTTTGACATTTTTTTACATAATATAAGGTAATAAACATGGTAGTGATTGGCTGTTTTTTAATAAACACGATTAGATTAAATAAAATTACGTTTGATGCGAGTTTTAAAATATTTAATTGTAAGTATATTGTAACTTGAGGCCCTATAAACCTCATGTGTAAGTAAAACGAAGACTCATACATACGTACATACATAAAGTCACGCCCATATCCCTAATGGGGTAGGCAGAACACCAGAGGCTATAAAATCATCTGATGTCACGTTTGACAAATTTGGAGGTATTATAATGATGGAGAGACTTGCAGTGATAGGGGGTCAGCCTATCGCCCGCAACAACGTCAATAAAACCTCAGTCCCTTAACTGACTTTTACAGTATGCTCGGGAAGAGAAGCAGCTGGCATATTCTATGCTTTTGTTACGCTCCCAGTGCAGCATGGAAGACTCGTGTTTACTTATAGTCTTTTCGAACACGATACGTTATCCATGGCGACCCCATATTGAAAAAATTTGTGACAAGTTGAGAGCATTACTGAGCAAGTTGTATATACTGAAATATAAAATGCCCTATGAAGTTCTAAGATTATTATATCTAGCTATGGCTGATAGTGTTATCGATTACGGTCTCAGTAGCTACGGCAAAACTTACAATACCTACTTAAATAAAATATATAATTTACAAATCAGATTATTAAAAACAATTGTACCTAAGCACATCAAAAATAAGTTCTCATTAGATTACTCTGAATTGTTTAAATATTGTAAAGTATTGTCCATTTATAACAAAATAAAAATTGCTACTCTAAAGGAAGAATACAATAAGCTTCATTCTCTAACAAAATATAAGAGAAGTAGTTACCTTAGACAATTAAAAAATGTCAAAAGTTATTTATTACCGAAATATAATAACGTCTATGGTAAAAGATCGGCGCATTATTTCCTTCCTTTGGTGCTAAACACCTTGCCATCGAATCTGTTGCAATCTTACCAAGTTAGCTTAAAGTCTATCTCTAGTATCAAAAAGCACTTAATAGAAAATAATCCTCAGTTTACCTTTTAAAGTTTAATCTTAAGTTTTTAAATAATATATGTTTAGTATAATAATAGTATGTATAGTAGTATGTGTAGAATATTATAACACGAAAGTGTCTAATAGCTAATACTAATTGTATCTATAAAATAAACAAATTTAAAATAAGTATTAATATTGTACCTACCTGTTAATATAACTTTATGTAAACGAACTCGTCATTCGACATATAAACCTTGCGGGTTTTCGTCGATATGACAATATAACTATATAGTGTAGAAAGATTTTGTACAATAAATAAATAATAATAATAATATGTACATAAAAAATAATTTTCGTAAATAAAAACTGAAGTAGATACACCCAGGCCAATGCATACCAACATGTTATATTTTAAATCAAAACGCTTTTATTCACTTTAGGTAAAAAGATTATAGTTGGTGAATATTAAACGGTACATGAAGAATCTTGGGGGAGGCCTCCGTCCAGCAGTATGCGTCTCTCGGCTCATAAAGATGATGATCGTCCAATATTACGACAACTTCGGAGCTGGGGTCACTGTCTGCCTCAAACGCCAGTGGTTGCTGGTACGTACGATTCCCGCACTGAACAAGAAAAAAAAATGTTCCGGGTCTAGGCGTTTATCTATTCTATGTATATGTATTTATATTCTAGGTTCCCCCCTAGTTCGCTACATGGTATCCCATATCACAAGCTCTGCTTAGTTTGGAGCCATGTAATGATTGTTTGGGGATTTTATTTATTTATTTATTTTCATCGATATTTTACTTCTTGTAACTCTTCCTAGATATAAGTTAATTTAAGTTCGGCGACAGCTGAAAATCAGCGCGGCGCTACAGCAGTGCTAGCACGGATCTCTTGTCGATCGTAAGTTTACGAATGCTCGTATAGTATGGAGACGGTTTTGCAAGCAATAATTGAAATCTATCCATTGCCGCACGGTCAGCTTAAATAAATGTGCCTTGTTAATTTTGAATGTTTGTTAACAGGTTCTACTCTTAAATAACTGTAAAATAAAAAATTACATTGTTACTAAAAACTTGCAACCGACTCCATACTATACGAGCATTCGTAAACTTACGATCGACAAAAGATCCGTGCTAGCACTGCAGTTTTGCTGCAGCAACGCTTACGCTAAGTTGAAGCCTATTGTTTCCTGTTATAGCTTACCTATAAGATTTGAATAATACTAGACACTGCTGTTTTTGTTCAATCCTTTTATTAATCCCAGTTTCCAAGTGTATAATTTTTACTAAGGAAACAAACGTTTTTTATCTTTATCTTTTATCTTAAATGCATAGGAAAATTGACATTTGTGGGGATCGAACCCGTAACCACTGGCGTCTGAGGCAGACAGTGTTACACATTGCCAAAGTGGTCGTCAAATGTAAAGTAGGTACATATACGGGATAAAATGTGGATAAAAGGCATTTGAATTCGATATAACAAAGTAAAGTGAAACTTAAGTAATACTAAGTATATCGTAATTTGCAATTATTACAATTATAAATCACTTGTCGACAAGTATGATAATCGGGGCATGCACAGCAATACTCTCGGCGCCATATTCATGCCAATTAAATAAATAAATTATGATGTAATATTAATATTCTGATGCATGCATTATGTAATAAGTATTATCAATACTCACGATTATTATCGGATTCTGGAATACATTAGTTAATCTGAAACAATTAAATATTCTTAAGTTATTTAACCATCAATTAAGATCTAGTTGACTTTCTTGGTTTGCACCCCTAATGGTAAAATGAAATTGAATACAAAAACATTCATCAGAAGAACATTACGGCACATAGGGTTGCCAACCATACTGTTTAAAACAGTATTATACTGTTTTTCACTACATTATACTTTTTTTTGTTGAACAAACAAAAAATTATACAACATACTGTTTTCAGCATAAATCCTGAACACTTTATGTGCTAGTCTGAAACTAATAAATTGTGCGAGAAGCTCTAATGAAACATATGTGTTCAAAACATTAAATGAATTAAATACTGTTTATTTTTCCAAAATACTATTTGATATTCTTTTCAGACCTAAATATACTTTATTTCTAGAAAAAAAGTTGGTAACCCTAGGCACACCTGATATAAATCTACCATATGCAATAAATTAAGCCACAATATGCTTTTCTACAAACTATAAACTATAAAACCTCTGTTATAGTTTTTTAAGGGAGAGAAACATATATTTTCACAAACTTTCATGTTTTCAAATTTATCATCCAAGGAGCTTCACGTAGAATTGAATTATACCTAAAATAAAACTTTCTATCTAAAACAGTATCTATGCATGTCCCGCCAAGAATAGATATTTTGACCCTGCACAAATTTTGAAGCTGAATTTTGAAGGTCTGATACAATAGCAGCAATTTTTTCACGGCTTAAGCCTCATAATTTTCTATCTAGTCAATAGTCAAAAAATATAGCCTCAAGAATATTAACAAGTACATAAGGCTATTTAATACAAAAAGTATTTGTTCAAATCCTACAAACAAACTAAAATAACTCTTTCAGATTAATAACATAAGTATATCTTTACGCGTGTGTGCACCTACATCATTAAACAAATATATAAAATACATAAACATCAACTGGGACGTAAATATACCTTATTATCCACCACTACCGTGAATAAAATCTCTTGAAATAACAGCCCAGCCGTTTCCCTCCAATTACTTTGTCAATCATCAATCAGTCATCATTACAAGTTACTAGTAAAATCAGTAAATGCTAGGTAATATCACTAGTTAGGTGACATAACTGGAAAAGCGGCAAACTTCAAAGGGATGCGGTCCCGTATACGGATAGTATTATAGTGGGAGTAAATTGGATAACTGACCCTTGGTTTCATTTGATGCGCACTGTATGCTATAATATAGGTTAATATTATCTCTTTTCTTATGATAGTGAATTTTATGATTAAGCTTATTAAGTAAACGACTTTAGCAGTACAAACAAAATTAAGAGAAATTATGTTTTTTAGCGACCATTAAAGCGATAGGATCTGTCTTATACGGCAACGGTCGCAAGTTCAATGCACGCAAAGTGCAATTATCAGCTGTGTGCATGAACATTTTTGTTTTCATTACTGAAAAAATATAGTATATGTGTATATAGGGTTAATTTTAATTAGCATCAGCTCTTGCAGGTACCCTCTCCACATCAATCCCAACAACTTTTGTTGTACGACTTTTACAAATCTTGATAAATATCACCAAATAAATTTTTGTTTGCCCCTCTGTTATTTATTACTCTATTTTTGTAAGTCCCCCCGTCACCCCGCACCCCGCTGCACATAGTGTGACGCAAGATGAGTGGCATCAGTGTAAATAGAGTAACGCCAGTTTAGAGATAACAAAATTTTTTTTGTATGGGAAAACTATTTTTTTTTATTATTATTAATTTTAAAAAGTCAAGAAACAAATGTTGTTGGGATTGATGTAGAGAGGCTGCCTACAAGAGCTGTTGTGCTAATTAAAATTAACCCTGTATATTTATTATTATTTATAAATTGAAGTTTAGTGTCCCGTAGTGTTGAGATTTCTTAACATCGGTTAATCCACAAGGTATTTGGCCGTAATTAAAAATTTATTAATGTGTTTGAGAAAGTTGCCAATGCACCACCCCATATGCATTGCAGCTCTTTAGGTTGCGCCTGGCTAGCAACTATCCTTCACATAGTTGAATTCCGTAAAATATCACAATTCCGTCACGATCAGCAAAGGGGGATGTTTATTGTGTATACTCAGTTCAGCTGAGAGAGTGTACGCTAACAGTCCTTTAGATCCCCTTTTGTGCGTACCTAATGCATTCATCCTCCTCCTAATGGAGCTTACTCTATTGGAAGCCATATCTTTTCTTTAGCGTAAATAAAACTCACGGTTTCAGCTGTGATGAATTCTGGCAAAGTTTTTAGAACAGCCAGTTCCCTTCTACACCCGTGAACTGCCTTCCTTAGTACCTATATTTTTAACCTCATCTGAATTTACTATTCGATGAGGACAAGGACATACGCGGGGTTAGTGATAATTGAAAAAGTATAATAAAAGCAACCAAGCAACCATGCAACTTATCACTAACAAACTTCTGTAGACAGGACTCAGAAACAATTTTTTTTATCTATACTCATATATAAAGCTGAAGAGTTTAGTTTTTTGTTTGTTTGTTTGAACGCGCTAATCTCAGAAACTACAAGTGGGATTTGAAAAATTCTTTTTGCATTTGATAGCTCAACTCTCGAGGAAGGTGGCGCGCGGTGGCTAGTATACTTATAATTCGTTTTGGATGTTTTTCTTCCATGCCACCTGATGGAAAGTGCGCATGAAGACTATGTTGGTACAAGTCCATCCACGAGCAACCTATTCACTCGACACTTAAAAGTACTAGGACTGTAGTGGTCAGGAAAAACAGACGCAAGCAGATTGTTCCACACCTTGGCAATCCGTACCATAAAGGAACTATCGAAGCGTTTTATTCGACTTCTTGGTAAATCCACTATATAGGGATGGAAGTTCTGTCTGCCTCTGGTAGTCCGGTGGTAAAAGGGGGTGGGTTAAATTTGGTCAAAAAGAGCACTCGCACACTCACCAGAATGAAGCCGATAAAATACCGTCAAAAAAGCAACCTTACAGCCTCTGTAATATGTTATAATGATTAATATAGAATAACCAGAAATAAATTAATTTTATTGTTTCTTGTTCAAAAATCGAAACGGAAATTAAATAATCTTGTATTTTTATCCAACTCTCCAATCGTTAGGTCTGCTGGAAGAGATTTCTGTGGAAATAAGCTGTACCTTTGTACTTTTGTTTTCTTTTAAATTTTTATGTAATGTGTTTTCTTTCACTTGTGTGTACTTACATAAATTAAATAAATATCCCTCATATAATATATTTACAGCTTGAGAATAGCTTAGACTCTTATTATAGCTTAGGTACGATACTCGTCCGAATTCCTCGAACCTGATAAAGGTATGATAATTCCCTTAAGACCGTGCAATCAGAAAAACAAGGCCTATAAATTTTCACTACGTATAGAAAACTATTTTATTCTTAGTTAGAAAAATGTGGACCACCTCCTGTTATTGCTGTGTTGAATGACATAAAAACTAATCAACACGGTTTTGATTGGTAATTAAATATCTAGGTGACAAATAGTGTAAGTAATTAATTATGTAACGTAGTTAATTGAATTAGGCAGGTTTTTCAGTGGTCATTGCACCCTGAGCGCAGTACAGATATCTACAGTAATTCAACTTCATACAAACGGACGAAGCGCACGCTAGCTATACCTACGTGGCTCGATCTCGGCATGCGGCCAGTCGCGAGTGTCTGCATACCGAAACAATGGTTGAGCTTTACGTTAATATGCGGATTGTTTATACTTTAAAATTTAATAATAAATTTTTTCGTGCTTCTCAGTCGAGGCACAAGAATTTTTCGGTCGCTAATTTATAAGACCGATTTGTTATTCAAACGTAAACATGGTTTTTTGACACAAAACGTATTTTTGTTGAACACTTCCTGAACAAATTAGGCGAAGAGTAATGTTCACGGTCCATACAGCCTCTGACCTGTCAAACTACTTTTTGTTAGGTATGTGAATGTATACAGATAATCATCATCATCATCATCATCATCATCTCAGCCCGCGCTAGTCCACTGCTGGACGTAGGCCTCTCCCAACGCGCGCCAGACGTTGGGAAGACGATTTGCGGAAGACGGCTGGCAGGGACTGGATGCGCAGCGCTAGAGACCGAATACAGATAATATTGTCATTGAAATGCTGCCTGTTTATATCTTAACTATTGGTGCAGACTTGATTTAATTTCTTAGAAACGATATCGGGATTTTCATTTCAAGTGCATGAGCTGTTTAGTCTATTGAGTAATTTGAGAGGGTGAAATATTACAATTCTTGCTGCGGTTTCTAATATAAATAAATGATTTGGAACTAACCGAACATGAGCTTTTATTTGCCCTATATGTTGTCTTAATACATTTCATGAGTTGTCAAATCGTTTTCTTAAACCTGATGGAAGGGAAAGATGAGGTCGAAGATGACAGCACACGGGGTTAGGAAATAAGTGGTTCTTCATAAAATATTGCTGGTCCACATCACCGCCGGAGCGGTAATATTTGGCGGCAGATTATGAAGAGATATGAAGGGTCATCACTAGTCATGTGGCCCAGAATGGGTGTTACCACAAAGCCGGGGCCACTTTGACGCCTTTTACGGCTTGCTTATCATGGGGCGGGTGCCTCAACCCGGGGGGGTTGCTTTTATGAGGGAAAGAGGAGCACATGATAGAAAGGTACATTAAATCACGATAATTCTACATCACTAATGTTTTGGAGTCGAGAAAATAGCAAGATAATTTGGTTTTAGTGGAATAGCTGACGCAGTATAACTGACGTGTTCAGTCTAAATAGCAACTGAACATCATTAGTCTACTTTCTACATAATTTTATTTATTGCCATTGTTACTCAGTAGTACTGCCTAGTAGTATGTAGTAAGTTTGTTAAATTCAACGACAACTTAAAGAATTATAAGAATCTTTTGGCGATTAACAACCATAGCAATCAAAATCTTAACTTATCATTTGACCAACATAAATGCGGCACCAGGTCAGAGTATACTTGTAAATATCTAGTCCTTCGGATATATAATTATTTTGGTGATAGAACATTAAAAAAACGTTTGCCATACTTGCTCAACAGTATACCCAAAAACATCAGACTGGAACCACGTTCATGTAAATTTAAAAGGTTGTTAAAAATGTATCTTTTAGATAAACTTAAATTGTATACACAAAATAATTTATATAAATAACGGTTTCAACTTCTTTAGAGCATAAGTACTCTACGTAATTACTTTAATATAAACAGCAAAAATGTATTTTATGTGAAATAACAGTTAACTTCCTACTGTAAAATAAAATGTACATATATAAAGAGACTGTAACCTGCAGTCAAACTGCGCAAGCAGTTTTGCGAGATATGTATAAAAATGCGCATTGTAAAAGATTTTAATAAAATAATAATAAATATAGTTACTTGGCCTATGCCCGTAACTACGGACTAAACCAGCGTTAGCTGAGAAAAAAAAAGACTTGAATAATAATAATAAAATCCCCAGACAATCACACCAACTACATGGCCTCAAAGTAAGCGAAGCTTGTGTTATGAGATACCATGTAGCGAACTAGGGGGGAACCTAGAATATAAATAAATATATAGATAAACACCCAGACCCGGAACATTTTTTTTTCTTGTTCCGGGCGGGAATCGAACCCGCAACCACTGGCGTCTTAGGCAGATAGGTTTACCCCTTCGCCAAAGTGGTCGTCAATAAGTAAGTAATACAGGAATGTCCGATAGTTTAGTCCTCATGTTGACAATTCGTTATCAAAACTTCCTACGGTCTCAAAACCTTCAAAATCATTAATTAATGCCATGACTATTAGATGCCTCAAGGAAGACTTGTTATCAGTTCCTGTCGTGTCTTTTCAAGAAGTAGTAAACCTCACTTTACATGTTCACGAAAACTGTCTAATCAAATTACCTCATTAGATAACACAACCAGTATTGCAAACCTTGTGTGCAACCTTCACCACATCTCAATTTAGGAGGTCGATATGCAAAGGAGGTAGTTGCCACTTGCAACAGGAAATGGTTCCGTATCTAAATCATGCTTTTGTTAAATATAGTCAGTATTTATTAATGTAATATGTATCAGTATATGTATGTCTTATCAGCAATGTATATCATTTTAAAAGCAACAACTTAAAAACATTATTAAAACATTGCAATCATCATCATCCATCATCCACAGCCTATAGACGTCCACTGCTGGACATAGGCCTCCCCCAAGGTCTTCCACGTCGCTCGGTCCCGCGCCGCCCTCATCCAGCGTTTACCGGCGACTTTGACCAGGTCATCGGTCCATCGTGGGGGGGGCCTGCCTACGCTGCGTCTCCCAGTACGTGGCCGCCACTCGAGAACTTTTCTGCCCCACCGGCCATCTGTTCTGCGAGCTATGTGCCCTGCCACTTCAGCTCTGCAATCCTTCTGGCTATGTCGGTGACATTGGTTCGCCTGCGAATCTCCTCATTCCTGATTCGATCCCGCAGGGAAACTCCGAGCATGGCCCTTTCCATTGCCCGCTAAGCGACTCTAAGCTTATTTATAAGGCCCATAGTTAGCGACCACATTGCAATGCTTCACTTTAACTGGGATTCACAATTTCTGTAAAGAAATTGGTCTCGGGTGGTCTTAGCTGCAAAGCTATACCATAAGATAGAGCTACGTTAGCAATATAACGTAAAAACAAAAATGTGGTAAGTAATTTCAAGGCGTACCGCGCCAGGCCCCGGTAGCTCAGTGGAAAAGCACTCGTCCGGCAAACGAGAGGTCCCAGGTTCGAATCCTGGTCGGGTAATTTTTATTTATCGCATGTTTTTCCACAACAAACAAAGGTTTACTGGAATAAAATGTTGACTAGCGTCAAGTTGGCCTGTTTGCACTGATTTTTTGTTCTGTACCTACCTTAAATTATGTTTTATTTATTTAAGTATTATAGTAAAAAAAAAAAATATAAAAACTAAAAACCCAACTGCGGAATACAGTAAGTTCAAACTTAAAAGCGCGAAACAAGCACTATGAGAGCTTTTAAATTGTATTTGTAATAAAAAATTGTAGCAGCAGGCGGGGACAAGCTTCAAGTACAAATATATGTTACGTATTAGTATCGTGGCGTTACGTTATTTTCATTCCTTAAAACAGCCTGGTTTTCTACAGAATATCCTAATTAGTGGCCGAATAGTGCTTGTGTAAAGAATTTAGATGTAATACAACCATTACCACCAAGTTTTACAACAGTTATAACACAACTTGAATAATGAAAATTCTGACCATGATCAGTGGTCTCGCTCCTGTAGCTTAATATTACTTGTAAACTATACATTGTTATACCTTTTTAGAATCTACACATACTAGACAAGTTTCTAAGAATATGGGCAGTTATAACTCCATACTTTATTTGTCACAGTAGATGATCAAAGTTGACACTATGAAAAAAGTTCAAAAAAAATTGCCTGAATACGACAATTTCGACAATGTTTAACGTTAAGAGGACCTCAAATTGTATAAAAATAAGGTGAAAAAATTCTTGAGGAATATAATTCAGTAAAAATTACACAAAATTACTTAAATTTGATGAAATGGCAGCTGAAATGATAAATGAATGGAATTCGGGAAATTTATGAAAGAGGATTAAAGTTTCCAACATTTTTATAGGGCTGAGTATCCCGCCTAAAAGATACGATTCTCTTACAGTCTTACACCTGGACCAACTCCAGATAACGGGTTATCCATTCATTACGACAGACCCTGTATATTGTTGAAATCAGAAATTATTTGTTTTTATGCCCCTCAAATGTTTATTTTAAGACGCTATCTTGAAATTTCATGAATCCAATATTACTCGCGCAGTTAATACGAATCTTGTGATACCTACCTCTGTTTAAATCCCTCCGACAGTTCTGTGGAAATCAGGGAACAAGAAACAGACATACATACATACATACGCGCTGAAAACATAACCCTTCTTTGCGATCCGCAGTCGGGTAATAAATTTGAAAAAATGCGTGTTACCTAAAATGTAAAATGAGTGTCGAAAGAAGTAAAGTAAAGAGTACTTCCATACTGGACTGGGAGCGAAAGAAAAACATAGAATGTGCCAGCTGCTTCTCTTCCCAGTCATACTGTAAAAGTCAGTTAAGGGACGGAGGTTTTATTGACCTCCTGTCACTGCAATAGTCTCTCTCCATCATAATAATACCCAAACGTGACTTCAGATGGTTTTATAGCCTCTGGTGTTGTGCCTACCCCATTAGGGATACAGGCGTGAAGTTATGTATGTACGTTCATCATACATAAGAGTATCGCAAGTACGACTGTCAACGTTTTATGACTCAAGGGATGATGAAAACAAAGAATAGATGACGAAAATTAGATTCAAGCGCCATAAATATTCCGAAGTATTGCAAATCATAAAGTTAAATATAAGCTTTTAAGTAATTGTCTTTTTTTATCTGTTTAACCTGTTTAATCTTCATTGATGATAAGCATACGGGCCTGAGAAGGACTCGAAAACCGTATTTGGTAGACTTAATATTTAGTTGAACGAACAAACAAACACGGTTTCTTGGGCCAAATAATTCGGGTCTATTTAAACAAATAGCTCGACTGGACAGCTTCCATACTGGACTGGGAGTGACAGACATAGAATGTACCAGCTGCTTCTTTTCCTGGGCATACTGTAAGTCAGTTGAGGTTTTGCAGCGACAGGCGGACCCTCTGTCACTGCAATAGTCTCTCTCCATCATTATAATACCTCCAAATCTAATATTGTCTTAAGTTTTCGCGATTCATACCATTAAATAAAACACTTTTTAACCGGATTTATCGCGTATATTTACATTTTCAATTTAAACTCGACGTTTCGGTGTCTTTGTATACCCCGTGGTCACAAGCGACGGGTCAGTCTATTCTATGTAGTTTTATTGAACCTCCAAATCTGTTAAACGTGACATCAGATGATTTTATAGCCTGGTGTTCTGCCTACCCCATAAGGGATACAGGCGTGAAGTTATGTATGTAGGTATGTATTAAACAAATAGGTTATTTCTAAAGACGAATTTTTTTTTTGCTTTTCCATCATTTTCAAACTTAAAACATTTTCTAATAAATTTATCACACAGAGTCCATGGCAATGACACAAAAACGAAGTTGTCTCCCGCCCACGTTGCGTGCTCGCGGCTGGGTGTTAGACCAGTGACCTACTGCTTCTACTGTCACTCTGTCATTAAGTTAAGTACAGTCGATCGATTGTTTCATTTTGTAGCTATATGCAGCAGGTTCTGCAAATATTTTTTATTTTTATGCAGCAATGAAATGGTAGGTATTTTAAATATTTTAGATAAATACACATAAAGGCCGTTAAAATATATCAAAAGGATTGCTCCTGTTGACTAATAAAAATCAATTTTGTATCTTTGTTCTATACTCTGTCTTCGAATACTCTGGTTCTAGCCTACATAATAAAATAAAATTAATGTATTGAACATCTGAATCAGAATTCTATTCAAGGTTACTATACTTTTCACTTAGATAAAGATCCGTGCGAAGATTTTGATACCTATAAATAATGTTACGGACCCAAAGAAAGATATCGAAAAGCACGATTTTTCGTCGTCGATGGTCGCTATCCCTACAGAGCGTGTTATTTTGAGTTGCGAGTATTTAAATAATTACTTTAAATAAGATATTTTCAACCAACTTCTAAAAAAGGACGACGTTCTTAATTCGTCTGTATGTTTTTTTTTGTGTGTCTTTGTTACATGATATTTCGGACTCTTATGAATTTATTTTCAGAATTGTTGTTTCATACGATAGAGGACACTTCATAGTTGGTCCCATTTCAATTTGATCGAAATCGGTTGAGTATCTCATTGAAAATTTCAAACTTTTGAAAAAATGTGTATGATTTCAAAGTTTTTGGCGTGAAGTCGGTTTTTTAAGGCTCTGCATTCGTTGATTATAGTCAAAAAACTTCGTAAGATTTTACCCTCGTAACTTCTGATACCATAGTTTTATGGTAGTGTCATAGATTACCTCATTTTAACAAACAGACAAAATTAGTCCCCAGCAGATCTTCCATGCTGGACTGGGAGCGAAAGAAAAACATAGAATGTGCCAGCTGCTTCTCTTCCCGGGCATACTGTAAAACTCAGTTAAGGGACAGAGGTTTTTAAGGCGTTTGTGTGGGCCATAGACTGACACCCTGTCACTACAATATAGTCTGTCTCAATCTTTATAATACCTCCAAATTTGTCAAACGTGACATCAGATGGTCTTATAACCTCTAATGTTCTGCCTACCCCATACGGGATACAGGCGTGACGTTATTTATGTATGTTTGTACAAAATTAGTAAACTTAACTGTCACTGTTGAGGGGTAACATAATTGTTGCCTTCTGTATGTAGATACTAGTACATGCCTGCGTTTTCTAGATACTAGGTTTCCGTTAGCTCATTACAGATGCCTGCATCATTATTGCAATTAGAGGTCCCTTATATAATTATGGAGTAAGCAAAACTAGTTGTAAGGCCAGTAGATAGATATATTCCGGCGAAGACTAGATGAATAAATAAGGATGTGATTTAAATTAGTAAAGTTGGTTTTCGATATGAAAGCTGCTACTTGGGTGGCAGAGCAGAACCACAGTACAGATATCTAAAGTAATTCAACTTCATGCAAACGGACGAAATGCGAGCTATGCCTACGCGGCTCGATCTCGGCATGCGCTCGGCATGCGGCCAGTCGCGAGTGTCTGCATACCGAAACAATTGTTGATTGAGCTTTACGGTAATATATGGATTGTTTATAGGTACTTTAAAATGTAATAATACATCTTTTCGTGCGTCTCAATCGAGGCGCAAGTATTTTAAGGTTGCTAATTATAATAACGGTTTGTTATTCAAACGTAAACATGGTTTTTTGACACAAAACCTATTTTCGTTGAACACTTCCTATTCAATTTACAAAGTATTTTATTTGTTTATATATTTGTAGTCACAAAACAAAATGGAAGTAAACACAAAGCAGGAAATGTAATTTAAACGCTGAAGGCGGGCAGCCCTATCACATGTGAACGGACCGTTGAATTACTGTATATATCTGTACTGTGGCAGAACTGTGTTAAACAAAATTATGTATTATTTAACAAATTAAATTAACCAAATTGAAACATCAACTATGTTGCTCCAAAGTAAGTTGTTTTACGGAGACCGCACAGCGGAACTAGGATATCCTGGTATACTCCCAGACACCAGTCATTTAAAAGAAGTTATTTAATAATATTTTACAGATTTTACATTTAATTATGCTCAATTATTTTGACGACCACTTTGGCGATGGGGTAACACTGTCTGCCTCAGACGCTAGTGGCCGCGGGTTCGATTCCCGTACGGAACAAGAAAATGTTCCGGGTCTGGGCGTTAATCTATAAATGTTAATCTATATTCTAGGTTCCCCCCTAGTTCGCTACATGATATCCCATATCACAAGCTCTGATTAGTTTTGTTCCATGTAGTTGGTGTGACTGTCTGGGTCCCAGCTTCGAGAGAGGTGTGATTCGAACCCAGGACCTCATACGCTGCAGCCTCGACCACAGAAGTCACAAGTCACTTAGTCACTTAGTCACAAGCACAGAAAAATAAGAATAAATTAATAATTTCGGTCACTCAGATCGGTCTCACTCGGTCTATCAGAATACACGGACTTAAATGCTACAAACTTTTTGAGCGTCGTATCATCGTAGGTATACTGCATATAATTGCATCGATTCTATTTTCATAGAATGTGCGTCACTGATAGCTGGACGTCTGTACTTCACCAAATGGTTATAGATTCAGAATTATATGGCTTCAAAAAACAAAATAAATTCCGTACTAACAAAAACCGGATCTAATTTAAGTTTAGAATTCCTGGGTGGTAGAATTTATTAAGTAACACTGTTGCATAAGGAAATTCCGTTATAATCTAAGTATTGCAAATTCTTGATAATAAGGAAAATCTAGCTTTTTCTTGGCTTATGGCGAATCCCAATATCTATCATTATTTAAAATGTATATCACTGAGACAATCATACCTATATTGAAATCAACCGATAATTTTGTCAGAACTGGGAAGGAATGTTTAAAGGTGATTAGTGTACTAAGGTATCTTACTTGTATTTAGACCTCATCTGCAGGGTTAGCATGCAACCATCGATAAATAGTCGAATCGACAAGATAAATATTATTTTGTTATTTTATCCTATTATGTAAGCTAATATGCGCACCATAATAGATAGAATTACTCGATTTGATACCATGATTAAGACAACAGAACCAAATATGTCATAATCTTAGTAAATTACATACACTAAATACCATATTCTTAGAAAATATCGATAAAAGGCCCGATTTACCGTTGTCGACGGTAGCATGCTAATCCCGCTGTGGAAGAGTTTTACCACACCAATCGTCGGTTTTTTCTGATCACATTGGTCTAGTAAAAACTATCTATCGACGTCGAAGAGTCCATTCTACCATCAACAGACGCCGTCGATCGACGATCGATCAATTGATGTGGTAACTCCCTTAGTACTATAATATTATTTTTAATATGTTTATAATCCCGTCTGCGACCTCAATTTTACATGATGATTATGACAGTGCCCAGGTTACATCCTTCCGATTTCAGGCCAACATAATAAACTCTAACGCCAAAAATTTACCCACTTTGGGTCGGCTAAGAAAAACCCTAAAATCAAAAGGCAATTAATATTAAGGAATCTCGCTTTGTGGCTCCTTTAAGGTCCACTTGGATAGCGACCACCCTTATTATAAAGTCCACGTCCATAAGCACGTATGGTACTTTATTACCAGGTACTTGTTAGGGACAATAATCTATCCAATAATCATTGAAAAATCAGCCAGTACATATTTCTGCAGCTAAGAAGTGTCCCTAAAAAATAAGCTGTTAAGAGCTGCATGCATGCATGCATAACGTCACGCCTGTATCCCTTATAGGGTAGGCAGAACACCAGAGGTTACAAGACCATCTAATGTCACGTTTGACAAATTTGGAGATATTATAAAGATGGAGAGAGACTATTGTAGTGACAGGGGGTCAGCCTATCGCCCACAAAAACGCCTTTAAAACCTCTGTCCCTTAACTGACTTTTACAGTATGCGCGGGAAGAGAAGCAGCTGGCACATTCTACGTTTTTCTTTCGCTCCCAGTCCAGCATTGGTTGCTGTTGAGAGCTTTATGCATATAATTAATAAAAACAATGGCTTTGTACCTCTGTAGGTATGTTTGCCACAAAATAACGATTGTGTGCTAATATATTTGCAGTAGTACGAGTAGGCAGCAATTTGCTGTGTCAATATTGAACATCTCGTGTACAGCCTGTTTTATTGCCAGCCTTAATTAGCAGTCGGTGTTGCAAGTTAAAAAATAGCTTTCACGTTACTTACAAAAGAAAAATCTATACTTTTGTGGTTTCTTTGATGGCTACATTGAAAGTAGTTTATTTCTCTTAGTATGGCTGCCTTGACTCACGTCTCTGAAGACATACGCACTCATACATAAACACACTCACACACACAAACAGACATACCTACACATAAATAAGCGCGTGCGCTCCTCGAGATGATTATTGTCCGTGTAATCCCTGTCCACCCCTTTGTTACAATTATTTTTATCAGTTTCGTATTTTATAACAAATATTAAAAACATATTTGTTCCGTAGTGAGTGCCTCGGAGTCCTGAACTACAGGGTTTTCCCTAGATGATGTTCCGGTCCATCCACCCTCGACTTTGAATAATCTGTTGAAATTGTATCCTATATTTATGGAACACAAAAGCATTTTTATTTATTATTACGTATGCTTACAGCTACACGCCTTTCGGCGGAAAGACCCGTCAATCTGACCAGTCGGTCGGGGATCAGGGCTAAATAATCTACTAAAACCGGTAGTAATACCGAGCTTAAAATCCTGAACATAATAAATAATAATATTTATTATTATTATTATTTATTGACTGAGCAGTTTAAGGGGCGCGCCTAGGTACTAATTTACCTATATGTACTACCTATATAATACCTCTTTCCATTTATTTTGTTATCAATTTTTTTATATCTTACTTTCTATCCAGTATATTAGAATTGTTCATCCTTCAAGTTCAATAAATTCCATTAAATAATAAGCTATAAAATCTAAATCCAATCTGCATAAATAGTAAGTAAATGATTAACATAGTAAAAAGTTAAATTTATTACTAATTTGAAGTTTCTTTAGGCGCTTATACCTAAATTAATTTAGCAGCTAAAAGTCAGAACATAGAAACTTGAGTGTCAGAAAATATTGGAAAGTAGCTGTTTCACGTTTTTTAAGTAGTAGTAGACATCACCAATACCTACATTGGTGGATAATGGGCGATCATTATCTTTATAAGCTGAGAGACGCACACTTCTCGACGGAGGCCTTCCGCAGGATTCGTCATGTCTCGTCCGGACCCGCGCCGCCCTCATCCAGCATTTGACGTTCGTAAAGTGTATAAAATTACCTACTACGAATAAAAAAGTTTTCATTTTCATTTTCATGCAATTTTCAATCCCGCGGGAATATAGGGATAAAATGTAGCCTATGTGCTATTTCAGACTGTACAATATCACTATGCCACATTTCATTCACATCCGTTGAGCCGTTCTGCCGTGATTGCGTAACAAGCATCCGTACATCCATCCAAAATATCGCATTGATTAGTAAGATAATTTTTAACTACTAGAGAAATATACGCAAAATAGTATATTTCATTACGAGTGCGGAAAGCCATACAGCCAAGTCTTTAGTAGATTTTTTGTATTGACATGAAATGAAAATGAATTTAATGAGATAAAATGAAATGAAACCTAACCTAACTCATTGCATCAAATCATTATATCTGATATTGAAACAAATTAGTAGCTTCTATTCAGAAATATTTGCATGAATCGTAAAAACTTCTAAGATTTTTTTTTTAGTAAAAACTTTTTCTTTTTAATAGACATTATTTTGACAGTTGGGAAAGAAAACGCACGAGTGCGGAAAAGGTAAAGAAAAAGCACAAGTGTGTAATAGCCCACATCCCGAACGCTAAACGTCCCTGCAATACGCCACTTTTTGAGCAACTGTATTAAAAAATTCTTTACATTCTTAGAGCTCAAAGATTTGTTTTTTTTTTTCAATGTTTTTGTATTGTTTTGTGCGTATAACGTTGAAACCTTGGACTTAAACTGAATGCGCGGGCGTTTGCTGCCTACAGAGTAATGATATTGCTACTTGCGGCTCAATTCAAGTCAGTAGTAGGTACCTACACTTATTAGAAAAAAATATATATTGTCAGATAACGTAATTACTGGCTTGGTAATTTAAGCGTGAAAATGTATGGTTAAGTTAGTCAGTAAGTGAATCTATATGAAATTATAAGATCACTGGATCTATCTCCAAGGACATTACTAATATTATAGGTGTAGGCAACGCACACACAATTTCCTATTTTATTTTGTACTTTTATTATAAGTAAACGTTATTTACATTTATTTTGTACTTCTAAAGTTAATTCCTAATGTACCAGTGTTATACCTAAGTAGATACCTATTTAAAAATAAATCGCAACTTCGGACCGCTGCTACGGATATTTTTATTAACTTTGATCGGGTAGTTATATTTTGTGTTGACATAGGTTTAAAAATTTGGCATTTCCATTTGCTCTGGATCAAATTCGGTGTTTTATTTCTATCACGTACAATAGGTAAATGGCAGAACTAACGATACCTTGACAACCCAAAGCTTAAACTGCAAAAGGCGGATATTCCAAATTGATCCATATTTTATCGGGAACACAAATATTATTGCATAAGTTTGTTGTAAAAGGAGACTAATCTGAGTGAGTTCCACTTGGTGGACTCCCTTCAGGAAGAACCTAGCCATTCCCATCAACGAATGCAGAGCATTAAAAAAAACCGATTTCACTAACATTTTTAAATTCTAAACAAAGTTTTGACTGAAGTATTAGGTCATCAAGATTTTCACCGTAGTGATACTTGTTTCGAAAGTTTCAAATTTTTCAAAAGGTACTCAATCGATTTTGATGAAATTTATACGGGACCACCTGTGAAGTATCCTCTACCAGAAGAATACACACGAATTTAGAACCTCCTCCTTTTGGAAGTTGGTTGAAAATTCTGCCGCCAAATAGCGTATCTTGACATGTATCGGTGATGTTTTATAAAGAGCAAGTTGTTTCCTAAGCCCATATGCAGTCTTCTTGGTTAAATGGGAAAGACAGTAGTTCCCACCCGAACAGAAAAGGTTGTGAGGGATAAAAGTAAAAAAGTGTGTCTTTGAAGCCTCTTTTAAATAACACATTTTATATGATTAAGATAGAATTTTAAGACAAACCTTCAAGTCGATTCCCACACAAAATTTCACGTTTTCAATAAGCAAAAGTTTATGACCTGAGGTCATGTCACCAAGCCCACATATTTGTACGATGTCAGCTGTATAGCAAATACGAAGCTACGCTACGACAATATGGGCAAACTTACTTGGAATAAATGTCACTTTCTCGCTAAGTTATTTATGTTAACCGTGAAGGACATTTGTATGAGTAACGATATGTTGGATTGAAATAACTTGAGGCATTTGTTTTACTAATATTGAGCTTAGTTTGCACTTATAGAGCATGTTTAAAAACTGCGTCTTACGTTTTCTTTTTAATATTATATAAAAGAATTTAACAAGATTAAATCATTTGAATTCAGTATCAAAATATAGCTCTAGTGAAGAGGGATCAATCATGATCTCATTGGTTGTCTGAAAAACTGTAAAATACTATCATACCCACACGTGATAAAAGCTACTTAAAGTTGTATTTCATTTCTTAAAGGTATTTAAGAATTCAAAGAATGTATATCTTAAATGTGTTTAAGAAATAAAAGATGGATATTTTAGACGCTAAAATCATCACAACTCCTGAAAATACTATCATTTACACCAGTTCACTCCAGTTATAGGAATACTTGATACAAAGGATTAGAACACTCTGACCTATAATACTCTTATGGTAATAGAAACGTGCTCTCCAAACTTCGCCACTAAAACTTTTCATATTGATCACTTTATCAAAGCATTAAATTAACAACAAACAATCTGTATAGTGAATGTCTTAGAACGAGCATAAATTGATAACATTTCGTAAAAACTATTTCAAAACTTTTATGTTAAAGAATACTGTTTCGTTCATTATGCATTTGGAAAAATCATTGAAACTTTAAGTTATGTTTATTTAATGTTGAATTATGAAATGCGTGTTGCAATGATTTACAAAACGTCGATAAGACAAGACGTTGTGGTTAGGAATTGTTCTCAAGTTAGAGATGAGGTCAATATTAATTTGCTGGTCCTGGATTATCCTAGTCCTTTTACAATATTTGAAGACTTTGCAAGAATCTTCCAGAACGATTTTGAAAAAAACTTCGTTTTTAATTTCAACTTTGATTTTGTTGTCAGTATGATTTCCACACAGTTTTTTACTTAATGTCAAGGGCTTAGAGTTCAGATTCAATTAAAAAGACAGGTTGAGGACGCTTGAGCTGCTGCCTTCTGGAATTTTCTTCCAGTTATCCACTTTTCTCCGTTGTGGGAAAATTAATCTCGAATACGAGGGTCAAACTGAAAGTTCTTAGAAAATCAAAAACTAAGCATTCTAGCAAGTTATTAGTTTTATTATAACTTTTCAAAATAGCGTCCATTCACATCAATACATCGCTGCATTCGATGGAACCATTGAGAAAAGCACCTTGCCCACTCGGCCTTAGGGGTCTCTTCGACGGCGTTTTGAAACGCAGTCACTGCTTCTTCGGCGTCCATAAAATGTTTTCCTCGAAGTTTTTCTTTTATTTTCTATAAATAAAAATCGCAGGGTGCGAGGTCGGCGCTATACGGCGGGTGACCCAGTAATTCCACGTCTGAGGTCGCCAAATAGTCGATCGTTTGCCTGGCGGTGTGCGACGAGGCATTGTCGTGATGAAGGAGGATCCTGCTGCGAGGTCGTTTCTCTCGAACTTTTTCCAAGACAAGTGGCAAACAGTTGTTAGTGTACCACTCTGCATTAACCGTTTTCTGATCCTCTAAGACAACTGTCGCGTAATGACCTGTCTTTCCGAAGAACGAGGCCACCATCTTTTTTCCAACACTTCGACCTCTCTTCACTTTAGTTGGCAACTCTTCGGAAGGAAACACCCACTGAGCAGACTGTCTTTTGGTTTCCGGATCATAACAGTAAATCCAGCTTTCGTCACCCGTTAGTATGTCGAACACAGCATTTGAGTCACCTCCGTTAAATTTTTGGATCATTTCTCGGCACCAATCAACACGGCGGAGTTTTTGAGCCTCGGTCAAATTATGCGGTATCCAGCGGGCACAAAGCTTCCTGACCGCTAAATGTTCATGGAGGATTTTGTGCACTTGACTCATACTTATGCCTAGACTTGTCCGAATCTGCTGATAGGTCACTCTTTTGTCAGTCTCTATCATACGCCGCACAACACTGATATTATCTTCAGTCGTCGCTGTAGAAGGCCGTCCCTCACGCAAATCATCGGTGAGATTAGTTCGACCACGTTCGAATTCATTAAACCAGTTGTAAACTGTGGCACGAGATGGGGCTTCATCGTGAAAAGCCAATCGAAGTCTATCATAACTTTCTTGGTGACTTATATGACATCGAAAGTCATAAAAAATCATTGCACGAAAATTTTCTCGGCTTAAATTCATTCTGACGTGCACAGACAATTTTCAATTTGCCGCCAAATCGTAAAACAAATGACAAATGAATAAAATGAATACTCAATATTATTGGTAAAGAGTTCTATTTTCAAAATTTAAACTTATTTTTTTAATATAATGCTTTTAAGTTGCCAGTTCTAAAAACTTTCAGTTTGGCCCTCGTATGTTTCTCACTAACGTAATACCTACATATCGCTATGTGATAAGACTTCTTACAATAGTATAATTTATGCAAAGGATAGCTCGATAAGGTTAGTTATTTAAACAAAAATGAAAATTAGGTTTAAGTAATTTCCTCTCCATTTCTTGTTTTAGACGGCTGACACACCAATGGATGTCCATGAATGTACAAACCGCAGCCCACGGATATTCCCATACAAAAATCTTTTGTTTACTTTTCTAAAAACGTCAAACTTTCGCTCTCGCGGTCAACTAGGTAAGTGACACAAAACAAACACTTGATTTTGTAAAGGTAATGCCAAGTGGATAATTGAAAATGAAACTTTTTGTTATGTAAATAAAAGTAACTTGATTGAGTAATTTACGCATATCTTCGGTGGACACTATTCGTCAAGGAGAAACACAAAATCTTTGACCACTTCATGAAATGTGTTATTAATACAAAGTTTTATAAATTTCTTGAAATTATTGGCTTTTTTTATAAGAAACAACCTGATTTTAATGATTTGACAGCAGAAGTACCTATACGTTTTATGACTACGCTGTATACCTAAGACCTTTCCACCAATTTTCCATAGATCTGTCAAATCTATAGGTACTGGAGTATAGTTCAAATTTCAAGTGCTTTCAAAAACTCCAGAATAAATATTTAAATATCAACCGGCTATCTGATGAAAGTCGACGGTAAAGGCTGGGTGAAGGCAGCAAAGGACCGAGCGATGTGGAGAAACTAGATATATGTATACATAACTTCACGCTATCCCTTGTGGGGTAAGCAGAAAAACAGAGGCTGTGAAACCATCTGATGTCACGTTTGACTTTGGAGGTATAATAAAGATGGAGAGGGACTATTGCAGTGACAGAGAGTGAGCCTATCGGCCACAAAACGCCAAAAAAACCTCTGCTCCTTAACTGACGTTTACAGTATGACCGGGAAGAGAAGCAGCTGGCACATTCTAGGTTTTTCTTTGCTCCCAGTCCAGCATGAGAAACTTGTGGAGGCCTTTGTCCAGCAGGCCTTTGTCTCCCTACTGAAAATGAACCTGGTTAAGGTTCCGGTTAATAAAATATTCAATACAACATCTTCGTTCAAATCAATATTTTTTGTCAAAGTTACGTGCGAAGCGAAACCTTTACCTCATGGTATTTCTAATATTCAAAGTTATAATATTTTTGTTACAACCCGTCATGCAAATCAAAGTGTCCTAATACTCTTTTGACACGAACATATTCCAATGAATCACTTTACGTTGAAATAAAATGTCTTAAAAGTCATTTTAGCGTCGGTTCTCTAAAATATACACCCACACGCCCTCTACCGGGCTTTGTTCGACCAATTCTTATAGCTCATTTGATTGACATTGAAAATGCAGTACAGTGCCACCAACTTATCTGTTCAGGTGGCGGCGTCGCTGTGGTCGTATCAAGTGTTGCCATTTATATATATTTTGCAATAATTTGGTACAGTTTAATCACAATTATGAGTTAAACATTTACTTTGTACTTACTTAAACAAATGGAACAAAAAATAATAAAAAAATCATAAAATGGGTCAACAAATTTATTTATATTTTTAAATAAAACACTTTGAGTTTCAGGTCGTGCAGCTTACTGGATGTTAGATTTAATATTTTTCAGGATAGGGTCCCATGTCGGTGATAGTTTCCAACCATCTTCTCTATTAAAATTAGGGTGTTTTTTAATTTCAATCGCTTCTCTGATCATTCTAGGAATGTAATGATTCTCTCTAGATAAAATTTTCACTGAGTCAAACCTTAAGTAGTGGTTGGGCTTGTCCATGGAATGCTCACAAACTGCAGACTTTGAAGCTCTTCGATGTTTAATATCAGCTATGTGTTCTTTTATGCGGGTTGATACGTTTCTTTTGGTTTGACCAATGTAGGAAAGCCCACAGCTATTATATTTTATTCTATATTATTTATATTTTATAACAGTATGTATGATCGTCATGACACATTGTCAGTGGACGAACCCCAGGGATACTGCTACTTATTGGATCACACTGCATATCGTCTTCAGAGTCGCTGCTCTCGCTTTCACTATCACTAAGCAATGTAATGATAAACGGCTCATCCAAGTGTGCATCTTTCTTTCTGTACTCTTCATGAAGATTTTTCACATGATGGCAGTATTTCATCCATTCAGCTGATGAGATCTTTCCGCACGCATCCGAAATTAAATCAGGCATGTTAGCACTTGACTTTGAAATATTTGCTTCTGCCACTTTTCGTTTCATTGAACTCCATACCATTTCTATGGCGTTCAAGTCACAGTGATACGGTGGGAGACGTAGTATTTGATGCCCATTTTCTTTTATTATTTTGTCAATCTCGTACTCTGGCACGGGCTTGTTATTTTTAATTAATTCACGTAGTACGTTCAATAATTTTGGAATAGTTGGTTTTCTTTTTTTATAGAGTAAAATTCATGAATTTTTCTTCTAATAACACCTATATCGAAGTCGTCCATTTCAATTTTACCTGAAGTCCTGTTTCTCTTTTTGCCTGGTGTTTCAATTTTAGTGCCACATTCTTGAGCCAATTTTTGTTCATTAACTAACTTGTGTAAGAATCGCTCAGAAACACCTGAAATAAATGAGATAACTAAATATAAAAATCATTAAGAATTATCATTTTTTAAAGTTATTGGAATTAAAATGTCGAATTTGAGAAGATTAGAAATACGGCTTAAATGTCAAATATCGCAAATTGTTTATTTAGGTAGTCATAATAACAGAAATATTTTAATTGAAGCTTTAATGTTCCCATAATTTGTTTTTAATCCTCTTAGGAAATTGATTTTCTTGTATCTAGCAACACTGACCTGTGGCTGCAGCAACGCGTTCATACAGCTTTTCGAATGGTATTATTGGCTGCTGTGCACGTTTTTCATCCTTCATAAAAGCTAATACTTTTAGTATAATTATTCGTGCATCACTTTTTACAGCCTTAGGCATTTTAGAAACACTTATTACCACAAAAGTAAAAATAAATCACAAAGAGCACTCACACTAATCGAAACTGACAGCGGAATGACATTTAAAAATGGCGTCGCTAGTTCTTCATTTGGCCACCTGAACAGATAAGTTGGTGGCACTGTAAGTAGCTTTTGATCAATTATAAGTGACAGATTGTATTCAAGTGTTAAATTTTTTATTACCTACAACCTTATTGGCTTGTAATTGAGTACCGCTTTTGAAAAGATACGGCCCTAGCATGCATACGACTGTAGAAGATTTCACCTTAAGAAATCACTTAAAGTATTGTTCATTTGTTGTTTACAAATCATTAGAAATGTGAAAAGATTATTTTAGCAAGACTGTAAAGATAGTTTGTGGTGAATATGGTAGCCATTTTACTTCGGATAATAATGTTTTGCTTGTTAGAATCTTCACTGTATAGGTACTTTACACATACCTATTTAGACAAGTAAATAGATTTTTTTTCATTCAATTTTCTTTTCTAATTTTTATATCAGCGTCTTTGATATTGCTGATTAGGTGCAACTGTATGCATTAATATGATTGGCGAATCATTGCATAAAAATTAAGTTCGTTTATTATTATTATAAAAACTACTTACTAAACAACTAACTATTACTAACTAAAACAACTTATTTCTAAAGTTTTGAACAATACTGTCATTTGCACACAAAGGCCTGCTCGTGGCTTACGAACGAATTCTCAAAACTTTCTAGTGCTTTATAGGAATCTCATAAAAACTAAAGCAACTATGATTCTCGGCATTTCTACATAGAATTAGAAATAGTAACTAGTAACATACGCTAGGTACTTATACAGAACACTCGTTTTCATAAACAGTACTTACTAGTTGATAGAAATGACTTTATTTGCTTGCTTTTACATGCGTTCAAGGGGACATTCCATTCATATTTGTATATAAATATAGGAGCCACATATTTTCACTGTTTGGTGTCAAATACCAAATAAAAAGTATGATAGCATTTTGCCTCGTCTATAATTAAGCCTATTTCAACCCCAATTTTGACGCCATTTGTAACGTAAATTATAAGTAACTAATAAGAAAATGTCGAAATGCAAGATTATTTTATGACGACCACTCTGGCGATGGGGTAAACAAGAAAAAAAATGTCCGTGTCTGAGTGTTTATCTATTTATATTCTAGGTTCCTCCCTAGTTCGTTACATGGTATCCCATAACACAAGCTATGCTTACTTTGGGGCCATGTAGTTGGTGTGATTGTCTGGGGATTTTATTTATTATTACTTATTATTTATTTATCAGTAAGGTAAAAGAAGATTAGTTTTTGGTTTTAAAATTAAGTAATGTTCCAAATTTTTGTTTATGTTTACGTCCCCATCACAATCAAAAGCTGCGTAAAAGTATTCTGTGGCAAAGGAGCAAGACTTTCTACTGATCCCAATGACAAATTTGATTTAGCGGACTGCGTACTCTTAAGTTTTCTTTTTGTGGTGTGGATCGAAACTTTGTTTGTGGTTCGGATGAAATTGAAATTTTAGATAACATTATGACCAACAGTAGCTTAAATAGTAAGCTACTATTTAAGCTACTGCCAGGTTTATCAATAGGTTTAAGCTGCAAAGGACTTACAATAGGCCTACTTAGGTCCGCCTGACTAGCGACCACCCTTCATATAGAATCCGCCACCACATAGCACAACTTTGGCAGTGATGTGTTACGGCAATATTTTAGGAAGAGCCAATTCCTTCTCGAACCCGTGCGCTGTCACGTTTGACTTTATCTTGACTTACCATCAGATAAGGTGGAGATTAAACGAGGGCTTAGACTCTATTAAAAAAATCAATTTTTCATTTAAATAAGGACGTTCTCAGTTATCTCGTTGAATTCATTTTTCACAAGCAGCTTTGTCTGTTTTATCCTTGTTTTTCTGGACAGAATAAAGCCGTCCCTTCCCAAAAACTTACGTTATAGGTACGAAATATTTAACTCGTACTCACAATAATGAATATAAATTAAACCTTGATTTTCAACATACAGATAAAAAACCTGAATTCCCAGTATTAGTAGAGATACTTCTCGTTTACTTCTCATTATGGATTTGACATAAATTAATCAATGACATTTAAAATGGCGTTGTAGCAGACTTACCAGATTTTGCCGTTGCTCTGAAAAGGAAAAAATGAATATTAATTAACACATTCATATATAAGTAAGTATGTTTTTAATGTATTTTGTCCATGAAAGGTCGGTTTAGCCTTAGTAAAATACCCATAAATTAGCAAATTGACACATTAACCATAGTATGCTATAATAAAATTATAATGCTCTTGGATCTAAGAGAGCAGCAGTTGATTTACTTCTTTAGCCTAGCAAACGATCATTCTTAATTCAAAAAAGTTTGCTGTCAGATACAAAACTTTAGTCTGGGTAGAGTTTTATTAATGGCCAGTCCTTTTGAAAACATACTTTTTTTTAATTATGACGAAACTAGTGAAGATGACTTTAAAATTGGAACTCACGAGTTTGGGAAAGAATTGGCTCATCTTGAATTGTTGCCAGAACAAAATTCTCTATGGCCACTGGTTGCTAGTCAAGAGAAATCTGAAGGGGTATTACCACCGATGGTTACCTAAGTAGGTACTTGGATTATTCGTAATTTGCGAAAAGTTTATCCAAGGATTTCAGGGTTATTTATGTCTATAGAAAATGTGTAGCAACAATACCATATCATCTATACAATAACATCTATAATTTCATATGGGTTTTTAATTATAAGGAAACTGAACCTTGATTTAAATTAAATTGTATCAATTACCGAAGCTAATTTAGTCTGTAAGTAGGTAACTGTTTGCGCAAGCGTACGTCAACAATTACAATTCGGTTACCTATTAATTAATAATAATAATAATATATAATTGAAGGTATAAACTAAAATATGTTTATCCCAAACAGTTTAAGCTCAAAACAACTCTCATTCATTCACCGTACAAATCAATTGAATTCATTCAAAGCGACACGTTTATCACATAACAAAGAAACCGACGTTTCTTGTCACACTGACTCCCGCGCATACAAGAATGCAACCAGAACGTGTTGACCTCCTACCTACATTACGCTTAAAACAAACACTTTCATATGCAGAGGTCTTTTTACACTGGTATTTACAGACAATAACCAAACTATCAAGACCTCTAGTAATATACAGTTTCTAAGGCTGTCAAGATATATTACACTGGTAGTAAATATGTAAGTATTATGTAAAATAGATGACTTAACAATGTTTTAAGTAAAACATACACGTCTTTGATGCACTTCCGGGGTTTACAGAATATAATGTTTTCTATAGAAATACCGTAAGAATAGGTTAAAGGGAAATATTTTCGACTGACAATCACACTATTTGTATGGAAATACGCGTCGTGGCTTCTGAGTTCTGTTGTTTTGGATTACTGTGGATAATTTTACAAATACACAATGCATGAAAATGGCCTTTCTTAGTCGCTGTTTTATTTTGTGAAATGTCAGACATTTTACAAAGTTTACGAAACCTGAATAGTTTGTGAGAGTTTTGTTATAAGTTATTCTAGGGGAAACTTTTCGATTTCATATCGACAAACTCTGAACCGGATTATAAAGCGTTTAATTATTGAATTTAAAAATGATTTGTGAGTCATATTAAACTTATGTTTATAACGTGGCTTTTATTCACAATAAGTCGGAGGTTTCCGACTAGTTTCGAACTTTTATGGAGTTCCTCATCAGGTGATGAAGGATATTGAAAAATTGTATTAA